>JABFEY010000091.1:0-65979 GCA_013618495.1 Fusarium longipes
GTCTCTTGACAGATTGCCTCGCCGCTTGGGCACCTATCATTTGTGACACAGTCGTACCTTCTCGGCCTCACCCCGTCGGTCACTCCTTCCAATGGCTCCTCGTCGTAAGTCGTTCCTTCCCAATTGCAGTGGACACACAACAGAATTAACATATACCCGTCAGGAAGCAAGAAGTCCGGCACTGCCCCCATTTCTGACGGCAAGCAAAGCTCCATTACCTCCTTCTTTCGGCCACAGCCTGCCGCCGCCGAGCCCGTCTCTGCCCCCAGGTCCACCTCCACACCCTCTCCCGAGCCCGAGCCCGAGCCCGAGCCCGTTCCGGTCCCACCATTCCCCATCTTCGCCAATGGTAAGCCATTATGGTACGAGGCAATTGGCTTTGAACATCATCGCTAACAAAGTGACAGTCCTTTCTCGCCCGTCAAGAGAGCCCAAGAGGCCCCGAGAAGAGACCCATGATCTTGCCCCAGCACAGCCAAATAAACTGCAGCGGATCGATGATGAGGATGGATGACGACGACAGTGACTTACCTGTCATTGATGAGGATCCGGACGATCAAGATTATGATCCGGCAAACGATATTGACCCAGCCGAGCTTGATGAATTCGAAGAGCTCGAAGATGTGCTTGGTGAGAATTCCAGTGCCACCATTCAGGAGATCGTTGCCGTGGACTTGGCTGCCCCGTTAGTTGAAGCCAGTGGTCTTGTCCGTGTGGGACACCAGCCCGCGGAATCCCAGAAAATGGTCATTTCTGCTCCCAAGAAGATCGCAAGACGGATATTCGGTCACCGCATGACTGTCAACCACGAAGTGACTGATCGCCATTTCCCAGGATGTGATCGCCAAGATCTGATTCAAGAGCGTAAATATGTCATCGAATGGCTGATGGACTCGCTACATGACTCCTAGAACGGGCCAAGTAACGGTGGACTCTCACGTGTATGTGACTATACAGGCCTCGAAACCTCCTGGGCCTTTGGTTCCCATGTGCTCTCCGTTGAGGCCGTGTACCCTCTGGTTGTCGCCAACAATCGCATTGCATATCATGGCAACCCGAAGGTGCATATTGTTGACAACTCGGTCAATTCCGCAAAGATGGGAGATCCCGCAGTCTTTCTGCCCGTGCTCGCTGACTGGATCAACGCCGTTGCGAATCCGGACTTCGAGGTTCGCAGGTCTCGTTTGAGCTGGGGCTTCAATGTAGTTTCCAACATCTGCATCATGAACAAGATATTCTATTTGTCGAAGAACCACGCCCAGCAGGTCAACAAATGGAACCTGTGGAGTCGTGACAAGAAGCGCGCTGTTTTGGAGGCGATGCAAACTGGCAGCAAAACATCTGTGGTTGACCAGGAACTTAGCAGGTATTCTGTCGGGGACCTTTTCGATGCGAATCCCAACGAGATCCAAAGTATGAAGCGAAGCCGGTACCTCGTCCAGGGCAGAAATGGCTGCCCTACCATGCTGCGCATTAGTCAGAAATACGACATCGACAAAGAGGAGTTCGAGTACCACTTGACTCCTCTTGCCCCCAATGGACACGACAGGGTATTCTACCCTTTTCATATACTGTCGAGACCTCAAGCTCGAGTATATGGCTGAGATTGGGCGAGCATGATTGATCTTTGTGAGCGCATGGTGAAGAACTTGCAACGTTCGTGTAACAGGCATGCTGAGAAGGCTGGATACGGCGAGAAGGGGGCCGATGGAACCGTCTGCCTTTATTGGATGGTGCATTTTTTCTGTGACAAGGTCCGGAGACTCAAGTTACAAAGGCCAGCAGCAAGAACGGAAGAGATCCGCTTTCATATCCTCGACCGTTGGAACCTTCCCCTGATTCCCTGGAAAAGGAACCCCTTCAAGGTTTCGCTGTGCAAGGGCCCCGATCACGGTATCATCATGAAGTTCGGCATGGTCAACGACAAGGTCTTCGATCCGGAGAGCGATATTGACCTCAGCAAGAGTACTGTGGTGCTTGGCACGTGGTGCACCAACTCCAGCATGCATAATTATGCAAAGAGCGATTAGCCATCAATTCCTGCCACAATTGCAGCGGTACCACTACATCACAGCTTTTTCAGAGTCGATCTTGCTCTTGGCCTCGAGGTCTGGAAGGGGCGATAGGACGCCTCTATCAAACCAGTTCCCCCGACGCCAGCATTCTCAATGCCCTTACAGGAGATCAAGCATTGGGTGCCCAGTTCCCGAGATGAAGAGGTCCGGCCCTTGACTTCTCTTGCGGTGAATGCACCCAGAGTTTTGTCAACGCTGGTCTGTTACTTCGCCACTATAGGCAAAGTCATGTAGCCACAGAGGCCCAGCACAATTGGCAAGTTGTGCCCCTAGATCCCAACCAAGGGAGCCTTGACTAGATGTACTGGACGGCACCTGAGCGCATGCCCTGGGTTTGTGACCGTGGCTCTTGCAAGCGTCGGTTCCGCACAAAGAAATGCATGTTGCGACACCAGACATTCACACACGACCAGTACCGGCCATTTGCCTGCGATGAAGGCCAATGTGGGTTCACTCGCCGGCAGCAATTCGAACTGGACGTGCACAAGTCCACCGTGCATCGCGGAGAGAAGCCGTTCCAATGTGGGATATGCGGTGAGCGCTTCGGCCAGCCTACCACCAGAGATACCCATGTCCGCACAATGCACTCCGAAGAGGCCGGGGCGCAGGAAGACTTGATTGCTAAGAAGCATAAGGGATAAAATTATTAGGTCATTTTATGCTCTTTAGGGGAGACTCTTAGGCTCTTTATTTTCTATATCCTAAACTTATGTCTTGTGTTTTATTTCCTCCCCTAGCCGCCAAGACCTGCGACGTGTGCAACGAGGTTGTGCCCAACTCGAGAGCCTTGGTCGATCACAAGAATCGGGCACACCCAGATCCAAAGAACAAGGTCGTTTGTGGTACTTGCGGGTTCCGTACAACAGCAATGGCCCTCCAGACCTATATGCAGATTCACTCGGACGAGAAGAACTGGCCATGCCCAGCTGGGTCGTGTAACAAGGCGTAAAGACCGGGGACGGCCGTGACGGGCACTACAGGCAAAAGCACGTGTGGGGATATGATGGGTAAATGGACTTTACTGGTTTGAAGCTTGAGACGGTGTTGTCGGTTCGGAGTATTTTTCGAGTAGTTGTAGCCAATACCCTCACATGCGCTCATAACCGAAGCCCTGAATATGCAATCCAATCGTTACCTCACGGGAAGCACGCCTTCATCTTCTGCACAACTGCCCGTCATACCATATCACTCCAGTACTGAAGTTTGTCGCTCGCCCGCCTCGTCGCTACAGTCCTACAATGAACATTCTGCAAACTAAACCACCGCCTAATAGTGGTAAACTAGTAGCAAATGACGAGAGCGCTCTAGCATACCGTCTGTCACTCACATTGATTTTATTTGTTTAGTCGTACCTCCGTATATTATTAGTTGCGTCGCGATGAGTCCTTCACATGCTCAAAACTTGACGGTCAGCGGTCCGGTGCGGTGGGGCCGAGCTGGTGAGATCGGGTCCGGGAATTGATTCAGCAGCAAAGATGTACAGCTCTTACTAACAGCCTTTCTTTCCAACAGCCTCTTACAGACATTGCCTTTTGTGGCCCATCACGATTGCCAGGTGTTGATGAATTTACCGAGTACTGGTTCTACCAGAACCACTAGCGATGGATAGAAAGGCATATCATTTGGTGATTGACAGCACTTAATGCTCGCTTGTCGCATGTTCCAAGTCAATTACTGCAAAGGGAGAGCGGACACATGACATAATTAAGGGCCAATACTTCCAACTAAATTCGTGATCGTTTCATTCTCAAAGGTATTTTGCTACATTACTATTCATAAATTACAGTCGAGGAGAGACATTGGGAGCGTAACCCTTCTTAACATCAAATCGGTCCAAGTTCATAACCTTGGTCCAAGCAGCGACAAAGTCGCGAACCAGCTTCTCGTTACCGCCAGCCTCGGCGTATGTCTCAGCTGTCGCGCGGAGCTCAGCGTGCGATCCAAAGACAAGATCGACGCGAGTGCCAGTCCACTTCTTGTTACCGCTCTTACGGTCGATACCCTCAAACAGGTCACCGTTACCGACAGGCTTCCACTCGGTGCTGATGTCGAGGAGGTTGACGAAGAAGTCGTTGGACAAGACACCAGGGCGGTCGGTAAGGATACCATGAGATGATCCATCCCAGTTGGTGTTGAGCGCGCGAAGACCACCGATGAGAGCGGTGATCTCTGGAACGCTGAGGGTGAGCAACTGAGCGCGGTCAATGAGCATGTGCTCGAGCTTGACGCGATCAGTGGAAGCGCCGTAGTTTCGGAAACCGTCGGCGGCAGGCTCGAGGTGGCCGACAGACTTGATGTCAGTCTGGTCCTGGGTTGCGTCGGTACGGCCAGGAGTGAAGGGCACGGTAACATTAACACCAGCATCCTTAGCAGCCTTCTCAACAGCAGCGGAACCAGCAAGGACAATGATATCAGCCAGAGAGATGGCCTTGCCATTAGACTGGGAGTCATTGAACTTCTTCTGAATACCCTCAAGGCCGTTAAGGACCTGGCTCAATTGAGAAGGGTTGTTGACCTCCCAGCTCTTCTGGGGCTCGAGACGAAGACGAGCGCCGTTGGCACCACCGCGGAGATCACTGCCTCGGAAAGTAGAAGCAGAAGCCCAAGCAGTGGAGACGAGCTTGGAGACGTCAATGCCAGACTTGAGGATCTCGTTCTTGATAGCAGAGATATCGCCGTCGTCAACAAGCTTGTAGTCGCGCTCAGGAACGGGGTCCTGCCAGGTGAAGACCTCCTTGGGGACCTCGGGGCCGAGGTAACGGTCGCGGGGGCCCATGTCACGGTGGGTGAGCTTGAACCAAGCCCTAGCAAAGGCATCGTTGAACTCCTGGGGGTTCTCGAGGTAGCGACGAGAGATCTTCTCGTATTCAGGGTCAAAGCGGAGCGACAAGTCGGTTGTCAACATGCTAGGCCTGTGCTTCTTGTTGGGGTCGTAGGCATCAGGGACGGTGGCGTCGGCATCCTTGGCAACCCACTGGTGAGCGCCAGCAGGGCTCTTTGTGAGCTCCCACTCGAACTGGAAGAGGTACTTGAGGTAGTCGTGGCTCCACTTGACGGGAGTGCTCGTCCATGTGACTTCGATACCGGAGGTGGTTGTGTCAGGACCCTTGCCGGTCTTGTAGCTGTTGGACCAGCCAAGACCCTGCTGGGCAAGGTCGGCAGCTTCAGGCTCGGGGCCGACGTGGTCGGTTGAGCCAGCTCCGTGGGTCTTTCCGACGGTGTGGCCACCAGCGATAAGGGCAACGGTCTCTTCGTCGTTCATGGCCATGCGGCCGAAGGTCTCGCGGATGTCACGGGCGGCGGCGACGGGGTCGGGGTTGCCATCGGGGCCCTCTGCTTGTTGTCAGCGATGATCAAGTATTGGTAACGCTTAGAAAGAGACGTACCAGGGTTAACGTAGATAAGACCGTGGTGAGCAGCAGCCAGAGGCTTCTCGAGGTCTCGGTTATGAATATCTTTGCTCTCGGGCTGGTCGGAGTCGGTGGCACCAGGCTTAGTGGTTCCCTTGCTTCCGTTGGAGTAGCGGACGTCGTTTCCGAGCCAGGTATCCTCGCCACCGTAGTAGGTAGCCTCATCAGCCTCCCAGGTATCCTCTCGACCACCAGCGAAGCCGAGGGTCTTGAAGCCCATGTCCTCGAGGGCGACGTTGCCAGCAAGAACGATGAGATCAGCCCATGAAATCTTGTTGCCGTACTTTTGCTTGATGGGCCAGAGGAGGCGGCGAGCCTTGTCGAGAGAGACGTTATCGGGCCATGAGTTGAGGGGAGCGAAGCGCTGTTGACCCTAGAATGTGTGTTAGAGACAAATGCAATTGAGGCGACGTTGACTGCTTACCTGTCGGCCACCACCGCGACCATCAAAGACACGGTATGTTCCAACGCTGTGCCACGACAATCGCACCATAAGACCACCGTAGTGACCAAAGTCGGCAGGCCACCAATCTTGCGAATCGGTCATCAACTTGCGCAGATCCTCCTTGAGCGCATTGTAATCGAGCGACTTGAAAGCCTCGGCGTAGCTAAAGTTCTCGCCGTAAGGGTTGGTAACGTTGCTGTGCTGGCGCAAGATGTTTGTCTTGAGCGACTCGGGCCACCACTTCTGGTGAGTGACGCCGTGTCCAGCGACGTTGGGCACCTTTGCGTGCGCAACGGGACACTTGCTCTCAGACATAATGTATGGTGTTGTAGACAGAAATCTGGATGTTGGTTGTGGTTTGTTCAAAGTCCAGGACCTCCTCGCTATAGACAAAGACAAAATGCGAGAAGGAGAAGAAACAGAAGTCAGAGGAAGAAGAAACCGAGGCATAGAAAAAAAGATGCGGGGGTGGAGATTCTTATAACAAGAGTTGGATTGGCAAAAGAAGGCCTGTAAGTGGAGTGGCGACAGGACAGGACCGTAAGAAAGAGGAGACGCAGACGAGGCCGCGGATCACGCTCGGAATCTCGTCAAACACTTTGTCAATTACTCGGGAACTTATGCCGGTTTCGTCACCAAAAGCTACATGACACACTGTAGCCAAGTGCGGGGAAGCTATACCGATCCAGAAGTCAGTGTAACAGAGAGCATCATGAATTGCTTCGATATGGATGGGAATAGAAGACCGGCTCAGAAGATCATGTCTTTTTTGGTTTATGGTCTGAGAAAAACATGTAAAAGTCTTGTCTAAATGCATGATATGTCGACTGTGAATTGCATCTCATTACTCTGCATCTCATTGACTGATTGCCACATGTAAATACCAACGTTCAAAGACAAACATCTCGTGATCGGTTTAGTACCCGTCTAGCCCCGCAAAAACAAAACACCACAGCAACTGAGCAATCCAATTGTCTGCGTCTTAACAACCCTTTTGGTCATAGACTGCTTACATACCGAGATGGATGGTAGGCTAAAGAGCGGGGTCAACTTCCATCACTTGTTTTCCGGACTGGGTAAAAGAATGGGAACCATGCGATTCAACAGCAATTTTATCCATCAGATACTACTCTGTATTGTAGCCATACCGTTCTTATATATCTAATAGTCACCTTTTACTTAAATTGAACGACAACTATTACTCCAATCACGTCCAAAATAAAAGCAATCGAAACACTTTTCCGTCTGCCTTGACTAAACTCACTGTTCCGCTAATGTCCCACCACACCCACAAGCCGAGATAAGCCAATCATCGGCCCTGCTTACATTTGGAATCAATCTGTAGTGCATGGAATCAACTGTCTTTGCCATCATGGAACAATGTTGCCCCATCATGAAGCTCAGACATGCAGATGTTGTATGTACCTGCGTCCGAGACAGCCTCACTCTGCACCGAACGCCTCGTTTCTCGGTTCATCACATCGAAGCCGAGGCATTGGATACCTAGGGAAAGCCCCATAATTCAGTAGAGGCGACAGGGAATCGAACTGGTGGCTTTGGCGACAGCAAAAATGAAGAAGAGTGGACGATAGCATCGTTGATTCGATTCCGTTAAGAATCAAACCTAGCTACCATCCGCTAACTGTGCTAATTATTTAACCTTATATAGAACAAATACAACACACATGGGAATCAGTGTTCTTCACTATTCAAAGCAAACTCATTTCATCTCGTAGTCCAGGATCTCTCGATAGACGAGCTATGTTTCTTTGCATATGCGAAGTTACAGTGGGCGCCTCCATTGATGGGTCGTCAATAGCAGCAACAGCAGGCTGTCATCTAGTGATGTATCATGAGAGTCAGATGGAGAAAATCCGACATGGAGTTTGTGCATAGGGTGTGGCAACTAGGGAAATGAAAAGGGAACAATTATTACGATCGCTGCTGCATAACACGGATTCCCTCCAACAGCTGAAGATCAGAGATACAGCAAGAAGACGGTGAGCAAGGTCCTCGGCGCGCATTCTTTCTGTACATGTTGGCTTTTACAATGCGCAGTCACGGAATAGGGCATGATTTATATACATGAAATGGGCTCCTGTCACTTCTTGCGCCGACATTGTAGGTGAGCGAAAACTTCGGACGGACATGACGCACTCCGAACGCCGATGGAGCTCGCCAAATGACTTCGGCCCTCGAACAAGCAGCAACATCCGTTTGGCCAATCACCGAATCGGATATTTGGGCAACGACCTGCAACACTGACCTCTCGGGCTCCGAGGCCGTTGATGTTGCGTAGCAGGGTAACAAAATTTCTTTCCTAGTTGATTCGACCATGCCCGTAGGAGTTGGAGATTCCCGAGAAGCGATATCTGCTATCTGCATGACGCTGTCGCTCGGCAATGGACCGGCCATTCCCCTGGGGGCGTATAATGATAGAACCCATCGTAAGGAAACAGCAATCTGACGACATAGAACATGATTGAAGTCGACGAGTTCGAATGGACATGCCGCATCGGCACGGAACTCCGCGTATGTACTGCGACTGCACATCGGTGTTGTCCTCCTTGCGGAGTCCGAAGGCTACTCAATGCAGCTCAGTGCCGAGCACCGACAGTACTAGACTCAGATCTCTCTCATAGGACCGTCTCTAGCTACACGCCGATTCCTTATGCATATCGGATGTATGTATTCAGTCGATCGGTCAATCGTAGGAAGATTATCGTGCGAATGAGACTAGGCTTGACGTATCATCGAAAGTGTCAGAGCAATAGAGTAAGGTCCGACTCACGGACTTCAATCTTGCTGGATCGTCGTTCGGGGCCTGTTCGACGGATGAACTTACATCTCGGATACCGTTGGGGACATGAAGCGTGCATGAGATGAGGTAGGATCAGCGACCGATGGCACCGTTCTACCGAGCGACGGCTCTCGCGGGGATCGGGTGAGTAGAAAAGAGGTTGGAGTCGCGCTACGTCGTGGTCGAGTAAGCTGGGAGCGAGTAGCTCAAGGAACGTTGCCACGCAGGGTTGTAACTACTGCCGAGAGCGGGCCATAGCAATGACAACGGGGTTTTGACTCTAGAAGGTCCAGAGGCGAGTCGAGGCGAGCGATGATGCGGATCTCTGGGAGAGGTTAGAAACTTTATCGCTTTCTCTTAGCATGAATGTCGAGAAGCCCAGAAAGATTTGCAACAAGATGAACGCGGCACTCTTCTCTTCTGCTTGTCACAGAACGAGCGCTGTGGCTCAGCATGGTGCTGGAGCCCTGTCTGATTGCGAGAAGAGGAGGAGTGCTCCAGAGATCGTACATCAGGGTTATCGTCACAGAACAATGATTGACTTCCATAGCTAATGAACTTGTGCGTGATACTACAGGCTTCTGCGATCAGTGACGCGATTGACTACGCGACGCGCTCCTCCCCCATCTTCGCGCTGCTATTACGTCATTTGACGTCGTATCTTATCGAACGATGCATCTCATCCAATCAAATCTGGTGAAGCGGGGCGGGATGGTTAATCCAGAAGTTGACATTAAAGGTAGTCTTAGACTTGGGCGAGTTCAAATAAAAGAAACACAAATCATTCAAGTCCGTAGATCAGAACGCTCAGCGCAACCCTGTATTTTTCCCATGATAAAAGGAGTCTATAAGACTAAATGCTGCCAATTCTGAACCTGTGCCTTCATTTGTTCTCTTATAAATGGCTGAGATGTATTATTAAGATGGAAGATTTCTCAAGGTTCGCTGCACTGGAGCTACCCTATACCTTCTCTCACGATAAGCTTAATTAGTGGGTCTCTCTCGGCGCGCGCCGCGTGGTCGTCGCATTGCTTTACAGCCGCGCAGGACGAGTACAGTAAAAACAACCATGCCAAACCTTTCATGTCAATTCGAACTCTCTATTCGAACTTCAGTCCCACTTGCTTATTGCCAACATTGGGGGCACCGTTCCATTCCAAAATTCTCTACGAGTGTTCTTCCACCAGTCGGATGTCATTCTGATGCAAGCCCCCAACGTGGGGTAAACCTCTTTCAAATACCGTCATCGACCCAACCTCACTCGAATATGCAACAAACACCAACTCCAGATCAGGAAATACGGCACATCACTCAAGATGTCAAACTCACTATCGACCTCTCTGGCTGAGGCTAAGCTAGTTCCCGGTACGGCAGCCACCTTAATTCCCGAGAACTTCAAGCCCAGCACCGACCTGCGTGTCTCATTTGACGGGAAGGCCGTTGAGTTGGGGAATCTGTTTCGCGCAAATGAGTGCAAGCGATCACCAAGTATCTTGTTTGATCAAGAGGTATGTCTGATGACTCTCCACGCGAGGACATTTGCTTACTTCATTTGATTGTAGCCCGATGCACCGGGTGATGCTACATACATGCTTCTCCTAGTCGATCCCGATGCGCCAACACCTGATGACCCCAAATTTGCTTTCTGGAGACACTGGGTCCTCCCCGGCTTGAGACCCTTGGGGAGCGCGGATGCTGTTGCCCAGATTCAACCTGCGTTGACACAGTATTTGGGACCCGGGCCCAAGGATGAGTGCGTCACATGCCCTTCACGACTGATTCCTTTGCTAAATGCCTACCAGCTCAAAGCCTCACAGGTACCTACTACTCCTGTACCGACAACCCGCCGACCTTGATCTGGCAAAGGATGATGTTGGCGGTGAAGAATTTACGCAAAGACGGTCTTTCGATGTTGCCAAGTTTGTTGAGAAGTATGGATTGCGACTGGTAGGCGCCAATTGGTTTCTCGGCGCTGGAGATGGCTGGAAAGAGTAAGAAAGAAGAGCAATCTAGGCAGTGAGTAGGATTTTTAATCGACGCCATCGCGACTTTGATCAAGCTCTGTGGCTCTCACTCGATGAAACCGAGCCACATAAACCTTTCCAGGTTGAACCCCGTACGTCCCAAACATTCACGTTAGTCATCGTATGAATCTGGCAGCAGAGACAGTTAAGTAGATAATATTATTCAATACGTTAATCATACAGCTAGGAAATCGATACATGTGAATCAAAGCAAGGTCATGGTTCATCTTACTTGCTAACACCGTTGTTGATAAGCTTGTTGACAGTGTCGCGGGGCACGTTAGCCACGACTCCGTCAAGCGCCTGAGAAGCAATGTACTCGCAGAGACCCTCGGCCTTCTTTCCCAGACCAAGGAAGTAAGCAGCCAGACCAGCGACATGGGGCGAGGCCATGGAAGTTCCAGAGATGGTGTTGGTTTCACCACCGGGCCAGGTGCTCAGGATGTCAGTACCAGGAGCAAGGACATCGACGACGTCGCCAAAGTTGGAGAAGTAGGAAAGAGTGTCGTTTCGAGTGGTCGCGCCGACTGTGCAGGCGCTGGCCTCGGACGCGGGAGACGAACCAGAAGCGTCAACGGCTTCATTGCCGGCTGCGACAGCAAGGAAGAGGCCGGCATCGACGATGCTCTTAGCAGCGCTGTTGATAGCCTCGGATGCTTCGCCGCCCAGAGACATGTTGACCACGGCGCCGTTCGGGCAGCTCTCGGAATCGGCGTGGCCAGCAACAAAGTCCATACCAGCAATAACGGCAGAGTTGGTACCTGAACCGTCATCGCCAAGAACCTTGACGGCGAAGAGACTGGTCTTCTTGGCGACACCATAAGTGGTCGAACCGATGGTTCCAGCAACGTGGGTGCCGTGACCCTGACCGTCGCCATCACGGCCGCCAGCAAAGTTCTTGAGGAACTTGGCGCGTCCATCAAAGTCGGGGTGCTCAACATCGATACCAGTGTCGATGACGTAAGAGCAAGTGCCCTCGCCAGCGCTCTCGTCGTAGGTGTAAGTCTTGCTACCGGGTCTGGAGCTGGAAAGGCGGGCGATACCCCAGGGAGCATCTTCCTGCTCCACAGTGGCCTTGATAGTGATGACGGCATCCTGCTCAATGTACTCAACCTGGAGATTTGTTAGTATTATTCTGAGCGATTGCAGTTTGTCCGACTAACGTTGGGGTCGTGCTTGAGCTTCTCAATCTCGTCATCCTTGAGACTAGCAGCAAAGCCATTGAAGCTCTTGGTGTAGGTGTAATCGGCATCGGCCTGAATGGTCGAAACAGCGCTGTCAACAGAAGCAGCTCGGACGCCGCTCTTCATCTTGACGATGTACTTGCCATCAACAAGCTTGACACCACGAGGTCGGATGACAGGAGCGGGCTCAGCTCGTCGAGAGACTGAGGCGGAGGGAGCGGCCAGCGCAAAGGGCAAAAGAGCGAGAAGAGTAGCGGAACGCATTTTGATATAGCGAGTGTTGAAGTTGGAGATTGAAAAGAGAGTGGTTGTGAGTGAGTGAGTGAGTGAATGGAACTGTTGACTTGTCGTAAAGACCGAAGAGCTGAGTTGCTTGATGAGATGAGATGAGATGAGTTGGAGACAAAGGCATCTATTTATGAATGCCTCATCTCCTTTAATCTTGGACCATCGTCTATATTCGGTTGTTGGTAGTCGTTCGGCAGCCAAACCTATCGTATCGCGACATGTGCTCTTGTCCGATGATCGTCATGGTCTCAGGTAGTCGATATCCTTGTCTGCAACCATTACCTGCCTAAAGGGCATGTCGATCCCATATATCGCCTCCCCTGGAAAGGTATAGCATAATGATTAACTGTTGGAGGCTCAACCAACCGAAACGTTTCGTGCAGTGGCTGAATTAGACTATGCATCGTTCGCCACGAGGGCAAACATTAGAAAAGGAGTGCATAATTAATGAGTTGTCTTGATTTGATGTTATGACTGGTTATTCCATTACCGCCAGGCCTGTGGAGTTTTGAATTAGCATGGTTGATCCCTCACCAATGAGAGTTCCGAGATGGCCAATCTGCCATGAAACGATATCGGCCGAGGCGATGGACCAATGATGACGATCTATTGCCTGGCTAGGGAGCTGGTTTCATGTCTGATCCCCTGAGCACATCAAAAGGTCTTGTCGTCTGTCTACATCTTGGAATATTAGAGGATCCTTTGAGAGATTAATATGAACTGATAGTGATTCTCAAAAGTTCCAATCACGAGCAATTGTCCGTCTTGTCAAGCATTGCAGGGGACTTTGTGCCGAGTTTTGGAAGGCGAATCTTGAATTCTAGAGGCTAAGAAAAAAGTTCCGACGTAGATCTTCACTCGATGCCCCTTGCATCTGCAAAGATACTTGGTTGGTCAATTACTCCAAGCGAGATGCTGCGTTTGCCTCACCCTGTTTTATTACCGATGGAAGATGTGGATAGTTGGGACTGAGGATAGAGGGGATACCTTGATCAGCTTTGACGTCTTCTTTGTTCTTGTTGTTGATGGTGCACCTACATGTTTTCCAATTAGAAAAGATTTTTCACACAAGATGGGGAGCTGGCGCAACGGTAGCGCGTCAGATTCCAGTTAGCTGTCCCACAGCTTAATTCGGGGATTCCTGAAGGTTATCGGTTCAAATCCGGTGTTCCTCATTCTTTTTTTTCTCTTTTTGTTCCTGCATACTGTGCCGAGTTGTGAATAGTGCTATTATTAATTGCACTTCTCAATTCATTGCCATAATATTGGTATTTGATCTGGCATAGGCAATTATTGGCTTGAAACTAGAAGAAATTGTTACGTATTGCCTTCTTAACAAGCGCCAACTACTCCAAAATCCCGTAACGAATTCCACAGGTTTTCCGCACAGATGACAGACTGAAGGTGTACATGATTGATTGACTTCCGTTCGTAAAGAGATATATTGCATTTGAGGCTATACAAGTACCCAGGCCAATATTTACAGAAATCAATCCCAGCATCAGCCTTTACTACAACAGTAAACTCCATCGTTCCGTCTCTCATACATTCATTAACCCATCTAGCAGCTCGTAGTCACACCACTAGTAGTGCAGAAAGTTCCGTCAGGGCCAGATCCAATCTTGGAAGGCTCAGAACCATCCGAATTGCCCTTGTAGCGATCGCAGTACTTGCCGCTGTTCTGGCAAGAGTTGCTAATCTTGCAGGTATCGCCGTAATTAGTGTTGATACCGCACAAGACACCACCGCTCACAGCGACAGAGTTCTGGATGATCACATTTCGAGGACCGCCGTTATCCTTGCAGTTGCCGCAGCTACGGACGAGCTTGCCGTAGTTTTGTGCGTAGAAATCCTTAATCTGAACAGTGCCGCGGCCATTGAATTGGACAATCTTGTCATCGGCGTTGAAGGCACCACCGCCGTTGATGTAGGATGTTCCACTAGTCTGCTTGAGGGTAATGGCGTCTTCGCAGACGTCGGCCCACCAGACGTTATTCAGAGTGCTAGCAACACTATTAGTACCAAGGAAGATACAGTGCTATTGCGACTTACCAGGTTCCCTTGCAGTGAACACCCTCAGCTTGGGAAGCACCAATGATGACGTTGGAAAGAGTCGCGCCGTTCTCGAGAACGAACATAGCGTCCTTTTCACCAGTCTCCGTCTGGCCTTGGCAAACGTTGGCTAGTTTGTGTAAGTCGACCTTCCTGACAAAATTGTGTTTGAAACTCACTGCTTCGCTCGAATCGCTTCATGCCTCCATCATAGCTGCCTTTGACGGGAACAGCAGTTGGAAAAGAGGTGACACCAGCAGATTTGGGAAGAGTCTTGGTGACAGCGGCGGACGAGACGCCAGCGAGTGCAAGGATGGTGGTGTACTTCATGTTGGACGAAAATTGGTCTTGGGGATGTGTTGATGAGTTGTGTTGTTGTCGATCGAGTGATGTCTGGCTCTTGGCTTGTCGGGCTTATCATTCTTTATATACTATCCATCACCCATATGTTTTTGACCTTATCTTCACCGCGACATATCGTTCATTGTCATGACCTTGAGAGCTTCCATCTTGTTTGCACCAATGAGCATCTTGAAATGACGAGCGAGTCCCAAACTGGGAAACTAGTTCTCCAAGTGTAACTCCGTTTGACGTTACATCTCCAACCTCTCTCAACGCTCATTCGAGGAAACAAACTCTCAGATTTTCTCCGTCTGTCCATCTAACGACTTGTCAGTTGCAAAGGCCAATCACACCGCCTATCTATCTTCTAAGTCTAGTCAGCCATTAAACAAGCATTTTTGCTAAAGTCTGGGGTAAAGCGAGCTCTATTCCTAAAAGCCGCAAGTCAAACATGGGGATAGGAATGAGCTAGCGGTACAAAAGCAGGCTGGATTGGAGGACTTTCTAGGCATGGTTCCCAGGAAACAGATCCACCAATGGCAGTTTTATTTAACCTTATGATGATTGGGAGGGGTATGCGACCTTGAGGTCCGGACAGGATCTTCGCAGGCATTCGAGAATGAAGGTTGCAGTAGTATTTTATACATTGGCGCCGTGTTCTTGTGTTGTGTGTTTTCGCGCTTACTATAGCTGGCATTCCTGGTGTCGTTTTGGGATCTCCTATAGTGTTCTAGACTTTGGGGGCTGTATTGATATGATGAACAATCGGACCTCAAGCACATGTCCGTATTACCATAAAGCGAACCTTGACATAGGGACGTCCATTATGTGGAAGTGAATGCAATATAAACTACATGTAACATGCTTGGCCACTCACGTATCAGGATATGAGATGACCCGTCGCCTTGAAAACCATCGGCATGACCAAGAGTATGGTTCGCCGAATAGAAGATCCTTGCCTGTCTGCAATGACTTTGGGGGATCTGCAGTTCATCATGGAAAGAAAGACAATAACTTTAGGAGAGCTAGTGTCTGGTTTATGATAATATCTTAGACCTTTTACCTAATGCTAGCCTACAGGGCTTCTGGCAGCTTGAGTAAGGCGGCCTATTTCAGCGAGTTGTTTGTTATTAAATCTCACTAACTGCTAACAATAAAGGGTTACAATGTTACGTTTTATGCCAGAACCGAGCTGCTATAAGTGGTTCGCTGATCTCCAGCTCTCATTATCAGGGATTTGTGATTCGTGGCAACATAATGCTACTGGATGACCTGGAAACTTCTCTTAGCTGGGAAAGATGTGACTGACCTACAAAGCAGCTTCTGATGTCTGCTAAATCGTCTGGCTTGACCTTAGATGGCGATGAGTCGTTCGTAAAATCCGCTTTTGGCTTCGCCTCCCTCTCTACCATACTAAAGCCGGGGTCGATACAAAGCTCCCTACGATCACCCCCAATCGTGGAAGCGATAACTTTCAACATAATTAAAAGGTCTTTACATCATTACATCCATTATACAAGCAAATACATACTTTATAGCTCAAGTTGCTCAGTGAAGATATGGAAAGGGCTTTCTTACCAACCAAGGAGGGCAAAGAAGTGTATTTGTTCAAGAATCAACGAAATTTCGTATAGAAAGGTCTAATATTCGTATTCATGCAGGAACCGACGAGCATTGATATCATAATCGTAAGAGGTTTGCATAAGCAGTGGCTGTGCAAATCCTACGTGGTAGCCACACCCCAACACCACATTTGGACCACCGAGTCACGCACTTCTCTGTGGCTCAGGTCTAAATAGAACCATGTAAGGAGAAGTAACTATAGATTTGCGAGAATGATATCTAAAGATTAAAGGCACTAGTCCGGGCTTTTGAAGCCTAGTCATTGTAAGACATGGGATACTAGCACAATTCGATCTTGATAGTCTGTGCTACAGTGGACTTCCCTCTTCACTAACGCGGCAGGAATGTATTAGTTTGTGAAGGGTCTTGTAGTTATTATATTTGGTATCGCATACCCAGACTTTGCGGGCAACTGTTGATTCTCCGTCCTCACTGTCACATGAAGATATAAATGCAATTCCAACAACACTCTGCCATGAAGCATAGAGCTTTGCATTTACGGATTGAATAATGATACCTTTGCGGTACTTGAGATGTCTTTGTAGCGAAAATATTTACCAAATTTACTATCTAGGGTAGTTCTGGTGTTGTCTTCGCGAGACTGTAACCCGATATTTCCAAAACACCAGAATATTCGATGTCATTATCGAAAACCTACATTTCACGCAAACCTACCATGTAAAACCTTCAACGGACTGCAATCCCGGAATCATACGTTCATGGACATCAGATACCACCATGTGAACAGCAGAGATTTCCACTCCCACCCGCAAAATGCTCGCAAATGCGGAGGATGCGGGATGCAAAAAAACTCTCGCTTGCCCGCCCTCTCTCCGGACCTTGAAAGGACCGATAAGCCAAAATAAAGAAACTGGATACATGCATGGCAGAAAAAGGGGGTGGTGCGGAGAGTTGGGTCTCTGGGGGAGGCGACAGACCCAAAACCCGCCCTTCGGCGTATGTTGGAGAAATTCGACCGAGAGTTTGGCCTCGTCTTGTTCCCCATGGCGGTGATTGGAACTGGGGAAGAAAGAGGATACTGGGTGGGTAGGACCGAGGAAGCTGTCGAGACGCCGATCCGGGTTTCTGTGCGGGTGTTATGGTTATGACGGTTTATGCTCCCCCAGATGGGGAGAGCTGGATGTTGGAGAAGGTTGTCGGTCCTTGGTGAGACGTTACACGCCAACGGTTTCGTCCAAGTCTGAAGTAGAGGTTGGATGTGATGGCTACAGCCATGGCGTCTAACATTACATTACCAGCTCAGACTTTTAATGGTACTAGCTCAGCCTAAGTCAGATATTAATATGAAACTCTTTTAAGAAAAGTTCAGTTGGTCACACGCTCGCCTGCCTGGACGGTCCAGACTGCGAATGCTCAACGCTTTCAATCCTAACTAATTTCGGTTCAGGAATATTATTACTTTGTCAATTGTTTGTCACGAGAACGTCAGAACGGTGGGTGTACGGAGGCAGGCATTGTGCAGACGTCATTCGACAAGATGCTACGAATCAGACCTTTGTCGCCTGTTCACGATGATGCATTCCGACTTTCTCCTCTCCTCCATAGTCTAGACTCGGTCTGTTCCAAGGATACGGCGCTTCTCCATATCCTGTCAACCCGCGATCTGGTGCTTTCTTGTTTCTCCGCGATTGCTCGCAGTTGTCGCTGGGAAGGGAGTGAGGGAGTGAGGCTCCGTAACGTAACGTGAAAACATACCCACATGGGAAAACGGCTCAAACGTTCGGGTCCGAATAGCTTCATAGCTCCACTGAATAGTGGATACGAGAAATCGAGTATCGCCGAGTGCCTTTTTCGGCCCGTGTGGGTACGGTAGAGAGAAAACAGCCACGGCGTTTCCACCCGTTGCAGAGCCGCATTAGCATGGGTAATGATGGTATGGATGGGTCCAGGGGTAAAAGAGGCTCTGCGGGAAGGGCAGAAGCAAGACAGGGCTGGCTCGGAGGAAAAAAAAAAAAAAAAGAGTCTTGTGATGTGTGAGGGTTGAGCGACAGACAGGTGATGATGGTGCGGTTCAATAAACATCACGACTTTAACAATGGTTGGCATGTGAGATACTGTACAGTAGCTCTTAGTTTGCCTGCCAGGTTGGGTAATGACTGTCGCAGCTCTCGGTGTTATCTCGCATGCCCTGCTCTACTCTGTTCCAATTGACTATCCAAGGCTTATCAGTAAGACCGAGCACCGCGACATTACTCGCCCTGAATCCATGAAGTCAGCGAAGAAAATGGAGCAACTACAGAGAAAAGGGCTCCGCTCAATTCGGCGAGTCTCAATGAGCGTGGATAAAGCTCAAGACATTTGGCCGAGTTTTCACCATTGAGAGTGAGTGAGAAATGGGCTGTTTGGATTACCTCACTATTAAAAAATTTGTAGGCCGAAAGTGCGGCAATGCCAAGTGTCGGATATAGCGTCGTGAAAAAGATGAGATCAGATCCGGTATCTTGCGGGAGTCTCAGTGCCGTGACAATAACATCATATGGACAATTGGCTCTGAAAAAATCTGAAAACACCAGATTTTTACAATCGGAAATAAAAATCTGCGCGAGTGCCGACGCTGCCTTTCCTAAAGCAGTCGGACCGAGACTCGGCGCCTCTCGGTGTCATATCATCAGGGAAATGGGGCTCATCCAAAGACAAGGCGGCGAGTATCGGAAATATGAGGAAGATGACTAGTGTCGAGCCATACAATTTGAAGAGATGATGGAACTGACTATGGCATTCTGTCTCTACTATCCTAATGGACGATTCTAATCACCCTCTATTGCCATCTGCTTCCATCTCAAAGGGTCTTGTTGCTGGTAAATCGCCGCCCAACGCAGCCTCTGCCGAGATCAGATCATCGACGCCAAGAGATGAAACCAGAAGCTCCATAGAAGCAAAAACTGGATCTTGGAAAGAAAACAATGGGTCACGTGGGCTCATCAATCAGCTAAGAAAGGGTCCAAGTGCGTCATCAATGCCGAAGGGAGGCCGGCAGTACCGTAACCACGACTGGTGAGAAAAAAAAAGTCACTCCACACAAACTTGATCGATCCACCGTTTTCTGAACGGAGATGAATCTGGATTAAGGTGAACTAGGGGACTTCCGGAGAACCAATCAGCCCACAGGGGGGGCGTGCAAAAGACTGTAGTGTGGTGGTCTGTTGGAAACTGCGTGATGGGATACGATACCCAGGAATGCTTACTCAACAGCAACACTGCAATAGTAAAGCAAACCCCATGACGTTAGTCTACGGGCCTTCTATTCAGAGCTGCTCCGCTATTACTCCAAGTCTTTTTACCTTCTAACCCACGTCAGTCTCCGCAACTCGTTTGCTCCAAGCCCCCCGGGGTTTGAGTTAGCTTTTTTTGCTTTCAAGCATGACCATCAAATGTCATGAGATGGACCCATGGTCTCTCGGTGCCCGCGATGGTACTTGACGATCATCTCCACAATAAAGAATAGTAAAAAAGGCACCTCGTCGCTCTTTGTTTTCGCTGCTTTGCTGTTCTGGATCACCACCACATACATCTTGTGTATAACACACTACAACACATACATTCTACATTCAATTGGTCAATTGACTCCTTCAATATGAAGTTTTTTAGTAGCAAACGCCAAGAGCATGCTGCTGAAGGCGAGCATCTCGAGCGCAGAAAGACTCCCGACACAGATGGTCGCATCACCTTCCTGGCCTGCTTCATGGGCCTCGTCGCCTCGGTAAGTCAACAACAACACCGCAATTGATCAAAATACATTAAAACTAACGTATTTCGAGATGGGAGGCATGATATTTGGGTACTCTTCAGGACAGATTTCTGGTTATTTCATGATGAAGGATTATGGCGAACGATTCGGAGTCCCCAACGGTGACGGCACATACGAGTTCAGCGCCGCACGACAAGGAACAATCACTGGTCTTCTCTCTATTGGATGCTTGTTTGGCTCTCTGATCGCTGGTAACCTTTGCGATACCATTGGTCGTCGAACTACCATCTCCGTCTCTGCTCTTTGGACTTGTGTTGGAACTGTCATTGAGGTCGCCTCCATGCACGCTTGGTACCAACACGCCATTGGTCGACTCGTCACTGGTCTCGGTGTCGGTGCTCTTTCTGTCGCTGTCCCCATGTACCAGTCTGAGAGTGCTCCTGCTATTATCCGAGGTATTATCGTCTCTTGCTACCAGCTCTTCGTCACCCTTGGTATCTGGTGTGCTGAGATGGTCAACTGGGGTACCAACCACTACGACGGCAGTGCCTCTTGGCGCATTCCCAACGGCCTCAACTTCCTCTGGGCTCTGCTCCTCGGTGTCGGTATTCTCTTCCTTCCCGAGTCCCCTCGATTCGCCTACCGCAAGGGTAAGGAGGAAGAAGCTCGCAACACAATCGCTAAGCTCGCCGGCCTCGACGTCAACGCCCCCAGTGTCAACCGACAGATCGACGAGATCCGTGAGAAGCTTGAGGAGGAGCGCTCCCTGCCTGAGACCCGTCTTGTTGAGATCTTCACTGGTCCCCGCATGATGTACCGTACCACACTCGGTATTGTTCTCCAGGCTGGTCAGCAGCTCACTGGTATCAACTTCTTCTTCTACTTCGGAACCACTGTCTTTGCTTCCACTGGTCTTAAGGACTCCTACGTTACCCAGCTCATTCTCGGTTCCGTCAACTGTGCTTGCACTTTCGGCGGTCTCTACGTCGTTCAGAAGTGTGGTCGCCGTATCTCTCTGATGGTCGGTGCCGCTTGGATGATGATGTGCTTCTTCATCTACGCCTTTGTTGGTCACTTCGCTCTCGACCGTGAGAACCCTCTCAACACCCCCGCTGCCGGTACCGTCCTTGTTACCTTCTCTTGCCTGGCCATTGTCGCCTTCGCTACCACCTGGGGTCCTCTTGTCTGGGCTGTCGTCGCCGAGATGTACCCTTCCCAGTACCGCAGTCGCTGCATGGCTATCGCCACTGCTACCAACTGGCTCTTCAACTTCCTCATCGGTTTCTTGTAAGTTTATATCAACTATCATAACAATGAACTCTCACTAACAATTCTCAGCACTCGCTTCATCACTGATGCCATTGACTACTTCTACGGTCTTGTCTACGCCGGATGCTGTGCTGCCCTCGTCGCCATTGTCTTCTTCTTCGTCATCGAGTCCAAGGACCGCACTCTCGAGGAGATCGACACCATGTACGTCGAGAAGGTCAACCCCATCACCTCTTCCAAGTGGGTTGGTCACAACAGCACCTCCAAGGCTGCCCGTGAGGGTGTCACCGACGAGGAGGCTTCTTCCTAAAAAGGATTCTCTCCAACTATCCAAACACATCACATATTACAATATGGACATAAATTATAGAAGCAGCCGGACTGCCGGCGAGTAACGATTAGACGGACGTTGTATTCAAAATTATTTTCATGAATTGAAAAAGGGGAATCCGGAGGTACATAAGATGGAGAGCATTATATCCTTGTATTTATTAGCATATTGCGGTTAATATTATTTCGCTACGTTCTCAAACACTTTGGATAATATCAGAATGAGATAACTCACAACCAACAGTACCGTACTCTGACCCTTTCACAATGCATCTGATGATCAAACATCACCGTATTCTTTTGACAGATTCAAATAATAATGTCCACAGACACCCACAACAAAGTTGTTGCGAATCTTGCTGGCCAGACTGTCAATCAACCATAGCCTATCACGAGTACAGAACGGTATGCTGACTGTCGATCCCTCAACTTAAGCTTCAAGGTTATTTACTGTTGGTGGACAATGCGTCAAAACCCATTACAGTTCAGCTATGAATCATGATGCTCGAACACAATCTTCAGCAGTGCTTCCACTGTAGGGCCACTGAAAGTCAATTTGACGGCACGGCGTCCCCCGCAATGATCGACATCATGGCTCGACTTGAATCTCGTGTCAAACGTCGTCAGATGTGCTCGGCCCCGATCTCTCGATACGGGATTGCCGCATTGGGTAGCTCCTCCAGCCAAGTCCGAACAGGGCTGTTTAAGGTTTGCTGCCAAGTCTCAGCAAATCGCGACACAACTGTTACACCATAGGAGCATCATGGTTCCGATCAACCTACAGTTGGAGCTGAGGCAGCAAGAGATTCACACGTACTCTTGGCATTCTAAATGATCGTATTAGGTTCTGTGTTAGAGTTTGCTATGTGACGAAACTGAGCTGAAAGCGGTCACCGTTTCAGTGTGGCTGACTACAGTGTCCGAAAGAACTCTGAAGCCACAATGCATGGCTGAACTGAGGCCAAAGAGCTATGGATACAAGATGCTATGAATATGAGCGTAAGTATCGATGCATTTTCTACACTTGCCCAGATACACCATGCTAATATTTGCATCCAAGTTTTTACCTACGTCAAGTGTTCAGAAATGTCATGCAAACTCTAATATTGCTTAGAAGCATCAATTTGTCTGGTTTCTTGGCAAGATGATCTTACCAACGAAACGTTAGCCACAGCGTAAGCACGATCACGCAGCGTTCAATCTATGACTAAAGAGAAAGCTGGATTGACTCTTCCGAACTCCAGTTACTGATCCTGTTTAATGAAACTCCGCAGAGTAAATCCATGATTTGGCATACTGGGATATTTCTCAAGAAAATAAGATAGTTGCCAAGCGTGATATTCTCTTTACTTCTTGATTTTGACCCCAAATACCAGTGCACCTAATATAGATACATCCTCACAATTGGATGGAAAGAGGCTCTGATATCCTTGAGACATAGAACGATGGAATTGCCCATCATGATAGCTGGTGCTTTCTCAGTGAGTAACTTGTGCCAACTGTTCAACCCCCAAACACGCCACGTTGTGCAAGTTCACATAGTTAACAATTACTTTTGCTTGTGAACAGAGACAGAGATTCAATTCATCTGAGCTGCAAGCTGTTACTAAGGTAAGATATGTCGAAAGATTGATCAACTCATGACATCCCAGCTACCTGGTACCAAGTGGGTTAGACTAACTCGTATACCTAGAATAGGACCAATCCTGGCAGATTGACCTATTATTAGCTCACGAATGAGCTTAGTCATTAGTGGCTACGCTGAAAAAATCCAAGGGGAAACAAACGTGATCCACCCAATTTGATCTCTCACATCCGTCATGGCCGAATCCAGCAGATAGCAATGAAGCTGTCAAGAGTTACACTCTACATGCTCTTGACAGCGGGCTGTCGAGCTGCATATGTCCAGTTTCAAGACTGTTCCGAGGCTCAAGACTCCTCGTCACTCATTCCCGAGAGTTTTCGCGCATCAGTTGAGAGGGGAGAGAATACTTTCGACTGGAAGTTCGATTTCATCGCTGGACTGACGAATCGCAACTCCTGTCATATTGATTTCTCTACTGTTATTCCTCGATTTTTAGTTGTCGATTATGCAAACCACACTCCTTACATCTCCGGCCAGATTGTCAATAAATCCTGCTTCACAACCCAAAGGCTTGGCTCGAGATCGAAATTCACTATCGCTACTTCATTTAACCGGTCAACACTACTTGACACTTATCTGACTACCTTTGAGTTGGCAAACTCTGATAACACGGCTTTATCCTGCGTCAGGGCTGTTCTGACTCCGGCGGTCCCTGGAGCGATACGTCTTCTCGGGCTCTGGCTCCCAATCGTCACTTTCGCCTTGGCCTGTATCACAGCATGTTGGCCCGTTCGACAAGGAACTGGACCCAACACTGCCGAGAACTCACTTGTTGCGCGTGCGATAGATGTACTGGCATACATCCAATTCATATTCTTTTCAGGCGCTCTGAGTCTGCAATACCCTGGCTTCTTTCAACCTCTGGTCGGTCTAAGCGGCTGGTCTACTTTGATGCTGCCTGTTGGGGTCGTGGAAACCGGATCTCCATATGCCCGGGCAGGAGTCAAAGATGGTATTTATGAACACAATGGGACCATCACAGGAGCGCCTGGCTTAGAGTTGCTGACTCAAATGACTGGCTCGGCAGTCAAGCCTCTGAGCTGGATGAACACGTTTGTTTTATCACTCCTTGTCTTTGTCTCTCTCTACATCATTTCCTACATCATCTACCGACTCAAAAACACCCATTCAATTTCTAGATCTGGCCCCAAAGACGCAATTTCCCTGTTAAAAACTCAGTACTGGACTGTCGTAAGGCTCTTTCTAAGCTGCTTCATGCTACCACTCAGCGCCTGGGCGACTTATCAATTTCTGGATGGAACTGTTTTCGGCTATCAGAATTCGATGATGGCCATACTCGTGCTGAGCCTGTTGCTAGCAGGATTTTATTGGAGCTGGTCAAATGACCCTGAGATGGCATCTCTTGTTCTACAAGGCTCAGGCTTTGCAGGCAGAGACGACGGCAAACGTCAGAAATACTGCGTTTTAATCGTATTCTTTCTGATGTTGCTACGTGGATGTGTCCTCGGTGGTCTCCAAACGTACAATTCTGTTCAAGTTGCTCTTATCTTGGCATGCGAGGCGACGTATCTTATGTCAATAGTTTACTGGATTGGATTCTCTCATTTCACATCATTTCCTGGTATTTTGTCCATGACCAGGATAGCCTTGTTCTCTATGCATATCGGATTCTTACCGGGAGTGACGGATCACTCGGGCAAGATACTCGTTGCGTACATCATCCTTTTTGGACACCTCATTGTTCTTATTTGTATTTTTTTGATACCCATACTTTTTGATATTGGCAAGCATGTATTGGGCAGGCTCCCAATAGTCGTCACCGATGTCGAGAACAGCATGTCAGTAGTAGTAAGTCATCATTCATCTCAACATCCAACAGACATCATCTGACATGTAGCCAGGCAGCTGATGTATCGACACCTGGAGAAAGCAATGAACTCGCCAAGTACCCATCAAGTCACTCATATCGACCAAACAAGAGTTCGTTCGACATGATTGCAATTCGCGAAACCAAGCTCTTTGGCAACACCACTCTCAGCAGAATACCAACCGAAGTTCTGTCACTTTTTATGAGGAACGTACAAGGAGAAGACAAGAACATCGATATCTGTGGGACATTTGCAGATTTCAGTGGATCATCCAGTACTCTTGTTGGTTCGACGCAACCAGATACAGAGATAAAACCAGTCACCGACATCTCACCTGAAGTCCTTTCTGCTTACCTTGCCTCCGAGGAAAATCTGGCAGTTCGACAGACGTCAACATACCAAGATATGAACCGTCCGATAAACGAGTACTTTATATCGACCTCCCACAACACATATCTTCTCGGACGTCAAGTAGCCACTCGCTCAAAACTGGAGGGATATGTGGAAGCTCTATCCCAAGGATGCCGATCTGTAGAAATTGACTGTTGGGATGGACGTAATGGACAGCCCATCGTCAAGCATGGATACAGTCTAACAAAATCCATCAGCTTTCGGTCCGTGATCAACACTATCAAGCAACATGCTTTTCTCGGCTCTGATCTACCTCTATGGTTGTCCCTAGAGGTTCATTGCAACAAAAGGCAGAGAGACATCATGGCCCAGGTCATGATGGAGATATTTGGGTCGAGTTTGATCACTGAGCCGCTCCCGGAGTGTCTGGACACAATGCCTTCGCCAAACCAGCTACGCGGAAAGATACTTCTTAAAGTAAAAGTTCTTCACGACCTAAACTCGAAAGGTAATGAGGAAGAAGCCCATGACTCTGTCAAGATAGACCTGGAACCCAATGAGGCTGAAGCAGATCCTGAAGAGAGAGCCGGAGGTACTACGATCGTACACCCGCCACAACGGAAAACTCTTCAAGAAGATTTACTGCAAAGCTTAGCTGTATATGGTGCTGGCAAACGATTGCCCAGCCGGGATATGATAGACTCGCACAGAAACTTTGTCTATTCTATTTCCGAGACGAATCTCAGAAAGCGCATCAACAAAGAACAGTCTCTTGGCTTGGCTGGCACGCAACATATGGTTCGAGTATACCCTGATCCAAATCGTGTCGACTCGTCCAACTTTGATCCAATCGAGTGTTGGAAACATGGTGTCCAGATGGTAGCTCTCAACTATCAGACAGCGGACTTCAACAAGAGATTGAATGATGCCATGTTCGTCGGAAGCTTGGGCTATGTGCCCAAGGCTCAGCTAGAGTCAGAGCGGATCCATATAGCGGTCGATATCCTCATGGTGAGGGGGGGTTTTACCGGGCTAGGGGGTGATATTCCTGTATATGTCGAAGTTGAGCTTCTTCTACCTGATATGCCCAGACAAAAGGTTCGAACTACAGCTGTATCAGCTTGTGGAGCGGACGCTATCTTTGACCAGAATCTTGACATTTCTATGAGAACAAAGTACCCTCACTTAGCCTTCTTACACTGGTCGGTCAAGAGTCTGTGCAATAGTCGACCAACGTCGATTTGTTCTGGGATAGCAAAGGTCAGCAATTTGAAGAAGGGGTATCGTATATTGCCACTTGGTGGTCTGGATGCAAAAGACAGCCATATTATGTGTAAAATTAGCGTAAATGTTTTATAGCGAAACTTGATTTACATTATCAAGACTACTGAGCTTTGAGCAAAGAACTGACTAGCGGATAGCGGAACATGATTGTATGCTCAAGCTTTTGATCTGCCGGAATAAATTCAGCATAAGCTGTATGTGCTTTTGCCTTGACCCTGGTAGTCCATTGCAAGCGGGCGTTTTATGCAACCATTAGAGACTGGCGCGTCTGAGTCTCAGGGCAGATCTGCAATGCACCTGCTAGGAAAGGATGAAACTCCGGCTCCATGGGATCATCCTTCGATTGCTCGGACCCGAAAGTCAAATACTGATCCTAAATAATTCGATCAGCTAGCGGTGATCATTGCCGGTTGTAGTGCCCTTATCTGTCTGCAGCCCGAAGGGTCAAGGCACTGACCAAGAAAAACATGTCGACTCATGAGATTCTGACTCTGTCAGGAACGAGCTTTTGTGTGCACCTTCGGACTTACTAGGAGGCTAAAAAAATGAAAAAATCATCTCATGTATAGCAGTTTTCATTGAAGTTATTTTATAATGGCAATAATCATGAGAAATATCGTTAACTCAGAGTTTCCTAAACTACATAGACATAGAAGATGACGGGTATAAAAAAAAGATATCTACAAATCATAACCCTAGCAACTCGTATCCAACAAGAATGGGTTGAAGACTACACGACTCTGAACTCAACAGTCTTTTTGATGACATTACCCTTGAGGTCCATATCATCAAGCTTGATAGAGTCATCTCCCTGTGACGAACTGCACTCTATTATCTGATCCGTAGAATCACTTCGCGTCTTGGTCTTTCCTCCGTTGACTCCGACAACATTCTCAGATCTAGACTGTCCAAAATCATCCTTCTGAGTTGAAGTGAAGTGGTGCTGATGACTGTTTTGGTGATAGCGATCTCGAGACGAAGGGTAGTCTTGACTGCCGGCGCTGAACTTGAGTTTGGAGGAAAGAAGATCGATGCTGCTTTCATTAGTTCAAGACATACCGAGAACAACAGAGATACATACTACAAGACCATCGAATACAAACAAAAGACAGCATAGAAAAAGCGATCGAGCTGCGTGGCGATGTTCTCGGCCGTCTGGCCAGCAGTTTTGAATGAATGTGTGACAGCACGAAGCACACCCTGCAGGGCCAAAAGTGCGACTCTCATTTCTGTACTTCGAGCCAAGTATTGGAAAAGACCACCACTGCGTGCGATTTCGGCAGATGAAGCTTTGGCCGAGGTGAAGAGAACCATGAGAAAGTAGGCACTAAGGCATTCGAGCAAAGCGATAAGACCAAAGTAGCCAATGTGGATGTGGTTGATGGTAGTCAATAAGTCGTTATTTTCGGCAAGGATCGATCGAACTCGGAAAGCGATAATGACGATTCGAACCATGATGATACCGGCGATACCAGTCCAGAAAAGGGAAGCAAAGACTCTCCAGCGCAGACCACGGAGAACTCGCTTTAAAATGATGTAGCTATAGAAGAGAAGCCCGGCTTCTTGCAGCTGCAAACAATTAGTTGTGGCTTTTTCGAGCTCGAGTATCATAGCGTACCAGCCAAAAGATATCTGCGAATACCGAAGCTATCGCGGTATATATCGGGGGATGCTTCTGATAATAGACATAATAACACAACCCATTGGCTATAGCCCCGGCCGCTGAAGAGAACATGGGAACAGCGGCCAGCAGCGTCCAGTTGGTGATACCGCATACTAAACACCCGAGGAGTACATTTCCCATGCATATGGTAGACAGGATGGACCAGCTCAGCTCGAAAAATACTGGCGTGGACGCCATTGTCGATCACTGAGATTAAATCGTGTAAAAAGAAAAGATGAAAGAAGTGACAGGAGGCTAGGGAAAAAAGCAATGCGACGTGACCACGTAGTTTAAAGGGAACATCCTGGCCTAGATGATCAACCTCCTATTTGCTTAGACATATCGAGACATGCAGTGCTTGCTCCCTGTCACATGAAGAAAGCTTAAGATGACCCCTGATCCTAACTTAAAAACAAGTCGTTGGCTCTACTCAAGCCACAAATACATTACTTACGTACTTGGTAATTAAAAATGAACCCCGGATTTGAAGAGTACGTACTGATATTGATACCCTCTCAGATCGAATATTGGCCAGCGAATGTCATACCTTGTCATGTCGCTCATACTAAACTGACAGCTGAAGTCGGTTTCCCCGTAGTATTAAAATTGGGAACCCATCTGGAAACCCGGTTGGCAAACCAAAGCTTTCTGGCAGTGAGGCTAAGAAACTCTATTAAAGCATTGGGCTGTGGCTAAGCTTGATTTAGGGAGTCTTGACTCGTGTCCCCGCGGGGAGAAAGGAGGGGGAGCTGGGGATTTCTAACGGTGCTGGAATAGAGTTTCGACTTTCGGCATCTGTCCTTGGCGTTTCTCGCTTCAGTTATCTTGAAAAGGGAAGGTAAACGTCAGGGTCAATGCTGCTAACGTTTAGCCTTCCTCGGTAAACCAAGATTTACTTCCATTCGGTAACTCGTCTCTTCGCGTTAGAACCATGTCAGGTTAGAGTCCGATTCTGTACAATGTTTAGACATCGTTCCGCTATCATTACATGATTAGAATAAGGAAACATGGCTGCGGTCAGATGCACTAATGCGAATAATTGTGAATCACATCACCAGACATTCCCTGTTACACAATTCTGAAGTCTGGAATCTTCCGTGCGCAGAACAACGGAATGTCACACAAAAGGTCAAAGAGTCGATTTACTCCGGGAAACTAACGAACCGAGCCGAAGGAAAGGAGTCCAGGCGTGATCAGTGCTGCCAAAGCATTGAAGTTCGCCATATGAACCAAATGAGGCCAAGTGTGTTAAAAACGTGACAATGTCAAAAACATCTTAGAGCCGCCCACTTTCCGTTACAACCTTTTACTAACAACTGGATCCTTTTCTCAGCACGGTTTCATGTGCAATGTAGTGTGTTGACGATGGATTCAAGTTATACAGAATAATTTGAGGGCTGAGAATCGCTGTGAGTAGCACCTCAACTGGTCTATTGAGATATGTAAAACAAAAACAAGGAAGACTACATTACTCGCTTCAGCCATGAATCTCCTGATGTGGCGCTCGCGGCATTTCACCACAACTGGTCTCGATGGTACGTAATAGCCACAGCGAAGCTAGTGAGTTCTTCAGTCAAGCCACCGAAAGGACCCTTGCTTAGTGAGACCTTGGGCAAGGGTTTTGGATCAAATTGGAATTTTCGTTCAGGTTCGAAGGAGATTACTAGCAAGCATTGTGGCAACACTAGTACTAAACTCGAATCCTGGCCACAACGATCTCAATGGAGGTCATGCCATAAAGACAACGTATAGCAGGAGCAGTATGTATCATTAGTTGGAAGTTGAAAACACGACTCGTGGAGGACAATCTGGACCACATATGAGACGACTGTTTATAGCAGTCCCTCATCAGTTTGGAGCTACTGCGATAGCACGTGTAAGCTCGAGCAATCTTTTGCTGCTTCTTACAATAAAGACACTTGGCGTATTCTTAACCCAACTCGTATCAGTCTTGCCTCATCACCCACTGGTCAAAATATGACGAAGCCATGTCTCATAGCCTCATTTGGCGAGCTTTAGGTTTTCCGAGAATGACAAGTACCAGTAATTTGAATATGTGCTTTAAAGTCCATTGAGAACATGTAGCTATTGGAGATTGATAAGGCTCTGGACGGTCACTTGGTATGGGTCTCGGGTAATACGACATTCTTGGCATTCATGCGGTTCACGTATTGCATATCACGGATAAAACGACGGATTTGTTATTAGAACATCACTAATCGGCGCAGGAAGACTTAACTACTAAAGCCTAAGGGACATAAATTATTAGGTCAGCTTATGCTTCTTAGGGGAGACACTTAAGCTCTTTATTTTCTGCATCCTAAGCTTGAGTCCGATGTTTTATTTCCTCCCCTAGCCGGCTAAATAAAGAGTCTTAAGTACAGTTTTGACTTAATTTCAAGTAACATTATTCTGTGGAAGTGACCGATTTTCCATCAGTCCATCAGTTTCACAAGGCTGATACATGGTATTAATCTTGCGATTCGACAGCTCCACGCAGAGTTAACCATAAAACAGGCACAGCTCAAGTTCATGATATGATGATCGACAGCAACCTTGACAGTTTTATGGATGAGTATCATACGACGGGCCGAACAGCCACTTGTCCACAATATTGTGTTGGTTGTAGCACCTTGACAAGGATATTACTTGAAAACCCCTCATCAAAACCAAAGGATGGCAGGGCGAGCTGTTGTCCTTTTCAATTCTCCAGTTTCACATTTATCAAGTCAGAATTTAGCTTCAAAGCTTAATGAGTGGACATGTCGTCGCCAAAATCATCTCGGTCTAACCCGTCTCCGGGTCCTCAATCGCCTGCCAAGCTGGATCAAGTTGCTGTGGTACAGCCGGCAATTGAAGTTGTAGGATTTCTCCGTGATTGATGAAACGTGAAAGACGTGCTAATTTCGGGTTTGCTGGCGTATAGGACGATGATTCCGACTCTTCGTACACTAAATCGTGAGCTTAGTTGAACTGCCGGTTTCAGACTCCCGAGCTTGCACTAATGCGTGGAAGGACCGGAATTACCGATACAGAGTCGCTTCGATCATCTATTCTGAGTTACAAGTGGGAGAATGGACGGCGATACCATGCTTACAAAGACGGATCTTACTGGTGCGCAAACCGATACGCCTGGAGGTTCAACAGGGTGAATTAACTTTGCCAGGGCCCCCAATGATGATCGTCAACAAGAAGCAGAAGATCTGATGTAGGTCAGACAACATTTGGGTTTCTGGACTAACATAGATCTTCAGGCACGAAGTGTACAAGATCATCCTGAACGGTCAACTGAACGAGGCTCCGATTAGTGAAAGTCCGCAGGTGAGCTTACGGATAAGAGACGTGATCTTGCTATGATCTAATTAGGCATCAGCGGGTTCTGGATCTAGGATGCGGAACTGGCATTTGGGCAATGTGAGTAATACCATACGTTGAAGATAAAGATTTGACTGTTTGCAGCGAATTTGCTGATGCCAACCCATCTGCAGATGTCATTGGCATCGACCTCTCACCCATTCAACCCAAGTTTGTGCCTCCGAATTGTCGATTTGAAGTTGACGACATTACACAAGAATGGACCTATCTGAATGATCACTTTGACTTCATTCATATTCGTGCCATGATAGGCTGTATCCCGGATTGGACTGAGCTTTTCAAGAAGGCTTACAGGTAAGTCATACCATGGACTGTTTGATACATACTGACTCCTAACAGACATATGCAACCTGGAGGGTGGCTGGAAAGCGTTGAGCTTTGGGGCAATGCCAAGTCTGACGATGATACCTTGAAGCCTGACTCGCCATGCCACAAGTGGATAGAGGTCTTCAAGGAGATTGAGAAGATCACGGGAAAGTCCTTCTTTTGGGACGATAAGATGGCCCAGTCTATCAGCGACGCTGGGTTCATCAACGTGCAAGGTCGGAGGATTAAGGTTCCTGTTGGAACATGGCCAAAAGATAAGACACTCAAACAATGGGGTGCTTGGAATCGCCATTTTCTACTACAGGGTCTCGAGGGCTTTTCTATTCGTGGCCTGACTGAGATGCTCGGCGTGAGTTGTTGAATAATTGACTGATGGCTGATGTGAATAAGCTGACTATAGACTCAAGTGGAAGTATGAGGAGGCGCAGTTGTTCCTGACAGAGATGCGCAGGGAATTGACCAATCCCGACCTACATTCGTATCTTGAGGTGTAAGTTTCTTTGCTTCACGCACATCAACGCAAGTCGCGAGACTGGACTGACATGGCACCAATTTAGCACTGTCTTTTATGGTCAGAAGCCAGAGGCTTAGGGGATGCTAGTTCGGACTGACTTGGGAACTTGCAGGGTGATAAGTGATTTCGTGCGTCTATGTTATCTTGATGCACGGCCACAGTCCATAATGGGAAATGTTAAATCCAAACCAAGGCTGCCGTGACGCGAGGACCGATGATTGTACCATCAAATAGCAGCCTTCCTGCCGCGTGATAAGAACTGTTTCACAAACGATGCATGTTTATATAAGTAGAGGGAAACAATCCTTCTTCTACCTGTAGTAAACGAGTTTGAGACGCATCAAACGACCTTAAACAACAACATCCGAGAAACATGGCCACTTATTTGCATGCACTATTCTTAAGGAGGGACGGCGCATTGTGCAACATGCCCAAGCTCGTCGACTTCCAAACTGCTACAAACAGAAGATACAACATGGCACTGCATTTGAATGACACCATACTTCAGCTGACGATACCTTGTGTAGCTTCAATGGAGAAAAGAGCAAAACAAGCGCTGTTCGCTGCAATGCATGACAGCGACATCCACAGAGATTGGCCTAGAGTATTGTTCTTGACAAACAATGACCCCCATGACGTCCCAAAGGAGTACATTGATGGAAGCATGAACTGAAGAAAGAAGAAAGCAGTGTCGGTGAGGTCACAACCTTGATGACTGCGGTACTTTGACCCAGCATCTGTTATTTAGCCATCAGTGGTCTTGCACCATTTACAATGGGCAGTAATCTCCGGGTATAAATTCTCAAACATTCATGAAAAGTTTCCTTTCCTTCCAGAATTAAGCATTGGCATCATTTGCAATTAACATCAAGGCGTTCTTACGACTATAAAATCCAACATGGAAGAGCTTCGGTATTTAAAAACAGTACTACGCAAGAAAGGGACCGGATCGGGCTACATGTATAGTTTGATGCGTTTCCTTGATAACGCTGGGGGCAAATATGTATGGAGAGTCTCTAGGCACGACGAAGTACTGATGATCTCAGAACCTTTGGGCTCAGCCATGCACATGCAGGAATACGATATTAAGCGTGCGGTGGAGGTATCAGGGCTCACGGAACACTTTGACATTCTGTTTTCCGCAACTGCAAGCGACCCGATTTCGATTCCTTACGTCAATCCAGAAGTCTATGGCCGGATGTATATAGAGGCTCAAAACCGCCGGCGACTGTTTTCCTCGCAAGAATTACAGACATATCTAGATCGGTAGTTTGATAGATTGATCACACAATTTCAGATATCATTGCTTGTGCTTAACTTTCACTGACAGATAAGGGGAGTCTTGTACCGACATCCAATCGATCCAAGTGATTCTCCCTTTCTTGCTATTGATGTAAGAATTTCAAGTTACGAAGTCTTACATAAATAATGGCGGAACATCGCATGCTTCTGTTAAAAGAAGGACATATATTGAGACCTTGAAAGATTGGGGCGGGATTTCTTGGTCACAATAGATTGATCGAACTGTTTCCATTCACTGTTCAATGTCAGAACAAGTCACTGTCCAGTGCCTCTGTGTTTAGTGATAGCCTGTCATTGATAACACAGAATCCATGCAGAAAAGGCAAATGCGCTTGATTCAATGCTCCAGTATCACCTTGAACATCTGAAGCCTTGTTGGAAAACCTTCTGCAATTCATACATAAATATGCAGACTTACCCCATAGGTATCCAGTCCCATTCTCTACCACTGAAAACAATCTCAACAACAGGTTCAATTCATACACTATCAACACAACAACTAGCAATACATCAGTCAAAATGGCCCGCCCCGCCGTAATCATGACTCACGATGGAAACGGATCCGCAATCAAAGATGAAGAGATCAAAGAGCTTGGACAGACCTACCGGAATTTTAAGATCGATATCACAGGCAACGAGCTCGGGCTGGTTTTCCGCAACGACACCCCCAGTCGGGCGGTTTTGAGAGACATAGCTAATAACCTGCACGCTCAAATGAAAAAAGCTGGCCTAGCGGATGGTTGGACACTTGTCAACAAAAAATGAACTTGGTAGTAGCGACTAGATAGCCGCGAGTTGGCCTGACTCGGTCATGAGTGGACCGGTCAATAGGGGACGGATTGCAACACTGAGAATAGACTTCTTTTTGACAAAAACATGTGTAGTGACGCTTGATCGTGAGTTTTACGAGTGAGGGTATACGCACAGTCGTAAACGCAGCTAGATGAATGATAAACGACCTAACTTGCTGCACAAGATCAAGCGATGACCAAGGTTTATGCAAGACCCAGCCCAGCATGGCAACCATTTCAAGCCGCTATTGTAGGCTATCCGTAAAAAATATTACCCCACAAACTATCCCTGTGTTGATCCAGATTTAGTGTTACACAAAGCTTCATGGTCGAGTATTGAGGCTTGCCGGAAGAATGTAAACACCAATCCGAGACAATCGGCCGGGAACAGTCGATTGAAGATCTTTTTCGTCAATTGAAACAAGCAGGGAATTAGAGTCGTGTGCCGTCTTTCTGTCTCAGGCACGCCATGATGTCAACCAGAGACATTAGTGCAAACCTTGGTCATGGCCAAGCTGGAAGAACCAACGAATGTTAAATTCCTTGTCAATCCTGATTTTGTATTGCATCCGTCCTAGCCGTCGATTATTGACTTGCAGGACAACTAAAAGCAAACATATCTCGATCTCGATAATCTCAGACAGTGACGCTAGAAATGACGTGGGTGTCACTGCAGTCTTACGAAACCAAGACGTTAGTCTTTAACTATCGTGAAGCTCTAGACTAGAACTAGGCTGGTTTCACAATGACGCAGCTGGGACTGGCTGATGTCACGACAGGAACCAGAAAATCACTATGAACGCATCGATCAACCTGTGATGACGCATTGGAATTCAGCCCCAAACTCAGCTCTTGGGACAAAGCAGATAAAGGGCTTGTGCTGGCTCAGTTCGTGGCTTGTATTCCTTAATCATTTATCCATTCTACTAATCAATTGACATACAATATTCAACACTATCAAAACTACCTGTCCATTTAGGTAGTCACTAACAGCCGACATGAGCGGACTCCAGAACAACTTCCAGCCCGTCATGGCTGAAGAAACCACTGGCACTCAATTCAATGGACAACGTCGACAATCGGGGCCTTTGAAGGAAATCGTTGCCCAACAGGACAGTCTTTACAAGTACATCAGCGTAAGTATCATGCCACTGCAGCTGGTGATTTAATATTCACATGTGGTTGTAGTGGGAGGATCCCGCTCGAACTGTCGGATCGTACTTTGCTGCCCTCGGCTTTCTGCTCGCTGTCCACCATCTCCGCCTCACTCAGCTGGCACTGAAGACCAGCGCCATTGGTCTCGGAGGTATGTGAACTGCACCCAAGTCTTTAGAGACTTCATTGAGACTGACTCCGTTGCAAGTGATGTCTCTGGCTGAGTTCGCCGGTCGTTCCTTTGGTCCCAACAACTTTGTCTCCCGCATGCGACCTAGACAGTACAAGACCTTCCCCGAGTCGACCCTCAATGCTACACTTAAGGACATTCACGACTTTACTCAATATGCCGTTGTTAAGGCTCAGAAGATCATCTTTGCCGAGGACCTAGAGAAGACTTTCTACGTATGCACAGTCGTTGAGTTGGACGAACAAAGATTAACATCCAACAGGCTTTCATGATCGCGACCTCTCTTTACTTCCTGACCCAGTTCATGACTCCTTTCGGAATCACCATAATGGCTCTTACGACCGTCTACATAATCCCTCTCGTGAGATCTCCACAAGGCAGAGGCATTGCCCGCGACGGAATCGCACGAGCTCAGGAACTCGGCAACGTGGCCATCGATCAGGCCAGCACCATCGCACAAGACAGCAAGGTCGCTGTTTCCAACATGACGTCTCGTGCTCAAGATACTGCCAGCAACCTAACCTCCAGAGCCCAAGACACAGCTACCAGTTTCACTTCCAGCGCCCAGGACACTGCTGGCAATCTTCGCCAACGCGCTGCTAACATGGTTCCCGCAATGATGAAGAGTGGTACCCAGAATGCTAGCGACATTACTTCTAGCGTCCCTCACAACTCTTCTGAGCCTACTCAGGCTAGAGACGTTTCCTCCAAATACCCCAAGGATGACATGTCTTTCGATGATTCCAAGGCCATGGCCTCCAAAGCTGCCCACGATATGTCCCACAGCTTCGAAAAGTCGCACAAGCCTAGCTTCAACACTTCCGATAACACTACCAGCACTACTGGTGTCTCTCAGTCCGCTGTTCAAGGTTTTTCTGAGCCCTCCAAGCACGCGACCTCCTCCCACAACCACTCGGATGACTTTGGTGCTATTACTAGCAACAAGTCGCAGGCACCTGCCTCTCTCACCAGCAACGTTGCCAACCTGCCATCTTTTACTAGCTCTAACGCCACTAGTAACCAGGCTCCCACCGGCAAGCGCCCATCCATTGATGACGGCAACTACTCCATCCAGAACAGAATGGACCAGGGCTCTGATTACCAGCAGTTCGTCCCTCGAGAGGCTCCCAACAGAGGAAATCTTGGTACCGGTGTTGACACGTCGATGGGCAAGATGCCCCTTGGACAGTTGATTGACGAAAAGAACAAGGCTGGGGATAAGGCTCCGCCACTGTCTGCTGGTGGCCTTAACGCCATGAGGTAGAGCCCGATTACCACAACCCGGGGATTTCCGTTACCTGGAATCGATCTCGATCAAGTCAAACATATTTACGATCCATTGTATGATTTATGTCAAGTATGTTAACGAATACTCAATATGGAGGTGCATGGGAAGGAATTACACAAGTATTGTCAGCCTGACAAACAGAGTTGATGATTTGTATTTTTAGGTTTAGCAGATTTTTTTTTAAATTACAGATTAAACAAAATACTCAGATATGATGCATATTTGTCTCCAAAACGTGAATCCCAGCCCTATGACAATATTGTTAGTCCTTGCACTTCGTGATGTCATTGACCACCACAGCGCAACAAAGATTTCTTGGACAAGGTAGGGAGGCTGTATTTGGTTGGAATACAACAACTACCGCCTGAAGATGGGCAGAACACCAAACGAAAAGTTGACTTACTAAGAAAGAGGTCTTGATGATAGGATGGAAGACAAAACTCAATCATCTCTTCGTCATGATTGTCTTAACTTCGGACATCCGGAAGCACTGATACAATACGTCATAAACAGACATCAACATGGGTATAAGTGGGCACACTCTTCGCTATTTCAATAACTCCCATTGCCAAGCCGATAGCTATATCGTTTTCCCCAAAGATTTAAACAAATAATCAATATGTCGGACCCAAGATCACCACATCTGAAGAAGAGAGACACTCCTCCTTGGGGTCTATACCAACGGGAGAACTTCTGGAAACTCAACACTGGCGAGGTTCCACCTTTCAATACTCGTATGACGTCGATAAATCTCTCCAAACCTCACAGCTAACTCATGCAGATCCCGACAAACTCGAGGAGCTGGCCAAGAAGAAGTTGACTGAAAACGGTTGGCTATATGCATCCTCCAATGCAGGCCTCTCAGATACCCACCTTGCCAATCGCCAAGCTTTCTTCAGACATAAAATTGTCCCCCGTCAACTTGTAGACACCAATGGCCGTACCACAAGAAGCACAATCTTTGGACATCAAGTGTCTGCACCCTTTGGTATTGCGCCTATTGGTATCAACAAGATTTATCACCCTCAAGGTGAACTGCCCGTAGCCCAAGTCGCAGGAGAACTGGGCATTCCCTATAGCCTTTCCACAGCTGGGTCTTGTCCTATTGAAGATGTCGCAGCTGCCAATGATTCCGGTCGCAAGATTGCCCAGAACAGCGAGGAGAGTCACAGAATCCCTACTGGTCCTCGCTTTTACCAGCTTTACATGCCCCACGACGATGAGCTGACAATTTCGTTGCTTACAAGAGCACACAAGTCAGGATTCGATGCGTGTATCCTGACTACCGACACTTGGCAACTTGGATGGCGACATGACGACGTAGCTACTTCGAACTACGCCTTCTACCGCGGAATCGGCGCTGATTTAGGTCTTTCCGATCCTGTGTTCCAGAAACGGCTTGCTGAACAGGGCATCGATCCGAAGAAACAGCCAGAAGAAGCAGGGGCATTGTGGATTGATAATGTCTGGCACGGACGAGCCTGGTCTTGGGAGAAAGCCGTCTGGGCCAGGGAGAAGTGGCAGGAGATCAGTGGAGGAAAACCATTTCTTATCAAAGGGATCCAGCGAGTAGATGATGCGGAGAAAGCAGCTGATCTTGGCTTTGAGGGTATTGTGGTGAGCAACCATGCTGGCCGACAGGTTGATGGTGCCATTGGAAGCCTGGATGCTTTGGAACAGATAGCTGACAAGGTCGGGGATCGTATCGTTGTGACCTTTGATAGTGGCGTCAGAGGTGCAGCTGACATTGTCAAGGCCCTCGCGTTGGGTGCCAAGTTTGTCTTTATCGGACGACTCTGGATTTGGGGCTTGAGTATCATGGGAGAACATGGTGTGCGACACGTTTTGAAAGGACTTTTGGCTGATTTGGATATTCTCATGAATGTGGCTGGTATCAGCAAGATTGAGGATATTGACAAGAGCCTAATCCAGTCTGGATGGCAACACAGAAGTAAACTCTGATCAAAGCCATTGTAATGGAGGCATAGAACGCAGTCGAAACACTGTAGGAATTTTGCACGTCTCCTTACATACAAAATGATTCCACGGACTCTATACCTAAGCGCCTGGAATGACACAATTCCAGCTGTCCGCCTCGGTTGTATTTCCAGACCCGTCCCACTTGCTCTCATAAGGATATGGACAGTACTCTGTAAAGCGTCAGCTTAGACACCACTTTTGTTTGCCTTTTACTTACTTCGATAAGCCGTAACCTGTCCGGTAGTATCATACTTTGTTCCGACAAGGGTAGCAGGCTCTTGGCCATCCTCAACCCATTTGGTCAAAGCGAGCAGGACATTTTCCTTACCATTAAATCTGTCTTCGTCCATCGGATATACCTGGCCAATATCGAAAGCGCCAGGGCCTCCGGAGCAGTGATACATTCCAGGGATGAAGAAGTGACGATAGAAGGAGTGCATATCTTCGAGGGTAGCGTTGAGATTGCTTTGGACTTTGGCGTAGTACTCTGCAAGTAGCTTGGGAGTGATGGTCTGGTCTGCCTGTCCGTGGTAGGAGATGATCTTGCCGCCCTTTGCGTAGAACGCGTCGAGTTTGCCGTCCGCAGCGTTGACGCCCCCTGGGTTCAACTTGACGGCGAAGTCCATGTCCTTAACAGTGAAGTTGTGAGGCGTCCAAGTGGAGTCGTTATAGACAGCACCACGCCAGAAGTCCTGATCACCCATTAGCCATATCAATCAGATGAACATCAACTGCATTTCTCACCTGGAGAACAGTATAGGTTAAGTTCGCAGCCCCATTAATTTGATTGGCGGAAAAGACACTCGTGTCCGCACCAAGAGCAAAGCCCGGGTAGACGATACGACCTTGAGAGTCAGCGAGGGGCTCATAAGCGGCCCGGACAGAAGCCACCTGCGGAGGCTTCAGACACAAAGAGCTGTTGAGAAGATCGGTACCGCAAGCCATGATTGCGGGGTCAAATGCATGGTCAAATGGGTTGTCGATAATCCCATCTCGTACGCCATCCAGAGGATCAAGCATCTCGATCTGCTTGGCAATAATGGCCTTCCACTGCTCCGGTCGAACATAAGCACCAGACTCGAGATCAGGCCATCCAATACGTCGGGCAAGAATACCCTTAGACGCTACTATGTGAAGCCAGTCTATTCCAGGAGCCCCAGCGAGGATGCCGTCGAAATCTTCGGGGTAGAGCTGAGCATTCTGAAGACCTTGTCGCCCACCTGTACTGCAACCCTGGTAATAGCTTTTGGCAGCTTTTCTTCCGTAGTACTGTTCAACAATCTGCTTCGCAACCATTGCCTCAACGTGGATACCTCGATGTCCGAAATCGTTAATAACTTCAGGTTGGTTAAGGAAGAAGTCAAACCCTTGCTCTCCATCGTGACCAGTATTAGTACCAAAACTGGCAAAGCCTAGATGAGCACCATTCTGAACAAAGCGGTAGTCGATGCACCCTCCAATTCCACCCGTTCCGGTTGCTAGCAGACGGTCGTTCCAGTTGTCCGGCAACCAAGCCTCGATGCGTGTTGAACTTGATGCACTGGTTGTAACATTGACAACAAGTCTGCAGAGATCACTTGTGATGTTGGCTTTGAAGTCTGGTCCACCACAGGAGGCGACAGTATTGGGAAGCAAGATCACATCCCCTAGTGTATGATAGCTTGTGGAGTCCACGACGGCGTTTGGGATCGAGATCTTATCAGCAGAACATTTTGAGGTTGGTTCAGCGAAAGTCGGAGTAGCCAAGGTTGAAAGAAACAGGAGCACTCTGATGATGGTCGAACTCATTTTCATTCATAGAATGCAGCGCCAGTCTACGTTCTCGCTTTGGAGCAATCTCGGGCCATGGCTTGGTAATATTTATAGATTTCGTTGGTAATATGACCAGGGTCCCATCGACGAACCTATGGAGCAAAAACACGACTACAATGGCCTTGTTTGGCTTTTTCTTTTCGCGATTTCGACTGTCGATCTGGAGGATTGGAAGCTAGTAACCTCCGCAATTCGGCCTCGGGGCCCGTCGCCGAGTGACTGCAGCGGCAATTGGTTTGTTTTTATGCCGACGGATGGCCTCACTTTGCGGGGAAACCAATGCACTGGATCTGGGGAACTCCGAGCTGGTTACTGAATATGATCAAAGCCCCGGACTTGATGGTACCTTGTCATCAGTAATGCTGGGAACCACCTAGTCTTGGAATTGCAAGTGGAGAAGCGAACCATAATGCTGGACATGGTTTGAGGTGGGCGAGTTTCCAGTGACGGGAGGGAAAACATGAGAAAGATAGGCATTTGCATTTGCTGTTGAAACCGTTCCAGAATCGTATCAATACAATGTGGCTCAACCTCACCAATCAAGACTCTCCCGTTAGATTCATGGTGTGATTCCGTGAAATGTCGTTAACCGTTGGATACTAGATAGATCTGAGACGACATAGGTGTAACTTACCCCAAGCCACTTTTGACAAACTAATATAGCACTGTAACATAGCAGTATGTAAAATTTGGTAGCACTTATATAGTATCTCTCAGAACTCTAACATTCATGCGACGACAGTTGGTTCTCAAGTGTGATTGCGGTGACGTAACAGATCGTGGGTCTATGATATCATGCAAGGATATAAAACCGCATAACTCGGAGATTCCATTATTCTTACAACGTCAAAATAAACCATACGTTGAAATCCGACTATACAAATATGGTACGCGTCTTCATCACTGGCTCAACAGACGGCATCGGGCAAGCGGCGGCCAAGCTCCTTGCTGAGCAAGGCCACCAAGTCGTTCTCCATGCCCGGAATGCCGACAGAGCTACCTCGGCCAAATCCGCCATTCCTAACGCCCATTCCGTCCTGGTAGGCGATTTATCTTCAATTGACGAGACAAAGAGGTTAGCCGAGGAAGCCAACAGCGCTGGACCCTACGATGTTATCGTGCACAACGCAGGCATCGGCTATGGTTCGACAGCGTTGAGGGAGATTACCCCAGACAAGGTTTCGGCAGTATTTGCCGTCAACACGCTAGCACCTTATATTCTCACGTCTCTCATGGACAAACCCACCTCGCGACTACTGTTTATGAGCTCAGACAGTCATTACAGCGGCGATGAGACACTCAAGAACGCAACACAGTCTCACTCATACGGCAACACGAAACTTCACGATACAATGCTTGCCAAGGCGTTCGCACGTCGGTGGACAGATATCCAGGTTCTAAGCATGCATCCAGGCTGGGTCAAGACCAAGATGGGAGGTAACTCAGCACCAGTCATGCTCAGCGAGCCAGCAAAAGCCTTGGCTAATTGGGTCGCTGGAGAGGGACCCTTGACAAAGGTTACTTCTGGTGCATTTGTGACGACGAGCGGAGAGAGTAAACCTCATCCTGGGGCGGACAATGTTAGCAAACAGGAGGAGCTGCTGGATATTTGCAAGCAAGTTTCCAATGTGTCTGTACCCGAAGCTTGAGGGGGCTGCAATGCAACATTGCTGAAAAAGCTACAATAGTTAAAAATGTCATTGGAAAAAAAAAAATACAAAAATTACAAGAAAAAAAGAAGATGCCTCGCATGTTTGCAATCGTTTTTATAGGAACAGCCCGATGCGGGGGTCGAACCCGCAACCTTGAGATCGCGTACTCGTAAGAGTCTCACGCTCTACCGATTGAGCTAACCGGGCGTGGCTCTGATTGGATGAAGGTCTGAAGCACAAATTCATTTGACGTTACTTGGCTTTGCTTCTCTACTCACCAACTCCATCGTTGTGCCTCAGAGAATGAATAATCACCAGTATTTCAGCATCATTATCGCGAATTTGAAACTTGATCCTTTTCAGAGTGCCTGCAGTACGTATAGTCTTAAGTCTGCTTTTTCCACTGTACTGTAGTTGATGTCTCCACAGGCCACTGTACAAATCAACCACACAATCCCCAAAGTAATGTAGCTAACCATAACAAGCCCCCTAGACACCCAAGTTCAAGTTAACACCGTACAAACACCCGCGCAAAGCTACACCCTGAGCCCTACGAATCAGTCCCAGATAACCATAATTCATCCATAATAAACCAAGTTAACCGCACAAACACACCCAACCCCAAATTGAATACCTGGGTCATTCGATAGATATCCCAGTCGAAACTCTTTCTGCAAGCACATTACCCTCACTTGGCAACAACAACAGAGGAGCCGACTTTCGGAATTCATTCAGCTCCTCAAAGAACTTCTGACGATCCTTCGGCCAGTGACACGGATATTTGCGACCTTCCATCCAGAACATGTACTGGAGGCTGGGCTCCACGCGATGGGCGACCTGAAGGTCATTTTCTTCGATTAGGTCGGCATTTTCTAGACGCACAGGTCCCCAGCGGCTCATGACGTAGAAACGCTGGATCTGGCGGGCGAACTGACGAGTATTCAATTCTCTCGGGGGGATATCCTTTCCCTCATCTGGTTTCGGATGCTGGTTCAATCTTATACCAGACAGATATTCAACCAGTTCGGGGCGGAAATCGTCCAATTTCAGGTAACAAATCTCATGGGATTGTGCAAACACATAGAGGAAGTCCAGTCTACTGAATCTGGGCGTTTGTATATTGTCGGAGAAGGGGAACCCGTCGTGAGGCGGCTGTTGGTCCTCTATGTAAGATCGTCCGTCCATGGTGCGGAATGATGTCTAGCTGTGTAAGAATAAGAAGATGCAATAAGTTGAAGAATGCGTACCTTATACTTCGATTCGTGAGACGATGCTGTACTAGATGAGGAGGATGTACAATGTGTGAGTGTAGGAGGGCAGAAGCGGAAAAGGGGGGCTTTCCTCTCATTTATACTAAGAAAAGGAAGTCGGAGCTGCTTCACAGTCACTCGCTGAATATGGAAAGATACTTAGAACTTAGGAACTGCAGAACGGAAGGTTTGATCCTCTAAAGTTTAACACACGCGCAAGAGAAAATGATGGCCACTTTGATGAATGGTTGGCGAAAGGATAGCCGCAACTCACCAAGACCCTACGATTCTCCGATAACTCACTCTGGCAACGGGAGGACGAAAGACGTGGTTACTTATTGAAAACGGTTGTGTCCAAGGCTTAAGCGCGCTTTGACTTTTGATCCTTCCATGTTTACCCGGCAGGCATGATGCGCATAATGACACTGACGTGTGCGAAAGGTTGCCATTGGCGGCAATTGTTAATTACTTGGGTAGGTACATTGAGATAGATGTTGCCTACAACAACGCTGGTAGTAAATTACCATCGCGCAGGGTCGACTTCCGAAATTCGCGACTCTACACTGGTGGAAAGACACAGTGTTTCCCAATGACGAATACACTGGAGCTTTTCTCGAACCTTCTTTCTAGATGTTGGTTTGAGGAAATTGTTGCCTTCATAATCGTGGTTAGGATGGATCACATGAGGGGGATTCAAAATACAAGGTACTGCATTCAGCATCGTGGCTGTAAGGCTAACGCTCCACTGAAAGAGTATGTGTGTACGGCAACGTCTGTTGAAAAATTGTGTAAGTTTTACTCGTCTCTGTTGGAAGGTTATGGTCATTGTTCACCATCAGCATGATTCCTGCCCTGCCTCCGCCACGCATATGATTAACAAAGAAGACATGCTACCAACAGTCACTTATTCAGCACTTCAAGGACGTGCATAGCCAGCTAAACCAAGTTTTATTCAGTGGTATATAACCAAAATTTGACTACAAAAGGCCTGCTGCTGTCCTTTACCTCGACCTGACAAAGAACGTGACTGATCGAAGGCATGACCACACCCACCATGGCCAGATTCACACCCAGGTACAACCATGAGATTCAACAGGTAGGCATATCCTCACACCGTTACTCGTCATTCAATTTCTGATCATCCGGTATCTGGATTACTATAGATGATGTACGTTGCTGGAGAGACGCACGATGTCTCTTTTGAGGCGTTGACACTTATCGAGCAGATTGTTCAAGGGCAGGTCATGCACATTGTGAGTCAAGAAAGTTTCAACTGAACATTGCCTAAGTATCTGACTTGAAGAAGTTGTCTGCTGCCAATGAACTCGCCGCGCGTCGTCGTAAAAAGGCCATTTCGCTCAACGACATAATCTTCCAGGTTCGTCACGATACCGCACGGGTCGCACGTATCCAAAGACTTGTACGGTGGCGAGCGATCCGTCTCGAGGCCAAGAAGCGAAACAAGGATACAGAAGGCGACGCTGATCTGGACGAAGACGAACTCTCGGAAGACACGGCCGAAAGTACTACTGCCGAAGAGGGTGCGCCTAAAAAGACAGAACCTGCCGCGGCCGTCTTACCCTGGGATGTCGAGTCCTACTTCTCAGTAATTCCACCCGGCGGTGAAATCAACGAGACCCTACTCGATCAATCGAACGAGGACTCACTGGAAAGGCTACATTGGGCAGACGAAATGACCAAAAACATGACGATGGAAGAGTACGCCAGATGGGCCAGTTACCGCAACGCGTCCTTCACCACACGGAAAGTAAAACGTTTTAGTGAGTGGGCTGGTGTGGGAGTTATTGCTCAGGTCATAAAGAAGGATGATACTATTGAGATGATTGGGTTTTTGGCTGCTGAAATGGTAAAGCGCCTTACAGATATTGCCTTGACAATCCAGGCCCGAGACTTGGCAGTGCAGAAAAGACGGAATGGCCAGTTGGCGATGTCGATTGGACAGAGGCGGTATGGGATGTTCGTACCATTGGATACTGAGAGACCACCAATTAATGTCTTGCATATCCGAGAGGCGTTTAGGGAGACGCAGATGAAGCCTAAACGGAAACGCGTCAAGCTGAACAGCGTTCCAGGGCGGAGTACATTACAGTTGATCTAGATTTCGAGCGGTCAATTAGGCAAACCAAATTCTTGGGTTTCAACCGCTCCGCGTGTGTATTTACGATATAACGAGTACAAACCATGGTTCTAGACTAGATCATAACAAAACACTATGATTTACCGTTGAATCCAAATCGAACTAACTCACGATTCAACAACCTCCTTCAAAGCGACCAACTCGCCATGTGTCCATTCCCTCACCTTGCCTTGCCACTTACCACCTGCCCCTCCGCCCTTGATATCTTTCACGACAGCCTTGACCTTCTTTGCCATGACATCAACGGCATCTTGATCGCCGACGATCACGACCGGGCCACCACCCTTGGGCTCCCCGATAGCAATGACAACCACAAATCCTGTTCCTTGGAGAATGTCCCTCGTCTCGCCAACGATCTTATTGATGAATTCCGTGCTTCCCTCGTAGCGGTGAATGTACGCGTTCATCCTGTTCTGGACGATGATTCTGATGGCCTGCTCACTTTCGAACTTTGCAACTTCAAGCAACAACTTCCGTTCGGATCGTTTGAGGTCGGTTACGCTGTCGAAAAAGGTGGTGGCGCGGGTGACTACTTCGCTCGGCTCGCTGCTAGAGGACAAAAGTTTGGCAATGGTGCTGACAGCGCTGACAGAAGAGTTTGCAAGTTTGATGGCACGGTCACCGGTGATGAAGGAAAGACGACAGTTTTTGCCGTGGACGGACTGGGTTGAGCCGAGCAAGATGAGGGAGATGTGCGATGTTTGCGAGAGGTGAGTCCCGCAGCATCTGTAGGCTTTAGACAGCGGCTTGGGTACAAGGCAAAGCAAACTCACGTGTTATCGTCAAGATCTCCGATGTGGATAACTCTCACAACGCCGTCAGACTTGTCGTAATCCCCAGGCAACTTGTCATGCTTCGCGTCATCTGGCGTCTCGACTTTGATGGGCAGATTGTTTCGAATCTTTTCCGCGCACTCAATTTGGATAGACTGCATCTCCTCGTCTGTAGGCTTTCTCTGCAAATCGACGTAATTAAAACCTCCATCTGTGCCCATTCCCCAACCCAAGGTCTTGAGGTCGTGTTTCTCCATCATGACAGCTGACAAAAGATGCTGGCCCGTGTGTTGCTGCATGTGATCCCATCGTCGCTTCCAGTCGATTTCTTGACGGATCTCTTGTCCGGGAGAAAGAGGTTTGGGTGAGTAGATGACACATCGGAGACCTTGGCGTTGTACATTTTTGATGGGAATTGGGGTTTGGTCTTCGCCTGTGAGAGGCGTGATTGTACCGTGATCACAAGGTTGCCCACCGCCTGAAATGAAAGTTGTGTTAGTGAGGGCTATAGCGGAAGGAACCTAGAGGTAGTGAGTGGAATTGAGGGAACGGACCCTCTGGAAATAGCACTGAATCAGAGCATTCAATTAACCACTCATCGTGTGCATGTCCGTGTGTCTTTTTGGACTTGTGGGCCTGTTTCGGCGCCTTCTCGCAAGAAATCACCCTAGTGTCAAGACTCGTGAGGTATGAGTCTGATTGACAGGTTAAATCGCCGACGACGCGCCCGCTGCTACTGTTGTTGTCTTGTTGAGTCATATTGCTGATGTCGATGCTTGGTGGGATTTTAAGTTCTGTGACATCTGATGGTTCGAAACATATGGGTCCTGATGACTAAGGGGATAATCATTTGACACGAATACCTAGCCAACAAAGAGATTGATGTCATGTGGCTAGATGTTGTCTTAGATGAGATAAAGAATTGATTGGAATCATTTGGCAAGATGATCATTGTCCTAATCTTTGATGTACAAATGACGTATATCCTCTTGCTTATCCCGGTACTGGCTACTTTTGACCACCTCTGTTGACAAGGACACTCACCAAGCACCAACTAGTACTGGAAAACATTACATAGAAATTGTTCCCCGATTGCAAGACCTGACACTCCAACATACCCTCCAATAAAATGTCCGTCATATACTTCTTCACCTCCATGGTCTGCAAAAGATTGATCATAACCCCACAGCTTGAGATCAGCAGTATCATATCCACTCGATCATCGTCTGTGAAAGAGAGAACTGAGCCATCGTCTGCGTTGAGGGGCGGCGTCATCAGTGTCGGTATCTTCAGAATCGGCTAAGCCACAAGTCAACATGTTTAGTCATAAAGTCGTGAGCCGCAGCAGTCCTCACAGTCACCCAAGTCATCAAAGTCATAAACGAGCTCGAAAGGGTTCTCGGCCTCAATCCGGCTTTGACCTGGTAGATGGATCCGCATTTCGCTTTGGTCGTAAAAGTCTTTCTGTGCAGAGTTAAAGACGTCCCTACTGACGGTGCCGCCGATGCGCTCAATGTCGAGTCGAGGGCGGAACGTCACCGAGACAATGTAGTAATCGAGTCTTTCAGGCTCTGTCTCGTCGCGAATCCAACGGCGGTTGTGCCAGGTGCTCTCGCCGGTCCATCGACTTTCTTTTCTACTAGCGCCCGATGCTTCGGCGTAGAGTACAACACCGTCGGGTCGCTTAAAATACCACTTTTTGATCATCTGGTCGGCAATCTTGTCAACCTGATCCTTCTTTCTCTCCAGCGACTCCAGCTCGATACAGAATTGATTCGTGCTGGCAGACATGGCTTTGGAGACGTCTTCAATCCAATTGGCCTCGAAACGCAGAGGTTCGTCGTCCTCCCAAAACCACCAATCGGTGTGGCGGATGGTGAGTGTCACGATGCGTGGGGCAAGAAGAGGCGTACGTAGAATAGTCGCCAGGTTGCCCTCTTCAAGCTTGTACATCTGCGCAAAGACCCTCAATCTCTCAATCTCGACCTTGTCCAGCATTTGCTGTTTGGCGATTCGAGCGAGCATGCGCGTCAGTGGAGGCGGACCCCATCTGGATGGTGGTGCACGATCTTGTGATGAGGCCCATTGGGTGTGTTCTCGCAGGAGGAATGGCTTGAACCAGGTCTCGCGGTAGATGGCGCGACACGTTCGGAGGAGTCTGGTATCAGTGGATTGATCAGCCTCGTAGGAAGGACGAGTATAACGTGTCTTTTTGCTGAATTGCATCGATGGTTCTGGATCGGGATGATCTGTGAGGACGTAAGAGAAGATGCTGTCTCGAACTTCGCCGGGAAGAACGCTGAAGAGGGGGGAGTGTCTCTGGGGCTCGTCAGCCTTGGACAGAATTTTCTCATGGAGGATTTCAGTCATTTTTGTGAATTGATGTGATGAAGAATGGAAGTTAATTGATTGACAGCTTCAGAATGAGATGATGTCGTTTTTAAGATGTACGGCATTAATCTCAAGCTTAGGCAACCGTGCGGGGCTTCTATCCACTGAACCTCTGTTGCCTTGAACCAACCAGGTCGGACCCAGCTGATGCCTTGTGCTATGTTCGAGTGTCGATACGTGGATTGCAGTGGCTTGATGGCACCAATCAAAAATATCATCATCGGGCTCGTTTTCTCTATTTGTTACATGATACGAGCTGGGAACCTCCAATTGAGTCGTGGCACGTGGGTCTGACATGCACAAAGACGATATTAAGGGTACATAAACCATTATTCATTCGGGAACCTCCGACACTATCTCACTTTAGTATCCATACAAATTAACTTGCTCAGAGGTCGAAGCGCGGATGCGGCGGTTCTCGCGAACAAGAAGAATACGGATTGCCCAGGCACATGCAATGGAGCACAGGGCGAAACCAGCAGAGGCACCAAAACCAATTCCATACCGGGGAGAGTCGCTCTTGGGCCAGAGGTAGGCACCGTAGATGTAACCGATCTAGGTAGTTCATAATTAGTACAAGAATGATATCACAAATACCCGGTGACAAGAACTTACCTGGCCACCGACGTTGGTCATAGCCAGAACGACAGCCTTCTTCTCCTTGGTCTGTGACAGAGTCGAAGACGCCCATCCAATGATGACAGAATTAACAGCATAAGCACCCATCGGGAAGATGAAACAAGCGACGTATCGAGCAGCAGTGTTGAGAGTCGCGGCTGCAAGAGCGAAACCAACAATGGCGACCGAAAGGCCAGCCGTAATATGCCAAGTGCGCTCATGCATGCGTCCCGAGTTCCAGCCAAAGAAAATACCCGCAGCACCAGCAAAGATGAAAGGCGGGCATGTCATAACAAGAGTGATGGTAGTGTTGAAGCCGAGAGTCTTGACAACACTAAGAAATGGGGGTCAGTATTTTTCCATCCGTTTGTCTCGGTAGGTGCCACTCACGTAGGGAAGAATGAGTTGAAAGAGCAAGCTGAGAGATGGAAGTTTTGCATGAGACAGAAAAGCCACGTTCGCTTATCCTTGCAAGCCTGCTTGAGACCTTCCCATGAAGAGCCACCCTCTTCAGAATCAGAGACCTTGTCCTTCTCCATGCGCTCATGCGCGAGTTGCTTCTCGCGGTCAGTAAGCCAGCGGGTTGTGAGGGGAGTATTGGGAAGCATAAAGAATCCGACGATAGCGACCAAGGCAGTGACTGCGCCTTCAATGATGAACAACCTGGACTTTATTAGTTGGTGCTGCAAACTGTCCGACAAGGTTCCCATACCATCGCCATCCTGCGAGACCAGCCCGACCATCCAGTCCTGCAAAGATGCCAGCTGCTATCAGACCTGAGAAGCCAGTGGCAAGGATCTGAGCGCAGTAGAGAAGAGCAATGCGAGCAGCAACCTCTGCTGAGAGTCAGTATAAGCTTTTCAGTATCGAATCAAAGCACTGACCCTTGCGCGTATAGAAAATAGAAAGCATATATGTGGCACCAGGGTAGAAAGGAGCCTCAGTGATACCTAGGAAGAATCGGCAGACAACAAGACCAGCGTAGTTCTTAACAAGCGCGGTACAAGCTGATCCTATGGTTAGCATACAGCTTACAGGCAATTTAATGACAGCGTACCTGAAACAGCAGCCCAAACCAACATCCATGAACTCATGTACATTCCGGGTTTGACCTTGGTGATCAACATGTTGCTGGGAACCTGCATCAAGACATAACCGACAAAAAGGCTTCTCCAAGTCAGCGTGTACTCAAATTTCGCGATTGACAACCACATACATTGACACTGTTGTGTTGAACTCGGTTCCGGTCATGTTGAGGTCCTCCTCCAAATTGTTCAATCGTGCCTGAGCAATGGCGTTTCGGTCGACGTAGTTGAGGAAGTACATAACACAAAGACAGGGCTGTGGAGAACTATCAGTACAAGAGCCAAGACGTTGCAACGAGGCCAAGATAATTGGCGATTCAACACCAAGCATTGGCACGCAGATCAGACAAAACTCACCATGATCCACAAGTCAAGCTTCTTGACAAGGCGAATTTCTTCTGGGTCTGTCTTCTTGGCAGTACCCGTCCAGTCTCTCTCCTCATCCATCTGCGTTGGTTTCTCATCCTCGAGAACGCTGTTGACATGCGCGAACTCCGGTGTCTCCTTGCCTTGCTGTTGATGATGGGTAGTGGTGGCCATGTTGATGAGAGATTGATGTCGAAGCCTGAAGAAAACTTTTTCTCCTTGGTTCCAGACTCTATGTATTTATGGTCCCGAACATGATCATCGCCGGGAGCGGGGAAACAGGTGGAGGCAGAGAGCTAGTGAACCTGGGGAAAAGTGGTCAAGAATCTGGGGTAGTTTCGGGGGCTAGAAGTGAATTCCGAGGCTGGTGGATGCTACTTTGTTGGGTTTTAGAGAGGGGAAGAGGACGCTAAATTGTTTATGCTTGTTAATCACAAGTTTGTGGTGTCTCATTTGGTGCTGAATCGGGATGGAATTGCGGAGATTCAGTTTACATGGGGGGCTCCAAAATGCTCAGAACCTATAGTGCAGTATAGTAGCGGATTCAGCAATGGTGGAATTGCTAGAGAAATCATCACTGATAACATGGTATTATTTTATGACTGTCGATATTGCTTGGATGTTGTTATACAGAGACTGGTCACCTTTCACCAAAAGGTGACGGCGATGAAGATCTCTTGGTAGACTGGACAGATTAACGAGTCATTCAATTCTATCGCCAGATATTACACACAACCGTGATGACGCCTTTATGATCAATATCAATTGATCTTTTGATTGGTATATTTTACCGAACAATACTTGGGCAATCACAGGTTGAATGAGATATGATTTCAACAACTTTCCGGAATCTACTTTTTGCCGCCGCGTTTTCCATCTCAAAGCCTTTCCTTCTCCCTTCTCAGGATTCTCGGGCTCTGATGAAGCTCCGACACGATGGCGCCTGTTCACGCGTTACGCTATGGACCAGAAAAGAGTCGAGACTCAATGACATGAATTAAACCCTAATCTTGGCCAGATCTAGCGAGGATTCGGTAAAGGGATTTAGCTTGGACTTCCATACCGTCGCCATCCTGCGTGACCAGTCCGACCATCCTGTCCAACGAAGAGGTTCGTCGTCGTCGAGGTTTATCTGATGGAGTTCTTCGTCGAGGTCGATACATTCGGAAATGTCTTCCTCTGATGGGTGGATTTTAATTAGGTTATGCATCCTATGGCAATCCTACCAGTAGTAGCTTAAGCTCTAAACATACTTGTGAAGTAGATAGGCTATATTAAACTAACTTAGGAAACCTCTAGATAGTATGCAAGATACACTAGCATTAGCGGAGTATAAGAAGGAATGAGGAGATCGTATAATAAATGATAGTTTCCAATAGGTATAAAAAAAAGGAAGGGATAGCTGCACATATTGAATTCCGGGCCGGATCCGCCCAGGATCTGACCCCAAACAACCACAACAAAACCACAAATCACATGCCACTAAGTAGCACCACCGCCACGACGGAGGATGTCATCACGAAAAGGGTTATCAGGGTCATTTTCAGGGTCCTCATTCTGCCCAGGACCCTCTTGGGTAAGATCAACTAGGTAGGAGGCAAGGTTAGTATAAGCAAGAACTAGGACCCAAGTAAGGATACACCGAGGCGACGCTTCCTGGGGCTGTCGAGGGACTTCTTGCGACGGCGACGGGCGGACCCCGCGGTGGCAGCAAGATTGGTGATGGCCTGGGTCAGGGCGTTGGTGTGGCGGCTTGGAGAGCCACTTGCTCGCGGCTGGCACGAGTATCCTCACGAATATCCGATAGGGCAGATAACATCATTTGGACACCTTGATTGACAGAGGACACCCTGGCCAGGTCCCGGGACGGGCCAGCTAAGGTAAGAAGCAGAGGAGAGTCATCGACGGGCACATGAAAGGGAGCGCGGGAGGAAGAACTAGCAGTGGGTGTCACAGAGGGGTTGTTGTGGACGTAGGTAGACTTGCCGGGAGTTTGGAAATTCCGGTTGGCGTTGATGAAGTTTCGGAGCTGTAGAGCCTGGGTAACGAAAGGCCCCTCGAACTTGGGCTTGGGGGTGCCCTTCTTCTTAGTTGAGTCTGCCTGGGCTTCCATGAACTGATCGAGGGCCGCCTTTCCGCCGATAATGTGTTTATACTGGTGCGTGCTCTTCTTGATGTCCTTGATGAGCTGGCGTAAACTTGGGCTGGTTGCGAAGAGGTTATCCAACTAGGAGCACTTGGACTTCGTGGCCGAGCAGCAGGTATAAGCGGTCCGCGCACTAGGGACATAATTAATGGGCATCCCGTACTTGAACAGGCGACCAATATAAGGACGGCAGGGAAACAGGAGGACCGAGGATAGGGCGGTACTCTTATCGTCGGAATCACTTTCTGCGAGGTAGTGCCTAACAGCGCGGTCCCAGGCCGGGATCCTGTTAAGATCGAGAGGATCGCCGCCACCAGAACCTTGACCACCAAAAGCAGCGGTGGCGGACATGGCGACGCAGCAACAACGGCACAAATAATAGATAGAGAGACTGTCACAAAATATCAGCGGCCGCGTGCAGGATCCGGCCAGGAACCGGGAAGGGATAAGACTCGTTACTCACGGGCGCACAAGGGAGGACAGGGGGAAACCAACGGCAAAGGGCAGCGAGGAGCGTGGCTTACTAGGAAGAACATAGGTTAGCAGGGCAGGATATGGGGCGGGAAGCAGCAGTTGACATATAAACTCGCGTTACAGTATGGTCTTGAAAGAGAAAGGAAAAGGAAGAAGATAAGTTGAGACATGGAAAGGAAGAAGAGGGGTTACGCGATGCCGTTGGTGGTCCTGCAGGAATATAGCGATTTGACTGCCACGGTGTCGACGCCGATATTGCTGGTGTTTTGAGCAGAGTGGTGTTGGTACAGCATTGAGTTGATCTTGTCATGTTGGTGTTTATAACATTGGGTTCTTTGTAAACTGGCTATCTTTGGCTGGCCATTGCTGCTAAGCTAACATTTTATGGTTCGTGGGCATTGGTAACTTTGTGAACACTCTGGTAGTAGCTGGTTTTTCTGTCTCTACTAGCATCCAGTTGTTGTCTACCATTATGATCTTTGTGAACTGGTTGTAGGCTGTTGCTATTGTGTTGGCTCACGTATACCGAACTTGCTAGAAATTATTTTACGTAGTAAAGTGTGGTCTATAACTGCAAGCTGATGATATTGAAATCTGGTTTGCTACCTGCTATACGTGTCCTGTAGGCACGTTGGCTTTGTGAAATCATGGCGTTCTGGCTCTGTGAAATCATAGTGCTGTCCCGGCTAGGTGTCGCCTCCATTGTCTGCTGGACCGCTGTCTGCCTTTCTTGGAGTTCGTTGGGGGTATCCATCCTGCGCGGCCCAGACGCCCAGCCCCCCGCCATCGGCGCCGGTTTCGCGATCATCCTCGATTGGCGTTTGTCCTCGTGATGGTGTTGCTGATGTATCCAGCCGAAATGTTACTAGCGGGAAAGTTAACTGTCTTGGAAGCAAGTACCGGACAGGTAGATTTGTCACCAGAGAGCGAGGCATTGCGATAGTCGAACGTTTTGTCTTTTTGGAGTTGACATTTCGGAGAAACACCACCATGTTGCGTCTCGATGAAAATCATCGCAAACAAAAGCTAAAATGAGAGTGACATCGAGTAAGCGCTTATTATCGACGCGTAAGTTGTTTGTACTCCTGTCAAGTTCCATGTAAACTGTCAGTACAAGATTGCTAACGACTCTTCAGGTTTCGTGATACCACTTACCGCGCCAAATCTGCACCACTGTCCGGAGCTTGGAGATACTCCAAAGATGCACCCACATCAGGAGTAAAGCGCATACCGCATCTCTTCCCCGCTGGCGTTTGTCCTGGTTGGACAACCGTTAGCAGAGATACAAATGGACTCGAGAGAAACTCACTCCGCCTTTAAACCACGGTTCTCCTTCCACGATCGCTATCCTCAAGTTAACAAAGAAGAAACGCCAGATTAAGCGACAAATAATCAGGCGCTGGAACTCACTCTGATCATCTACCGCGCTTGATCTTTCGCCGCGTGGTCACTGCGTGTTGGCTGCGTGGGCTGGAGTTCCAAAACGGCAACTTTGTGAAACCTGGAATAGCAGCCAGTGTGAGACTCTCGGTATCTGACTCTTCCCATACAAGAGAGCGACTCACCAAGATCACGACGGCCTCGAGACACCGGCATATCAGATACGGCTCATCTGGTTCTTGTCAAAATTATTGTCCTTTAAAATAATATTAGCAGCTTCCTGTTCTATGGCTGAGTATGGCAAAGAGCATCAGAACTTACCGTAGGTATTTTCTGAATCTTGTGTTCCATTCTGCGTGGCAAATGTTAGCCAGGTTGCTGAGTGTGACAGAGCTGGCAAGATTTTCTTGGGGCATCTTTAGTAAAGTTGACACTTACTCTGAGGATGTGGGCAAGAGGCGATTAATTGCCCAAAAGCCTTTCAGAAAGAAGCGACCGTGTGAAAAGTGATATGAGCGCTGGTAATGCTAAGATTGTGATAGTATAGGCTCTGTGGGTGGATTCACAAACCTCAATCATTATACCAGTGTCAAACTTCAGAGCTTAAGAACCACCGAATAAGATTTGGGTTTAGCCTGATGCCAAATGGGAGCATGCTATCCAGATTTCACACACCTTGATTTTCGTGGCTCAGTGCGCGCAGACTCCCTGATCACTGAACACCACCAAATCAGCCCTCAGTTAACACAGATTCTGATTTGATAGCACGTTACTGACAACAAGATACGCGTACTCTTTGGAGGGGACAACGAAAAGGCAGCTACAATATCTGTCAGTTCTGTGCAGGACCCGAATGGGAGTGAAAGGAGACGCGTCGAGCTCACCGAGGGACAAAGAGAAAGGAATCCATACGACAGGTATTAATGGCAGAAACATTGAGAAGATGCGGATTCTCGACATGCTGATGCAGAAGATAGAAAGAAAGAAGACAAATTCAAGTTGAGGGCGGCGGCTGTGAAGTGTCTGGCAAGATCGAGTTTATGGTGGAAGGTGGGAGGAGCATGGGCAGGAGCTGGGCTGGCGCTGGGAAGAAAGGGTAGGCGCTGTGTAGGGGAAGTTGGCAGCTGGTAGCTGGCGTCTCCAAAGATTGGGCACAAGGATGAAGTTGGCATAGGCTATGTGAATTGAGCCATAGAAAAATAGAAATACGATGGTCCTAAGTATAATATGTATTTTAAAACTCTGGAAGTTTGTGAAATTCTCTGGGTTATTGGTTATAGCTATGGCATGGTTTAGTTCACGATGGCCTCGCGTTTGAGCTTCAGTAAGGTTAAGAGTCAAGTTTGTGAAATTCTAGGGTAGTATTACATAAAGTACACATCGTGATCAATGAATAAAAGACTACCATCAAATCTTGGGACCATCCAGATTCTAGTGTCCTGAAACCGCGGCAAACCGATCATTACCTGCTTACCACAAAGCTCATAAATTGGGCACTCTAACATCAATTCCTTCACATCACCAGATTCCTGCGGCTTCACAAACTCAATTACAGCAAAGAGGTAGCTCGATTTGTATCTCTTGTGTACAAAAAGCCCATGAAGCTTAGCGAACTTATCCCCAACTTGGAGAAAGTTACCGACTGAAAAGCACACGCGACTTTGTGAACTGCAAGATGTTAGTACAAGTGGAACTCGATTTTGAAGAGCCTCAATCACCTGTTTGTGAAAGCTAACTTTTGGCACCACATTGATAGCGAGGAACCAAAGGAGGTGATATGCGGAACTCTATAATCCTCCCGGTAGGCATTCTCTAGCTGGACACGAAAATAGTGGGAGAATTTCAGATCTTTTACCACGTTAATATCGAGGATGCAATCCCCAACGTTCGCTCGCTTTCTTTTCAGGCGGTTTAAGGCGTTGGGATTCTGGTGTGCGCTGTCGGAATGAAGTGGCAGTTCTGAATCGTCTTCATCTTCGTTCGCTTTGTTGGTATTAAGAGATTCTCCGGATCTTGGATTGAGGCTTTTTACAAGCTGCGGACAAGACTGCTTTATTATAGAAAATATAGCGTGGATTTCGGGATGTGTAAAAGCGAAGCTGCCGTCGAGAAGAAAGGATACCATGAGGCGATGGTTCTCTCAATTAATTAACACCGACGCCGCGTTTTGAAAGTTCGTAGAAAGGATGTCTTTTTTGTATTCCCTTTGGACTCCCACATTCGCAACTACATCTCCTTTCCTACTTATTCAAAACACCTCCAGCTCAACGAGAGCATCTCAAATCCATTTGAACTTCAAGAATCATTTTTCTCTGAACATTTCTTACCTATTCATCTATTTTTCTTTCGCAACTTCTCACATTTACAGATCCGCACGATATCCTCATTGTCAGGCCGGTGGAGAACACAGAGCACCTCTTAGGAGTCGATAATTATTTCTACCTCAGCACGCCTACTTTAATAAGGAAAGCTCAGCGTACGTCAAATCTGACTGTTCATATAGACCCTACCTAACGATATCTCATAGATGGCTCCTAAGCAACAGGGTACCGGCAAGACCAAGTCAACCTACGACTACTTCAAAGCGAACGATGGAAACTACCGCGCCTTCTTGGCTGCTTGCAAGGCCGCGATTGCGAAAGATAGTTCTTCTTGGGGTCCTACCGCTGGACAGCTCGCCGGCGCTTTGATGGGTGTCAAGAACAGGAGCGAGGATGAGCTTGGAACCCACTGGCAACAGTTCACCGAGAAGTTTCCTGAAGTGACCATGTGCCTCCGTCGCTCAGTTGCTGGTTTAATGACTTCGGATAAGAGAGGATTTGCAGTTAACTTGCCAGCACCAGAAATCTCCCGCGCCCCACGACCAAAAGGCTCAAAGGCAACGAATGCGAAAAAGGAATATACCTATGGTAGATCCAACAAAAAGCTCTTTATCAGCAATCCTGACTACCCAAATGGGTCACCTGATATTACATTGAAGCCCGTCCAGGATGCGGAGGCTGCTCAGCAAGAAACAAAAGCGGCTCTAGGGGGTACTATAGACGAGGAGTCTGGACTGCGAAAACTTTCGACTGGAAAGACTGTCCGTCAGCGCAAAGGCAAAGCTCTCAATGTTGCGAAAATCGATGAAGACAGTGGTTCCGAATCCTATTTCACTGCAGAAGAGGACTTAACGCCCACCATAAAACTTCCGCAAAAACGCAAGCGCAAGTCCCAAGCGGCCAAGGAGCCTGCTAAGAAGATAGCAAAAAGTTCATCGATCACTGCGGAAGAGAACACTGCGGAAGAGAGTACTTCAAAAGATGGAACTGCGAAAAAGGGAACTGTGAAAAAGGGACCAAAGCTCACCACCAAAGTTTCGCAAAAACACAAACCCAAGTCCAATGCGGCTAAGCAGCCTGCTAAGAATGTAGCAAAAAGTTCATTGATTGACGGATTCGAGTTGATTTGGTGTGAGAGAGATCTTGGTCTTGCCGAAGCTGAGCATCCCGCTCGTGAACACTATCGCAAAATTACGAAAGCTGAGCGAAGCCAAAGTGTATCGGCTATCGACACAAAGCCTATCTTGAATCCATATGGTGATACCTTCAAGAGTCTCAAAGAACATAACTACCCTGTCTACAAGGTGGCTGTACTTGAGGCATCGTGTTATATGACAGAGACGACGCTACTCGAGGATGGCAACGGCCGCAGTGTACTCAAGCGACGCAACAGCATATCCAGTAGCAAAGTCGTTGATAACGGTGTTGATATCTCTGCGGACGAGTGGCGCCCTTATGGTGTCGACAAGCAAATTGCGAAATAATTTGACAACAGCAACATCTACTGGCGAATCAATTGACGTGGGATTATCATGGGTACAGGGACTTCAGTAGCGATCATGAGAAGTTTGGAATGGCTCAAAATAATGATGGGAGCAGTGGGATATGACTTCTTCATCTTGTCGATCTTGGTAGCTTGGGATCAAGGCATGGTGTTCTCAATTTGCTTTGGAGCATGTTAAATTGCTGGCGATATGGGAGATAATACACTCAGAATTAATATATTGCAACTTGTCATAATTAAACTTACGTGCGAGTTGAAAAGAATCCTAACATCAAAGAATAAATGCTGTTGAATACTAATAAGTGTAATAAGGCGGAAAGTTCGCTTTGAAAATTTGAATTTCTTGGTGCACTATCCTGAAGTCATCTTCCGATTTGATCCACAAAATCCAGAAGTTAGATCCATCATTTTCGGTGTGTCCTGGCACATGTACTTGGGTTTTTATCTTTGTGATATTCTCTATTTCCACATTATATAACTCCTGTATCACGCCAGATATCCCTATACACTCATTATACGCCCAGTCTAATATCCCGCCCTTTCATTTTGCTCCAGATTCCCAACGCAACTATTCTGACCTCACGCTAGAACCTCATCTCCAGAGTCCTCTTCAGAATCTCCAATCACCAAGTAAGGATGGTATATCATGTCAGACGGTACCTCCAGCATGCTCAACGTCTGGTCGTCGATTGTATCATCCATCGTGATATCAGAGCTAGTTGGATCGTCAATCGTATGCTTGTACCTTGGTTCTTCTTCCCACAGAATCTCGTTCTCCGTATCTTCATCTGAGTCCGGTATTACCGCCCATTGGAATAGAGTAGGTGCGTCTTCTGGTACCTTGTTCTTGAGCCTGAACTTTTTTGTGTTGTTCTCAACGGTCGTCTCGCTTGTGCGCTTCAAGGGCTTCTTCGAGATCGATTGCGAAACTTCAGGTTCTGTAGATACAGTGACCCGAGCAAGAGATGCGTCATGTTCCTATGAGAATGAGACTTTGCTATACAGATAGTTATCAAGCACACTTACTCGATGTCTTATCGTTGCCAAATGGAGACGGAAGTTTTTTGCCGTTGGATGAGTACTCCCATAGCAGGACAGGCCTTGGACACGACATATCAATTTCCCGTTAATGTTCCAATTGAGCACTGAATTAGGTAGATGGCTGAAAAAATGGGCAAGGTGCTGCTGACGAAATTGAACTCGGAGACCGGGTAGTCGCTGGTTTTGTTCTTCAAGAATATCCAGCCCTATGTTATTAATTAGCAACAAATGAAGTGTAGTTTGAGTAACGTTGACTAACAATTTCGAGTGACTGGAGTCAATATGTTTGAAGAACAAGAAGTTTCGTCTACTTCTTTGAACTCTGGAGCGTCTGGGAGATCATCGGGCCAAATGATATCAGTGTCAGAGTCAATTGGTACTTGGATATCTTCATGCTTCGTGTGCAGCGACATGGCGATAAGCTGGAGACCAGTAATCCGACAGAACTGCGAAAAAAAAGTAGAAAAATAAAGACAGCCAGTGCACACAGATTAAACTGAGTACTCAACTTCCAAATGAAGTTGGACACCGGAATCTGTGGAGTCCATGTGAGCGGCATCGTTGTCGGTGCCTGAAATGGGAGGAAGGAGCACAAGTCGAGGAAGGAGCGGGAACCAAATGGTCATAGCCAGTGCGTAAAGTGTGGGAGCCAATAAGCCCAGATAGAATGAATTCGAGAATGAATTGAAAGGAAAGTTTTCATTTGAGAAAGAAAGCCGTGGCGACAAAGTGATTCCGTTCTGACCGTGTCTTCGACTATGGTTTATCCACGGCGCTGAAGTCACCATGGTGTTCCGCGCAATGGCGTGTAGCCAATTTTGTTTGCAATATCAAATCTTCGCCAGCACTTGATAATTGAGAGTCAATAGCCCGTGTTTATGAACTTCCATATAGTTCATGTAAGATAATTATTGTAGATTTAATATTGGTTTATGTGGAAGATGTAGCGAGTGCTCTTTTTAAACTCCTCAGAGTTTGTTAATGATTCACTGTCTGCTCATGGCCTGGCTATCTACAAATGTTTAAGAGCATGCAGTTATTGTGAACTCTTGACTTCTGCATGTTGAACTCCTGCATCATTTCTTTTTCAACTGTCATTCTCTTGCCTATTACAAAAAGAGGCAAACCCGATACTCAAGCGTTACAGCGACGCTACCACAGACAAGTATGTCCTTCGCATTACCTGTTTGCACGATAGGAAGAATATTCTATATTGACATTCGGAAGACCTGATGACAGATCTACTTCTGAGGGAGTTTCCTCCGCTCCCTCATGGCTCGCAAACGCCACGAGCAATCATTTTGCGAACCGACTACACCTACGATCCCAAAGCCAGTCAAGTCCCGCAAGCGCTACGCGAACATGTTTTGAAAGCAACCGATAAAGACGGTAAACTCGCCTTTTATAAAGACGAGCAAGGCTTTCTCTACAACACAAGTCCTACAGGAGGATGGGGGATAGTCTTGTTTATACGGGAAGGCATTCACCTGCATGGTATGTCTATACCTAACATTCCTGGTTAGCATTACTAACGATTCAATAGTCGTTCTTCCTCTGAGCCATCTAATTATTGGAAGGAACTTTAAAACTCTACTTGAGAAACAACGAGACAATCAACTGAGTGTGGCTACAACGCAGACCAGTATTTCGACCCGCCAAGGAGCAACGAACGTTGAAACTTTCATCAAAACGTTGTGGATTAACTTGCGCCAAGACAGAACTAGTTTGAGGACACTTAGAATGGACGGTGAGCGGTATGTGCAAATATTTTCCGATGCCAGCTTCAACTCCAATGTCAACTCCATTATCGATGGCCTGGTACCTGAAGCACGACGACTTTTGCGAAATGGTGTGTTCAGATTGCAAGATCTGCTCCGACTCCCAGATGCTAAGGAGCACTCACAAAAGGGCCAATATATCTATCTAATGGTTTATCTTTCTCTAAATGGGACTGATGAGATTGGCCTGTATATTGGGCAGACTCGAGACATTGTTAAACGGATAAAAGCACACAACGGTGCAATCACGGCCACGGCTACTAAATACAGCCCCCATTACAAAATCGCCCGCCAAGCCGAAAAGCATAATCGACGTATGTTTGTCCTTTGTTTCTGGGATGATACAACTCCAAAGACCCAATTTGCCCTTGATATGGCAGAACAAACAATGGTGGTGATTTTTGACTCCTACCACGTCTGGGTGATGAACTCTGATCCGGATATGTTCCAAACTTCTGATGGTACAATGCATCATGATCGGTGTTCCCATCTGCGATCGATTGCTCGACGGACAGCAGATATCACAGGCTGGGTGAGTGGTCTGGATGTCCCTTTCCGTGGATGTAACGCTCTCAGTCCTTTGTTTACCTGGTCGACAACTACACTTATCGAATGCTTTCGAACGACTGCTCCAAACACTGGCTCTCGAGGTTTTACGACATACAGAAAGGGTTGCAGCTTCAAGTTGTCCAATTCGTCCAAGGACCCTAATGGTGGACGGATGAGGGTGTCCTTCATGTGCCACGATGAAAACGGGAAATCGAATTATCGCGACTTTACATTCGATCCAAAATGCTTTCAGGGCTCCATCCCGAGAACAGGGTACGTCATCTTCGAGATTATGGATGATCAACAGGCCCATCCTACTCCATGGTTCGGATGTACCAGTGTTGGGCCTTTCAAGAACTTTGATCAAGTCTCCGCCTTAGGAGTTCGCATTGAATGGCTCGACAAAACAACAAATGAATGGTTTACTGTTCCAATTTCGCAACAGGTTCCATTTGTCGCGTCACTAGATGGGATTCTCTGGGGATGGAAGAGAGTAATTACTATCATCCAAGTTTTGCAAGGCATCACTTGGTCAGGTCCCCTTACAGGCCTTCTCAGTGATTTACCAAGATCTCTAAACTTTGGCTCTAGAGGAGTTTCAAAGCTCGATATCGATCATTTACAGCAAACGTGCCGATGGATTTCGCAAGAACAAAAAGTTCTACCTGCTCCTACTCTGGCGACTTGGGATGAGAACTTTAAGCTAATGGCTGATCTATTTGGACATGGAGGAACTGTTCTTTGTCGTGAGCCGCTTGCACGAGATGACGACTTTTGGCTAGGAACCAAAACGGGTCCGCATCAAACTCGATGTGACTTCTGCAAGTACAGTCAACGCGCATCGACAACAATTGTTTGTGAAAGAGATACAAGTCGTACAGACTTATGGGTGTGCAAACCATGTTCACAACTGAATCGTCCTTGCACGTTTACTCCCAAACATTTGAATTTGGAGCTTTGGGGAACCGATCCTCCTGTATTTACAGGGATCACCATTCCATTTTCGCAATTTCCGACTGGACCACATCGCAAGCTTGCCTTTCACCAGACAGTATCTACCAACAGACAGACTACTCGTATCAGAATACCCGAACCATTCGGTGGTCGTGCAAAAGAGGCAATGATGGAGCTCGAGATCGATGGTGCAACTGAGATTGGTGACATCGTGGAGGACATCGATGAGGATGAGTACGAGGGATAGAGGGGAAATGGAAGATAGGAGAAGAACAATTCGCTATGCAGACAAACCGCATCATTAGGAAACTACACGAACATCCCAAGAACTGGCTTTAACATACTTGCTAAATGGAATTATCATGCTAAGAAACGAGAGGATGAATTATGATAGGGAATGCCAAGAAGTGAGCTTTTATTATCTGTATTATTCTTCAAATGTCTTAACTCTTGATCGCAATACTTGTTAATCGCTATATACTGGACTGCGCTTTCCTCCAGTCATCTCTTAGGAGTTTGGTCATCGTCAAATAGTGTCTGCTCTCCAGGGCGAGGACAAGCCCATGTATCTATTATGTCGAAACGCTTATGGTCGTCAAACTCATTACCTTTCACCCAGTCTTTCATTTGATAAGAGTATGACTTCTACATCATCAAATTCAAGCACTGTTTGTCGCTATTTCAAAAACGCGCCTGCAGCTTGCGCAAACGCTTGCTCGAAAGGTCAGAGTATTCGAGCATGAAGACGAGCCACTATTACGACTCTTCTCAGACATAGATGACCAAATCCGTCAGCTCTTTTGCACATCGCAAGGACGCAAAGAAAAAACGGTGATAGCCTCCTCGAAACCAATCTCCTCGAAATCAGTCTCCTCAAAATCAACCGCCTAGAAACTATACTATTTTACTGCGAATGGAGAGGGCTCACTGGAAGAGTTGCGGAGTCCTGCTTACTTTCTCCGGTTTCGACGCCCCACTGAGGTATTACCAAAAGATGGATTTCACAAAGATGCAGTATTGAGCGTAATGCATCTGTTCCAACATTCATTGTCAAGACATGAGTCAAGGCTCGAGTCATGACATGAGTTAATACATAACTCAAAACACAAGTTAAGACATAAGTCAAGACATAGGTGAAGACACTCTCCAGATGCTTGAATTTACTAAGTCCAAAATGTTTAGTTGGATGAAGAAGTGAGTTCTAACTTAATGCTACTAACGTAACTGGCAACTTAGTATTTGTCAAAAATTTAGATGGCTCTAGAATCGGATAGGAGTTTGCTATTCATTTTTCCAACATGTACTTTAGGTAGAGAGAATTACTAGTTTCACAAATGCATTTAAATTTTGTTTATACATTACAGTAGTTCAGGGGTTTACCCTGGTACATACAAAAGGCCACCAGAGCATATACTGAAAATCTAAATTATTCACAATGATACAATGTCTCTCAATCCTTGATCCATTGTGGGTTACTTCACACCTGAAAGTCTATGGTCTTTATCACAAAGTTCATATAGAGGATGCCTGAGTGCTAAGTTACAAGAAATTCTTACAGCCAGCTCCACTTTCACCTCTTCCAGTCCGTTCCCATCTACCATCACAAACTTAGCTACCTGGACATACTACTTCCATCTTGAACTGTTTTTTATAAACAAGATGTCTCACCCATATCACCCAATATAATCAATGTCATGATTATTATTGTAATTTCAATGCCACTATCCCACTGTCGTAAAACATCAACTTCACTGTCGCACAACACACAGCTTTACTTCCCTTATCTTCGAGGTCCAAGGAAATGAGACTGTCGCATTGAGGTGCTGTTCCACTATGATAACAACGTTAGAATTGGCAGATGTCGCGATACTAGTTTACTATTCTTTCTGCACTGATAATATATGTCTTTATTATACTGATTCTGTTTGTTTATGGATGCTACTTTTTAACTCTTACCAGATCAAGTTGTCAGCAGCAGCTTATGTGTAGTATATGAAGTTTGTGAAATACCTGTCTTGACTTCCCGTGTTACTCTTAGCTCACACATCAGGGTGTTTAACTACTCCCGATTTATGAAATGGTCAAATTGAACCATATTACGGCTTTGTGATTCTAGCCGCCCGTATAATTAGTCTCTAGATCTAGTACCAGTGACATACACCTCCATTTCACAACACAACTTCTAACAAATAGTTAGTCAGGCAACCTTAAACTCTCAACCCAAGAGGCAAACATTAGGTCCGACGTTATGGTCAATATTACTGACTTACCGTCGGTCTGTCAAGGCCAAATTGGCCATCTCACAAAGTCCTTCGAAATCAATACTAGAGTCAGCTTGTAACATACAGGAGGAACGAGTGACTTATAAATTGAAACTCTAGAATGCACCGTGTGAAAGAAGCCAGCTTGTGAAAAACATAACGAAGTTATGTTCTGTAATAACACGAACTACAGACAGTTGGGCGGTCAGAGTACTTAGGGG
>JABFEY010000092.1:0-170303 GCA_013618495.1 Fusarium longipes
GTGTATTTTGCAAGGAGAATACAGAATACAAATCAAAGAGACAAAGTTCAATAATTGGCTTTAAAAGTATAGACTAATATAATAATTTTGTCTTTTATGCTGTAGTACCTATATTAGCTGCTTACTTTTTTTTTTAAAAAAAAAAAAAAAAAAGAAAGAAAAAAAAATAGATTAATAAATCATAGAATAAACTATAAAGGAATCTAAACAGGCCAGAGCCTAATGCCTGCACGGTCTTAGAGTCGCAAGGAAAATCGGTCCCGGTTCTTAAGGATGATAGGAATAAATGAAATGCGTTCCAGTTACTGCCATTCTTCTATAGCCAATCCAATGACGCCTTCGCTCATATGCTGCCAATACGCTGAAAATGAATGCTTGCTAGCTTCGATATCTACAAAACTAATCCCCCAGCAGCCCCCCATCCAAACTCAGCTCCTGGTGCTTCTGGTCGTGGGTTAGGAGGAAGCCCCTGCTCTCTTCTTCGAGCGTCTTCTGCTTGTTGATGGGCTTGCTGAAGCCGCTGTCGCCACCAGAGAAGGAACACAAGCGAAAAGGTGATTCCAATAATCAGAATGCTTTCCACGACACCATCGTCGTCGGTATCTTGCCCGTCCCCAAGAGCACCGTCGTACAAGTCACCACCATTGTAATATTCCTCGTCAAAGACCTGTCCCTCATTCTGCAGGAAATTTGCGATCCATTCTGAAAACGACCTGTCCTTCTTCGGTTCTGTTTTCTTGTCAATATATGGGCAATGCGCTTGTGGTATGAATGACTTACTAGGCTCGTCTTGGATTGAGTGGATAGGTCCATGTGTCAGGGTATTCCAAGCACTTCGAAGACGAAGCTTCAAGAGGCTTAAGGTTACTGGTAAGTACGCTTCCTCATTCACCTCCAGGGCATGGTCATAGTATCTCTTGGCTAGGTGAAAATCTTGAACCAAACCGATGCCATTCTCGTGCATCCATCCAAGGTTAAACAGCGCCTGTGCGCTTTGCGAGTAATCGGATGCACCGGTGTAGCACTGAACAGCCTTTGAGATGTCCTCCTCGGTACCAATGCCATGGTAGTAATAGTCACCCATCTTGACCAGGGCATCAACGTTTGACTGCCTTGATGATCGTGTCCAGTACACCAGAGCCAGAGTTGGGTTCTGAAGGAGCTTGCTCTTCTCACGAGGTTTTCCAATCAACGAAGACAAAGAGACTTTGTTTTGAACCGAGTCCAACATGTATGCAACGTTTGTCTGCGCCTTCTCGTAACCTTGCTCTGCGGCTAGAAGGTATTCGAGGAATGCGAGTTCGTAATCACCAGCCTCATAGGCGTCGTTCGCGTCACCCCACGATGATACCAGAGGCTCTGCCTTCTCTGCAACACTCTTATAATATGTAAGCGAAGCACCACAGAGCTTCTCTCTTCCAACGCCGTGATGAATCATCTCTGCAACATAGTAGTGTGCCTCAATATTGCCGTGCCTTCCAGCAAGTTCGAAGTAGTTGTTTGCAATTCTGACGTCTTCTTGGCCGCCTTGGTCGAGGTAAAGTTGCCCCATCTGTACCAATGCCGGTGCGTAATCCTGGTCAGCAGAAGACTTAAACAGATCCATGGCTTTCTTCACATTTTCCTTCATTCCGTAACCGTGAAGCATCATAAGGCCAAGGCCATGTTGAGACTGCGCATCGTGATGGACAACTCCGCGCTCAAACCACAGTCTTGCCTTTTCAAAACTCTGCGTAACGCCATCTCCTCTCAAAAACATCCGGCCAAGATATCCAGCAGCCTTTGCTGCAATCTTTTCAATGCCGGGTTTGGGGCTCTCGTGGAGGCGTCCGTCCTTCCTCCAGTAGCGAGATGCTACCAGGATAAAGTACTTACGAGCAAGGTCAACGTCTCGTTCCAGACCACGCTGCCCGTCGTAGTATATGCGGCCTAGATTGTATGAAGCCTTGGAGTCGCCCTTTTGCGACATCAAATCTAAGTACTCAATTACATCATCTATGGCGGCATTGGCATCGGATCCGGGGCTAGGTTTGAAAGCGTTCATGCCAGAGCTAGACGCGCTGGCACCTTCGCCATAAATGCCTCCGTCGTTATCGGAAATTCGCCATGACTGGTGAACCCAGGATCGGCCGCCAGGAGGACCCGATCGATACCAAGTGATAGCTTTATCAGCGACTCTCTTGTAGTATTTCACAGCTGCCTCGCAGTTCTTAGTTGTTCCAATGCCAGCATGGTGTCTAAACGCCGTTGCCATTTCTGCACGAGCATCGCCACGAATAGCAGCGAAGGTGTAGTAGAGTAGCGCCTTGGCTTGGTCGCGATCTACCACGTTGCCGATTCCTGTGGAGTAATAGACTCCAAGCATGTATTGGGCTGTTGTATTTCCGTAAATACTAGCAAGTTGTTGATAGTTGTTGAAAGCCACCTCGAGGTTTCTTGGATGGCTGTAGTTGCCAAAGAAATTTATCTCGGCAAGAAGGTAGAGGGCGTCGGAGTTATTTTGTTGTGCAGCTTGCTCCAGAAGTTCAACCGCTCTGGATAGGGCGCCGTCAATGGTAGTCTCATGCGATTGCGATGGGGCGGTTGCAGGGCCGGATGGGATAGCCTTCAGAATGTAACGCAAGACAGTTCCTATGAGACCCGAAGGTCTTCGCTTTCGACGATGGAAAGGCTGAGGAGCTTTGGCAAGCTCTATTCTCGCAGCATCGACCAACTCTGCCCCTGTAGATTATCAGTACCTTCGCGCCTCCAGCAATCGTGAGTAGAGTAATCTTACCGTGTTGCGAGCCAGTAGGTTGGCTTTGGTCAACAACCACATCGCTCTTGGGGGAAGCAATGCGTTGATTCTGTCCAGCTTCTTGTGCATTCTGATCATTATATGTTTCGTGATAATGTTTAACGTTGGTACTGAGTCCCGGGGTCGCCTGCCAGAGCACTAATAAAGAGGTCAGTAAGCCAAGTTGCCAGCTGTCGCGTGTACCATGAGATACAAGGTGGTAAACTAACGGAGGGCCCAAAGTAATGATTGTCGCATCTTTAGCAGCTGCTATGTGCCTAATATTTCAATTTTGATGCAGAGCATGGCTATACTACAAAGTAGTATGAAGATACGAATCGACAGTGATAGAGTTACCAGCTGTCCAGTTGAGTTTGAAGCTCGAATGAGGTAATGCTAACTGTCCCATTGACTAACCCGAAAGGGGAAGGCGCTCATGGAACCATCTAGCTGAGTCAGCCATCTCTAGTCAGGAACAGAAACCAGTATCATGTAACAGTGGCATACAGCAAATTTGCATTTGCTAGGTCCAGATTAATTATGTTGTATCTGTTTATTTGAGGTATCATCATCATATATCTCACAGGACTGTAATAAGATTGCGCAAATAAGAAACTGCAACATAAAATATCCTTTGAGTCCATGACTGATGCCTCAAAAAGAATGACTCTCTAACCAAACAAAAAGCAGCGCTATTGTATTTTGATCATAACTCTCGAGCCTGTGAGCTGATTCAAGACTGGCGATGGGGCTTTTTCGAGCTTTACACTAACGAGACGAGAAGATACTATGGGACTGTGTAATGAGTAATCATGATTGAAAACACATGGATAAACTGCTTACAGAGAATTCGACGAGTTGCTTCCAAGTACTTACTATATGAAAGAAACAAAAGCATGATACTGATGGCCGTCTCACCTGGACCGGACTTACATCAACAAGGTCTTCGCCTGGATTGGAAAGGCAGCTGTATTCAGCCAAGTGTGGACATTTTACTTTTCAACATCTACCCTTGGTGATAGATCTGAAGTGAGCCTTTAGAAAAGACCAGGAATTTACTCATGAGTATCTATTGTTAGTCAATAGGATGAGGCTCAATAGCAACACACCTCAACTACTCAACCAGGTAGGTGTCACTCTAAAGCTTAGGGTGACAGAAATAAATAGCCTAAGAGGTTTGTCTAAGTACCATAAAGTAACCAACTAATTTTATCTCTTAGGCTTCCAACGGCCAATTCTTCTATTGTCCTCGGGTCAACCCGTCTATATCAAGCAGAGAATGACAAATGACAATGAACGTGATCCAACTTCGTCACTTGCCGGGAATTGTTTTTATAGCTCGCATCGAGTTTTCGTTAAGTATACCTCGGGGCGCAGGAAGACTTGATTAGGTACTAAAGCATAAGGGATATAACTATTAAGTCATCTTATGCTCTTTGGGGGAGACTCTTAGGCTCTTTATTTTTTATATCCTAAGCTTGCCTAGGTAGCTTGCCTGCTTGCGTATGGTATTTTATTTCTTCCCTTAGGCATAGAAGTGCGTATCCATTTTATAAACTCCGCCACGATATCCTGAAGATCATGGTGGAATTCGGCTGATAAGATCCCGAGACATGGATTTCAAGGGTCGATACCGCAAGGCGACTTGTTGAGGATCCCGGGTAGCTGTAACAGCCCCTGCACAGACTCGTGCTTTGCATTGTGCCCATTACAGGACGAGAGTCAACAAGGGCATGGATATATATCTGAGACGATGTGCCTCGTTTTCTCTGAATGTTCTGGAAAATCAACGCAATACAGAGTTGATCTTACGTACACTCAAGCCTACCATCAGCACGAACCAGCGGATAGTCAATAGTAGAGCCTCAGCTTTGTACCTACGTCTACATCAATATATACTTTACCAGTTCGCCTCGCCATCTTGCGTCATCAATATCAACTGAAGCATATTGCCAACTCATCAAGTTGATCTAAAAAGCTCCTAGCAGATTTCAAGTTAAAGATGACTACTCACAAAAGACTCTAGACGGACAGGGACATTGCTGCGAGAGGGTGGGATAAAGATGCGCTGTCCATGCCAACTCATACCCAAGACGCCCGAACTATTGCCACAGATCAGAACGATTGGACAGCAATTGCAGTAGCCAACGCGGATGAGCAGGATGAATAGCTAAATTTGGACTATTCAGGGCTGCAGTTAGTTTCATGTTGGTCATTTAGGATCTGGCAGACGCGATATACGTTACTCTAGTACTGTAGTTTAAGCGGAAGGTTCCTGAAGACATGGAGTGATGAATACGATCAGCTCAACCGCAAGCTACAGCGCAAAAAAAAAAAAAAAAAGCAACCCAATCGGCTGAGGGCGGGGGTGAGAAGGGCTGAAAGGACAGAAATCGCCGCCCGTGACGTGGAGCAAGTTGCTGGTAGGCTGAAGACTGCTTAATAGAAACAGTGATATTGGCAAGGGATTTGCTGGACAGCTGTGGGTAGCGCTTTGCTTTTGACCGACCTTGGGTGATTTGCTGTAGATTGGGGCACATGAATTGCGAAACATTGGCGTTAAACCATGAGGTGAGTGTCTGACTGACGGTATCTGGGGGACATTGACAAACGCCTATCGCTAGATATCGATGTCTCGATGAGCAGGTAGAGATGATGATGGATGGCGAGCTAAAACACCCATTATAATTTGGCGTCCAACCATGGCGCCAAGATATTACGCTTGGAGGGGCTTACCCCTGTCCGTCGTCCCGAGTTGGGACCTGGTGGATGAAGCTTAGTTGACCTCCCCTGGGTCGAGTTTCATTTCCTTATGGATCTCAATCTTGCCCAGAGATTGTCGTCTCTGTCTATATTTTTTTTTGCATAACTCGCGAGGTATTCTGAAAGAGAGTTCTGCAAGCCATTGATAAACTCTGCAGGATAAATTGGGAGCAACATCACCGTCGTTGGTCCCGACGAGGCCATCCAGTACCTAATTACACAGCCAGCCCGTCTGCTGGATGTAATTAAAAACCAGAACTTTAAGGAACGTTAAGCTCCACTCGTCTAATGAAGCCTTGACCCTGTGCAACGGCTCAATCCCGTCTGCTAGTGCCAGCTGATCCAATGGTCATCTCTGGTGTGTTTCTTTCTGTGACTCTCATCATTTCTGCTCGGAGACCCTATGCGACGGCGGAGGGCTTGCTCATCTGTGACTGGTGTGGAGTTGTGCATCATTAATTCTCAGCCTCATGCATGGCAGGCACAGTTACGGCGTGCAGACATGTACTTGTGTCCTGTCCCTGAAGCCGCCGTGTGTCATACAGCATTGCCGTTGTGACAATAGAGGTCTTGGAGTCGAAGACCTGACTTAGATAACGAGCCAAAGGAGCAACGTCTACTGATCGAATCTGTCTGTACATGTTTCATATCCGTGGTTACTTTGTCTACCTACTATCTAGTCTAGTCTATCTTATCTCAACCAAGCCCCTCTTCCAATAACTCGTCTCTTCTCGGCCCATGTCGCTTCATGCTCTGGTCTGGGTACATAATTGTAATTATCACTTCGCCTCAGGCCCGACCCAGCCTTGCCCAGCGGGAAAGAAGCCCAATTCCCAATCTTAGGTACACATTAACTAGTGCTCTTCTTCTTTTTCTTATTTTATTTTAACTGATACGTACCGCATCCAAGACTGGACGAAATAATATGAACCTGGTCGCACATCCCCGTCGCCCCTGAAAGCGCGTCCCCCATTCCCACTGTCACCCTCTCTCATTGCTTGTCTTCTCATATGGAGACTCACTTTCCCACTCACTTACCTTTTCTCCTCTTTCTATGATTCTATCCTATCTTTCTTTCTACCTTCTGTTTTCATCTCTTCTCTATTAACCCCCCCGGCTTCGAGCCCCTCCATCTTCTTGACGTCTCTTCTCTTCTCCGGCTCTTTGGCCTGTCTTGTTTCGATACATAGTAAGTTTGAGATACCCTTCCAAAGTTCACCACCAACCCGATGTCTGCAGAGGGGTGGTAAAAAAAGAGTCCCCTGGATTAGGTACCACTTGCCTAGATTGACTGTACCAATTTTATGCGTACGCCCACTCCAATTGCCCAACCAACTCTGGCTCACCTGCTGCAGGTGCGCATCAAAACTGCCCGATGCCCACCTTCCCGACTTACACGTCTCGCATTGTCTTTCGTGCAGCTTTTTCAACAGACGACGGCGTCATCATTCTTATGCTGATGGATTTTTTCAAACAGGGACTTTAGATTCAGTTTCTTCTTTCTCAATCCGCTAGTTCTCAACAAAAGGAAAACCCGTCGTTTGCAGACCCAACTGGGAAATTATTACAATACTACCTACTACCTAGTCGCCTTCTAAACCCGTTTTCTCGAAGATTACTGCCCCCCTATTCAAGATACCCGAATCGACTCGACGTTCCTTGTCCAGTTCTTCACCACGCATGAGATTTCGCTACGATTACTTTTGATTCCTCGATTTCGAATACTATCTTTCTAGCCATCGCCCATCATGGCAGGCATTTTTTCTCGCCTCAAGGGCAAGGATGGCAAATCTAAGAAGAAAGGCGCAAACGATCTTGACCAGCAACAACCAACAAAACCACAATGGACTGATGCTTGGACACGCACATATGTCGAGCCTGAAGAGGTTCACGAGCTGATTCGATGTTGTACGGAGGAGCTTAAAGCACGAGGTATACCATTTGTCACATAAACTGTCCCACCTTGACTTTGTGTGTATGATGCTGATAGCTATGTTCTACTCTAGGACTCGACCACCCATTCCTCTTGTTACCATACCGTCCAACCTCCGATCCCAGTGCAGTACGCTCGTTTATTCGACATTTCTTCGAGTCACATGCCAGCTTACGAGGGGAACAATTGACCCAAGAGCTGCGCATGACGGAACCTATGGTCAGTTACATATATATATAGGGGGTTGCAACGACTGACTTCGGAACAGGTAGTTTCTGGTGTAGCAAAATGGTGTTGGAGTCGCCTTCAAGGAGGCATTGTTGGTTGGGATGCATATGAACTCTTCAAGGTTGGAGAAATTGGTATGTGCCCATTAACAACAATCACAAGTTGGGTATAACGCTGACTTGCTTCAGACTCGAACATGGCCCGAGACTCTTTCAAGACCTTCATTCCCATAAGCGTCGAAAACGGTGCCCGTCAACGCATCATCTTCGACTTTTTCGATCTCCTCGCGGCCGTTGCAGCACACGGAAAATCCAATGGTCTTGGTGGGAGAAAGCTTTCGCGAATGGCTGCGTGGTGGACATTTGAGCAGAAAGATACCAACAAGGGGTTCGAAGGAGGATACGATGCCTGGCTTCGGTAAGTGTCTTGTTATTTTGCTGCCGGTGCCCGCATTTACTGACTAGAAACCAGCGCTGCCGATGCGACAAGCCATATGTTCTTCGCTTTCCTCAGATCGCTCTCGCCCGAACAAAATGTCACTGGTATTACGATGCTGCCAAGGTCCCTTCAGAAGCTCCTCCAAGAAACCGAGTACCCTCCCCAACGACCCTCACTTATGATGACAAAGACATACAAGGTTGTCATGATCGTCGATACTGTATCTCCAACCCCGTTTGCTCTTTTACGAAGAGCCAATCACTTTCAATATCGCGATGAGGACCGCGCACTGAGGGAGTTCTCCGAGTTTGATGATCCTGTGCAGGCTTTGACCGATGAGTGTCGACGTGTTCTGAAGGCGATTTCCGGCGCCAATCAGTCACAGGCGTCAAGCTCTAAACATTCGACGAGCTTACGCGATGCATCCTGGTCACGATTCGAGGATATCGGCTTTTCCTCCACCTTGGATGAGGACGACGACGACGACGATAGTGCTTTGGCCTACAAACGACAGCCGCCTGCTCTACGACGAACACCTGCCTCAGGCAATGGATTGGACCGACCGACAACGCCATCATGGGCTGATTTCCTTTCTTCGGGTTTTGTAGATGAGAACCAAGGTACGAGGCAAAACTTGCTTCTTCCCCCTGACAAGGTTCTGCCTCCTCTTGAAACCCAACGACAACACAGTTCGCAGTCCCATCGGCCCCGACTTGAGCACGACCGCTCCCTCGAGCCTGGTGAACTTGCAAGTATCACAACACTGTCACTCGACGATTCATTCTGGTGGGTTTGGATGGCCAGTCTCGCTCCTGAGGAGACAGCAGAGCGGAAATCAGCCTTTGGTCGATGTGCTGTCATTGAAACCAAGATCAGCAGTGGTCGTTGGCTTGTGATGGAGGAAATGGTGGCTGGTGCTGCACCCGAACCCCAGGAGGGTGCCTACATTGCAGAGAAGAAGGGCTTCTTCAGCTGGACCAAGCGTGGAAAGGGCCTTAATCGACGAAAGTCAACAGCCAACAAATCAGTTGACAACGTAGGCCAGAGCACCAGCAAAGCTAGTATTGGCCCCGATACCCATGCGCGAATTCAAGCCAAAGCCGCCCAGCTACGTGCTCAAGAGCAACAGGAAAAGAAGTTGGCCTCGCAGCCACTGTACCAGCGCCGCGGTCGAACAGATGCTGAGCTTATGGCGGAAAAGACTAACAGTGTTCTCACCCTTCAGCCCACCATCATTGGCGAGGCCTCGTCTGCATTGAAGTGGGTGTCTAAATACGACAAGGGAACAATTAAGGATTTCTACATGGCCAACAACAATGCGGGTCGTGGAAATATGGTATCGCCAATTTCTTCCCGAAGCATGATCGACGATGCTTCTGGCGTACAGGCCCAGGAACAGCCCCCTCAGGTACCCGTTAAGGACGTGGTGTCACCTATTACCTCTCCTACCTTCTCCCATGCCTCTAGCGAGATGCTCAGGAAACCAGTACCTCAACCGCAGCATCCTCTTGAAGCCCGATCCGAACAACCTGTACCAGAACCTTCACAGACACCAGCCTCGGCCCCTGCCCAAGAGCCTGCTCATGAACATGTCCCGGAGCCTGTGCAAGAGCCTGCGCCTGAACCCACAAGGCCTGTTAGCCCTCTTAGTCCCGTTCCACCTCCTAAGGACGATGAGCCTGTCCAAGATATTTCTCGTGAAGGCATGGTTTCCCCCACCCCATCAAGCCCCGAGAACAAGAAGAAGAAGAAACTTCAAAAGGCAGAGAAGGACAACCGTGGTTTCCGTAAGCTCTTCCGTAAGAACAGAAGCTCCAAGGTGCCTGACGATGCTGCTGCCAATGTTCATGCCTTCCTGCGCCAGAATCAGGCGACACCAGAGCCGGCTCAACAGTCTCCTACACCGGCAGATACACCTGAACCGGCGGCTCCTATCCAGCGTGCCCCCGCGCCCCAGCCTGAAGAGGCTGATGTTCCCACCCCTACACCTGCCGCTGAGTTTGTGACGCCTATGGAGGAGCCTGTCCAGCGTATTGATACGCCTCAGAAGAACCCTGAAATTGTTGAGCCCACCATGGACCAGTCACAAATTCCCGTCGGTGCTAAGGATTCACCCGTCCAGAACTCAGCCCCTCATTTCAACCAGGGTCCCCTCCAAGACCAGCCAGCATTTGCTCCCGACTCTGACGACGAGGACGATGCTACGCCTCCGCCTATTCCACGATCGCCTCGTCACTCTCCTCAGATCGGAGGACCAGCTCAGCCTGAGGAGAAGCTGAGTCACAGTGCAGGCCCGGGTGTCCAAGATCGATGGGCACAGATTCGAAAGAACGCTGCCGAGAGAGCTGCTTCACGCCCTGATGAGCAATTACGACCAAGCTACAGCCACAGCAACAGGACTGGAGATGGAGATGATGATACAAGTGGAGAAGAGAGTAAGTATTGATGAAGTCCTGAGAGCGAGATAGAAAGACTAACAAACATTTAGCCATTGAATCCCGTGTTGCTCGAATCAAGGCTCGTGTAGCCGAATTGACGAACAACATGGAGGGCACAAATGGACCTCAGGCCACAAATTCTCGTTATTAACAACTGGCGACTAACTTAAAGCCTATACTGAGGTACAGCATGACCTCAATTCACCGGCGAACAAAGCTTAGGTCCTGACGACGTGACACATCTACGAGACACATTTCGAAATCGCACACGCCTAATTCCAGCCGACGCTGATTTGTTTCTTCATTTCCTCGGGTGTTGTTTGATATCCCATGTTTTCTTTTCTTTTTCTTTGCTTGATATGATACCACTAGAGGATGCAATAAGAGAAAGGGCAGTGCGAATCTTGACAGTTACAGGAGAATGGGAGTGAGGTTAAGAAAACTGACTGCATCTTTTCGAGGGCCATCCAATCCTGTAATTAATTATGCGTTTATTCATGCCCAACTTTTCCGACATTCCTCTTTTGCCTATATCTGCTTCGGGCAATCATTTTTCAACGATCGATGTAAACATAATCTTTCTGGTCTTCGACAGGCATTCAATTAACCTTATGCTTTTCTGTGTGAATATGTTCTTACGACCAAGCCTGCGTTCATTCGCCACAAACATTGCTGACTGCCATGGTTCCATGTCCTTGCAGTGTATGTCGATATGGTTTTTGTGAACAATCTTGTCTTGACTTCATACTCGTCTTTCATGTTCGCTCGCCGAGTCCCGTAATACCATGATCCATGTGCATAGATTCCCGAGGCTGATCCTCCTGTGAACCCTGACTAGAAAAGCTATATCCAAATCCTTCCGTACCTTGCACTTCCATACCCAGTTCCCTTACCCTATCCTCAGTATTGAACGCCGTCATAATACGTACACGCCAGTATTGAAAACCCAAAACATGCCTTGTCACCAACAGCCTTACTTTTTCTTTTCTTTCTCCTCTTCCTCAGCTAATCTGAGGGCCTCTTCCAAGGCCTCCTCATCCTCGCCGTAGTCAGCATCGTTCTCCTTGTCCTCCTCAACCTTCTTGGCAACCTCGGGCTTAGCCTTTTCAATGGCCTCGGCCTTCTTCTCAGCCGTCTTGGCCTCGTTGGCATCGGACTCCTTCACAGGAGCCTTGGTAGATGCGCCAGGTCCCAGTGCCCAGTCGATCTCTCCATCGGGTCCGTATCGAGATACAAGCCAATCGTTCGCCTTTTTGAAATGATTACAGTCAAAGAATCCACGGGAGGCGCTGAGGGGGCTAGGGTGAACACTCTGCAGCACAAGATGCTTGACGCGGTCAATTTTTTGCACTCGCTTGCCGGCTGGCGTTCCCCAGGCCATGAAGACCACGCCCCTCGTCCTCTTCTGAGCAACGATGTCGATGACCTTTTGCGTAAGCCTCTCCCAGCCTCTGTTAGAGTGTGAGTTGGCCTCGTGGGCTCGAACTGTGAGACAAGTGTTCAACATAAGGACGCCACGATCTGCCCAGGGAGTGAGTAAACCTCCGCGGTTCGGTGGCGGCTCAAATGTGGGGTAGTCCTTCTTAAGAGCAATGTACATGTTCTTGAGGGAGGGCGGCGCAGGAGTCGGAGGACGAACGGAGAACGCCAATCCATGAGCTTGATTATCGTTGTGGTAAGGATCTTGGCCAACGATGACGACTTTGACATTGCTGAAGGGAGTATGACGAGACCTGGAACAAAATAGTTAGACATGCTGAAGGTTGGTAACGATGAATTGGGTAGAAGCTTACCATGAGTAGATATCGTCCCTAGGAGGAAACACCTTACGGCCAGAGGTGATTTCCCTGTCGAGGAATCGCTTCAAGTCAAGGAATTCTTTAGAAACAAGCTCGTCCTTGAGATGTGCCAGCCAGCTCTCGTCAAGGGTGTCGATTTCGAGCTGCAATAGCTCTTTCTGCTCCGGATTCAGAGAAGCCACCCATTTGGCCTTGTCGAACTTGGCGGCTGGTGGTGCAGGCGCAGAAGCAGTACCACCAGCAGGCTTGGGTGCTGCACTGAAGAATGAAGCAATATTGCCATCGGCTTTAGTCTTTTTCGAATCGTTGCCTACAGAGGCACCAGCCTTGCGTTTGAGCGCTGACATAGCGACGGATCGTAGGTGGAGACTGTGAACGGAGGAAGAAGAAAGCTGCACGCTGAGCCCTCGATATGAGGGAGGGACTCTTGCGACAAGAGCTCGCACGGAACGAATTCTGAGCAGCTGAGCTTGATGCTGAATTTTGAGAGGTCAATTGGGGTCGAGAAAGATGGAGAGAAAAAGTAGTGAGACAGCGTTGACCAAGGTATGGTAGTATATAATATGGGTAGAAGGGAGGGTTGTGAGAATTTTGGGGTAAAGTGGTGATGCAAGACCAAGGGGTTAGTGAAGGCTAGCTTAAAAGCACGACGCGTTAAGTAGAACGCGGTGCAGTATCTGTATCACTGTGCAGAGTAGCAGTTCCCAGATCTGGATGGCCCTCAGGAGACGAAATTAGTCAGTTGCTTTATGGTGCTTAGAACAGCCTCTTAGGTTATTTATTTTTGTCATCCTAAGCCTTAAGGGGTGGTTGGGACCTGGGCTAGCAGGGATATCTTAAGCACTAGTCAGCCGCGGCGTCATGTCATGGATTCCATTAGGCAGACAAGCAACAAGCACAAGCGAGCAGTTTGTACTACTGGCAAAAGAAAAGAATAAGATGATCAATCATTCACGATAAAAACGAAGTGTCACAGGTATGGTCTTAGTATAACATACTGTACTAATGCCGCCTCGTTCTTAGGACAGGATTGAGTATTCAGCTTCATCTCTGAGAAGAAGGACATCAGCTGAAGAGTGGATAAGTATTTAGAAAAGTGCTTCCTTCTATGGATCGTCGAGACAAAGTGCTCAGCTCCAAAGTGGGAGGAGTCCTGAAATGCATCAATATTTGTAACTAGCCGTGTGGGTTTCAACATCTAGCTCTAAGGCCCTTATAATCCCATCTGTTTCTATCTGCATGCATTCCACCAACTCGAATCAGACCAGTCATAGCCATTATTTCGTACTGTGATCACTATCATAGCTCACCATGGCAATCTGGGTATACTCTTCGTCGTCAGTAACATTCGACTCAGGTGTAAAGGGTCGCTGCTGGTGCGAATCGTGCGAAGACACAATAGGTCGCTTGGGCAGAGGAGGATTTGGCTCCTGGCCAGCTCCCACAGGGCGGCGAGGAATGGCGGGTTTGTCTTCCTGCTGAGGCTCCGTAGGGCGTCGAGGCAATGGTGGTGTGGAGTCTTCGCTGCCTGGTTCTGCTTGGCCTTCCCTTGCTACGGGCCGTCGAGGAAGTTCTGGTACTTCTTCTTCTTCGTTTTGGGTAGTAGGTCGTCGGGGAAGGCGTGGGTTCGCAGAACCAGAATCCTTCTTCTGCTGCTCTTGACCTGGGGGCTGTAAAGGTGATACAAGGGCCGGAGGGGAGATATTGAGACCATGCAGGTCCCGCTCGATCTGCTCTTGGCTGGGTGACTGAGGCTTCTCCTGTCCCTCCAATGACGTTCCTTCAAAGTCAATCAAGTCGCCCTCAGCGTGACGGTCCTTCATAAGAATAAGCTCGTCCTTTTCGATTTCTGAAGTAGCCTTGATGCCAACAAAGCCGCACTTGTTGAGGATTTCGCCGATGAGGTCGGGGTAGCGAAGATGTCCACTGACAGTGTCGCTCAGGTCCAGATTCTGGATACCCTCAACTTCTTGAATGTTTTGCAAGCCAGAAACACCCATAGACAGACTGTGAGCACGATAAACGAAACCAAGAATCAGATCATTCTCCGAGTAAACGTTAAAGATCTTTCCAGAAACAACAGTACGAAGAGTACGCCAGTGAGGAGCCGCAGATGGAGCAGGAGCGCCGATGATGACAACAGAATCAATAAGACCAAATGCTTGTCGCTCAGCAAGAGACTGGAGGCAAGCATGGATTGCTGTTGCACCTAGAGAATAACCAATCAGTGTGACAGGACGTTCTCCTTGAACTTTGTTGATAAGGGCATCAGCAAGTAGCTGTCCTGCTTTTCGAGATCTGTTATGCGCATGGCCAAATGGGTTATCAACGTTAGAAGCGGCAGCGAGTAACTGGATAGGCCAAAGGGCAGCAAGGAGCGTAGCAAAAACGGTGCGCTTGAGAATCTCTATCTTGAGCTTCTTCCAAGCGAAAGATTCGACCATGTTTCGGAGCGCATGACCAAGAGCGATTAGAGACTTCATTTCATAACGGAGGGCAAATACCTCGGAGTCATCGCCGAGGACCCGCCAGGGTTTGGTAATATCATCTTCATCACGCAGCCAGCCGTTGATGCCAATAGTAACTCGCAAGCGACGATCCTGTGCCTGTGCTTGATCCTGTTCTGCGTTAAATATTTCGCCCCATACTCCCTTGAGAGGAATAAAGCAAAAGTCTTCAACTTCTTTGGCGTATTTGTCCATCATCTCACCCTAGCTCGTGTTAGCTGGTGTGAAAGAGAGCGTTCATGATCACATACCGTCATTTTACCTCCGTAAGCACCAAAGAGAGCGCCTACGAGGGCACCGTTCATCCAAAAGATGCCGAGGAAGCTCGCAACACCTCCTAGGCCTACGCCGCCAAGAATACTGCCAACAGCACCCGCTACCAAGGGAGCTGCTAGGCCACCGGTAACGCCAATAACAGCCGCTCCAGCGACAGAGGCAAGACCGACTTTCCAAAACCGACTAATCTTGTTATCCTCGCGGCGCTTGGATGCTTCAGCTTCAGCGGACATGACTTCCTGCTGCTTGTCTTGATCCTTGGATGATTCGAGGAGCGTCTTTGCAATTTCCATCTCCTCCTTTATGATGAAAGTCTGGGGAAGTTCTAGGGATGAAGCAAGATACAGCGCCAGCGCTCGGGTATGGGCAGAATACTTGCCAGTGGACAGAAGGAGCAGCAGGATGCATGAGACGGCCTCCCGCCTATCGGCCGCGGGGATAGTCGTCAATCTTGTTGGGATTGGGTGGTACAAAGTCTGGAGAGAAGCAATGTCCTCAGATTTGACGATTTTTACCTCCCCAAAACTGATGAGATTCTCACCCTCCTCTGGGGTATCAAGCTTCTTCTTTTCGGCAGCTTCCTGGTGTTTGCGTCTCTCATCTTGGATCTTGTGATCATCTTTAACACGGACGATCTCTTCAAGCTTTGGCATGAATTCTTTTTTCCATCCTGTCATGTGCTTGATCGCAGCCTTTTGGATGCGCATTGCCTGCGCAGACGGTTTGTTTGGCTGTTGCTGTTGTTGCTCCTGAGCCCGCTTATAAAAGTCATCATTCTTTGGCGTTGACGATGCGCCTTCATCTCTAGGTGTTGAGGATCCGCTCTCGTCCCGGGGGGTTGATAAAACAGGACCCAGGTCTTCGTCAGATGCCTGGAGTTGATCTATCATGTAAGAAGTGATCTCATCAACAAGCTTCAACAGGGCCTGACGCCTTGCGGGGTTGAGAGTGATGACAATTTGACGAGGGTCTGAACATGTTGGCGCCATGCTGGCAGTGCGTTCACTGCTCACTCTAGGAACCGTAGTTGATAAATGGTAGTGCTGTTGTTGTTACTCCCAGCTGTTGGTGTCTGCCTGGTGGGGACAGTTGGTCTTATAGCAGGAATGTGTCTGTGATGTCAGGGAGCATACCCTCAGACTGTAGCGTCTGTAGATGTGCAGAACTGTGAATGTCACAGTCTTGACCTGAGACTTCCAGGTACCGATGCTGGCTGAGAGCTGAAGTCCTGGTAAGGTACAAGTCCAGTGGATCGTTGGTTGTTGGGTCGATGGTTCGTGTGATGTAATCGTTGAAGGAGCTGAACTGATGCGATTGCTGAGCCTCTGTCACGTGCAGCACGTTCACTCAGCTACCTACTTGTAGCACTGAGAGTAATAGTTAAAAGAGAAACGAGATCCAATAAACGTTCCAAGCACAGGTCTTAAATGCCATGTTCAGGTACCATTAAATGGTTGTGGCGCCTTGGAGCTCCGTTTCATCTATGGAGGCTTTGCAGATCCAACGTCATTGAAAACGCAGCTAGGAGCCAAAAATACAGTCTTACCAAATGCGTTACCTAAGGTTTGTGATCATTTTTGAATGGGATAACAGGCATGCCCCAGGGCAACAGAAGAATTGGCCGCCAGAAGCCTAAGAGACGAAATTAATTAGTCACTTTATGGTGCATAGACAAGCCTATTAGGCTACTTATTTCTGTTACCATAAGCTCTAGAGGCTAACTTCTCTGACACCTACCTGGCATGCTAACTTGATGATGTTTCTCTAATCAAACGGCTGCTATAGTAAATGTTTATCGACTTCCATCTCGAAGAAGCTGCTCATGATAGACAGAATTGTGCGCCCAACCTGGACGGTAGTTTTGATGCAGTTTGCAAGAATATCCAATGTATGCCTTCAGAGAAAGTTTTTCCGAAAAAGAAATTGTTCAATAATGTCAAATATCACTTGAAAGATGCATACACGTCCATTTCGAATCGCATACTGACTGTAATACTCGTCTATAGGGTAACGCGAATAAAAATGGGCCATCATAGGTACGATAAGATGATCAGGGGTCCGATAAGCTAGCCCCGCTAAAAAAAATCCCAGTCGCAACTCTCGAAATTGTCCATGCTCCTTGACACTTCAGCAGTCGTTCATCTCCTTCTTTTACCGATTTGAGACCAAAACAACTTCAATTAATAAGGGTCTCTTAATAAAAAAGCCATGGACGCGCATGCACTACTGTCCTCGCAAGGCTGGAGAGGCACCGGTCATTCCCTCCACAAGACCGACGATTCGATCGGACTCTCGAAACCTCTACTCTTGAATCGCAAAGACAATACCAAAGGACTGGGCCAGAAACAACATTTCACCAGTGATCAATGGTGGATGAACGCCTTTGACGAGCAACTCAAAGGTATCGACACCTCTAAAAAGGGAAAGGTGACACAGACCGTTACCACCGGCAAGCTGAATGTTATCGACAAGAACCTCGGAAAATACTCTGTTTATTCAACTTTTGTCTCTGGCGGATTTCTCGAAGGAACCATAGATAGACTCAATATCAGCGACTCGAGCGTAGAGTCTTCGGAAACGGATTCTAGCGATGAGAAAAAATCGAGCAAAACCGACAACGACAAGCCTCGGAAAGAGACCAAAGAAGAGAAGAGAGCCCGAAAGGAAGAGAAGAAGAAGCGCAAGGAAGCGCGCGCCGCAAAGAGAGCTGCGAAAGCTGCGCGACGAGAGCTGAGGAAATCGAAGAAATATTCCAAGTCTTCCAAGTCGTCAGCCGAATCTAGTGACGCAGATGAGGACAAGCGACGGCGAAGGGCAAAGAAAGAAGAAAAGAGAAGACAGAGAGCAAAGGAGGCTGGAAAATAGAGGACTACGAATGAGACGGAGTTTAATGGTATACACAGCGCGAGCATATTCATGGAGTTGAGGTTGAATGGGAATTTTTGGATGATACCCCATAGATGTATATTTTACGTCTGTTTCGGAATCTTTCCTGGCTTGTTTGAAAGAAGCCATGGTCTTCGATCCCAAAAATCGTCCTTGATAATGTCCACGTGTTCCACCACCACACGAGCTTTTGCGCGACTCTTCTTGTCCTTCTCCTTTTGTGTCTTGGACTGCTGAGTTGGCTCTGCCTGGGAATCGATAGTCTGCGTGATGTTGTGTGAGCTTGGATCAACGAGCTCGTACTGTCTAAATTAGCACACGTTCTTGTATGGAAGTCTGGGCACATACATCGCGGAAGATGACGCTGCCCTTCTTGTAAATCTCTGGCTCGTTGTTGTAGTTGATGGAGCATTCCGAGAAGAGGATCTCGTTCTTATCTGCTGCAAATGTTCCCTGCCACTGTGTCAGCACGTTTTGGACCTAGAAACAATGACGACTTACAGCAAGCCTCTTTTCAGCCTCCTTGTTATCAAGGCCCTTGACCTGAATCAATGACCAAAAGCTGGTGTTGTAGAGATTGTTGATGTGACCTTGCCCGTTAGTATCAAATCTAACCATGACAACATTGAAACACTCACAATCCACTTGCCGCCAGCTCATGTAATCGCGGAGGTTTTGGACACTGGGATAGCACACGGCTCTGCCGTCAAAGGACGGCAACGGAGGAGACAAGGGGGTGTTTGGGAAGTGAGTGGACCAGAAGTAGATGTAGTTGGCAGTAAAGGTAGATACCACGGTGCTGACAAGTTTACTGAGACACGGTAAGCCATGGGTCGATTCAAGAGGAGGATAAATCTGTACCTAGCTCTTCGTTCAAACAAAGTACATGCTTTGTGAAAAACAAAACTGATGGCATCATTATTAAAATGCACATTTTGCATGTTCCGTAACGAACCTGTACTCGTCACTGACGCCATATGCGATAGTGATATCTGGAAGCTCAGTCACAACTGCCTTGGCAGCAGTATTCATGAGATCCAAAGCTCGGCGGTCGTTTGGCTTCTCAAAGGCGTACTTGGCACACATTCTTAACACAGTCAGTCTAGTCCATAGTGTTCAACAGGGCTGTAACTACTTCGTGAAGCCCCTGCCATCTATGCGAACCACAATCCATGTGTTGGGCATTAAAGCATCTGTCGTCTCGAAATTACGGACATACTCGAATCTTGAGAACGATTAGATATACGTGCTAAGCCGATACATGGTTCCTAAAACTCACTTGGAGTTGGCCATATTTGTGATCTACACAGCGGAAAGTCAACAACGAGTTTGAATGTTGGCGCAGAACCTGCGCTTTATTGGTGACTGATGTTTGTGAATCAGAGGGGCTTTGTGAGAATTGTTAGTGCAACTTGAGCATGGTGGGGAGAGACTCGGTAGGTACCAACGGAGGGGTGCAGCAATCGATGGATCTTATTCCCGTACCAACGGCATCCATCAATGTAAAGCTGAATGTCAGCCACATTTGTTGCTTGCACACCCACCTGGAGAGAAGGTGGGCCATCGTAGCCTTGCAGATCAACATCCACCCAAGCAGCACGGCTGAAGCCAAATTCTAGTCTTTAACACAAACACTTGTTTATCACGGCATGATTATTCAGGATAACATCGTATTGTTATCCTCAAGAATTACGCCATAATGAACTTGCTACTTTCAGACGATTATCTCCTCCAGGATTACCCCGAAAACATCACGAACACAATCCGATCGGGACATGCGACAACATTGCGCTTCAATCGCCAGGGCGATTACCTAGCATCCGGTCGAGTCGATGGAACAGTCGTGGTTTGGGACCTTGAGACGATGGGGGTAGCCAGAAAACTGAGAGGTCACAATAAAAGCATCACATTTCTGAGCTGGTCACGATGTGGACAGTATCTTCTCACGACCTGCCAAGGGTGGAAAGCTATCCTCTGGGACCTCCAGGACGGCAAGCGCCTGCGCGAAGTTCGTTTTCGTGCGCCCGCGTATATGGCTGAACTTCACCCGTGGAATCAGTAAGAGTAATGCGACCAGTCCAGAGAGCTCAGTTAACATGCGCCAGCCTTCAATTCGTCGCGGCACTCTTTGAAGAGCAGCCTGTTCTCGTCGACATCACCGACCCCGTCGACGTAAAACACATCTTGCCATCCGCGCCCAAGAGACCGAACACCGACGGCGACACCGCCCTACGCGAAAAACAAGCTAAGGAAGATGCCAAACAGATGACAACGTGTGCGGTCTGGAGTACAACCGGAGACCACATCCTTGCTGGCACAAACAAAGGAAAACTAAACATCATCGACGCAAAGACTTACGAAATTATATACTCTGAGAAGATATGCTCTGGAGTCATCACAACTATGAGAATGACAGTGTCGGGCCGCGAGCTGCTTGTCAATTCTCAAGACAGAATTATTCGAACATTCCGCGTGCCTAACTTGCTAGCGGAAAACCTCGATCTCGACACATTACAAGTGCCCTTGGAGCACAAATTTCAGGACGTTGTCAACAGATTATCATGGAATCATGTCACGTTTAGTGCAACCGGTGAATACGTGGCAGCCTCGACGTATAACAACCACGAGCTGTACGTTTGGGAACGCAATCATGGCAGTCTCGTATGTATGCTCAAAGACCCAAAAGAAGAGCAAGGGGTGATAGAGTGGCACCCAACCCGTGCGCTCTTAGTTGCCTGTGGGTTAGAAACCGGTCGCATATACATATGGTCTGTAGTGAGTCCGCAAAAATGGTCGGCTCTGGCGCCAGATTTTGCTGAAGTGGAAGAAAATGTCGAGTACATCGAACGGGAGGATGAGTTCGATATTTATGCGCAAGAAGAAATTCATAGACGGCGGCTTGATGCGGAGGATGAAGAGGTGGACGTTCTGACGCTCGACCCATCCAAAACCCTGGACGAAGGCGAAAGCTTCCGAATGCCGATTCTATTTAATCTCGGCGAGAGCGACAGTGAGGATGAATTCATCGCCGTATCCACTGGTACCATGAGACGTAGGAGTCCTGGGGAGGGTCAAAGTGATTTGGAAGAGAAACCACCAGTCAAGAAAAGCGCGGCCAGCAGGAGAGGGCGAAAGCGTTAGTAGACGTACGTTTACTTTTACTAACAAAGAAAATTGGTGTACACTCAACAAAGAGCAAAGTGGCCTTTGTCGCAAACGTTGCTGGAGCTAACTAAAGCTGCATGGAATAGGGATGATTAGCTTAGTTAGTAGAGCAATTGATTACTATTTTCATCCCAACATAGAGACAAAGTGATCAGTGGCGTGGTAACAAGTGTTTAATGCATCTTGAAACTCCCTAATCAACAGAGAAAGCTTGGGTATAGCAGGCAAACAATTGGAGAAAAGAAATGTTTCTACGATGGAGAGTTTGTTTTCAGACTGCCCGTGATTGAGTTTTGCGATAGCTTCTTCAGGCGCGGATAATGATAGCGATCTTTGAAATGAAAAGAAGCTTGAGGGTCAAGCATTAAAACCAATTGATTTACGGATGGTTTATCATCTCTATCTGAAGTGAGATTCTTGCGCCCCTTAAACATGAACAATTGGAGGTGTTTCGCCTGAGTCACTGTCCGGATCTCTAACGTCAGAGGGCGTGATTGGATCCATTATTCATAGGGGTAAAGGTATAGGTACTTGAACGTCTCATTAAAGAGCGCGACTGTGTAGAGCACACCGCCTGAAAACTGCTTTAGTCAGCACGTGAGAGCGTGCAGTGAAAGTCGCTATACAAGTCTCTCAACAAGCCTCAGGCAACACCCAGAGCTCCAGCAACCCTAAAGAGGCTTAGCGCGCGACATGCTGCCAGCCGCTCTCAAGTCCAGATTCTTTCAGGCTTCCCCCGACCTTCTCGCTTTAACCACGACAAACTTTGCCTACAACACAAAGTCATCACATCGCGCGTCGGGCATCGCGCGCAACTTATCGAAACAGCTCATCGACCGACATCGACCGATTGACGACATCGCCGACCGCGATTTTTTCGAGTTTCTGCGACTTACGAGGTGGCGGCGACGGGGGAGACCAGCCTGAGGTTCACCTAGGCCCGGTTGGCCAGGACAGGCGTTGCGGCTCTTCGCTATCCAGCAATCGCATTTCACTGCGTATATCATCGAAACTTTTAGCCTCGCGCTCTTAACAAATTACTTAATCGCAAACTTTTGCATTTTTCTTCAGCTTTTTCGCGTTTATTTACGTTCTGGCGCGCTTTCAGACCTCTACACTCACTTCTCGCTCCTTTCTACTCCACGTCAGAACATCCACGAATCGCCACCATGGCCAACCTTTACTTCACCCACTCGAGCGCTCCGCTCAAGACAGTGGAAGAGATTCAGTTCGGCTTGATGTCTCCCGAAGAGATCAAGAACATGAGTGTCTGCCACATTGTATACCCTGAGACGATGGACGAGAACAAGACGAAGCCTCGTGACGGTGGCCTCAACGACCTGCTTCTAGGTTCGATCGACAGATCATTCCGATGCAAGACCTGCACGCAAGCCATGGGCGAGTGTCCCGGTCACTTTGGCCACATTGAGCTGGCCAAGCCTGTCTACCATCCTGGATTTATCAAGAAGGTCAAGAAGATCTTGGAGATTGTTTGCCACAATTGTAGCAAAGTTCTATGCGATACTGTTGGTCTCACTGTTGTATAGCGCTACTTGACCTTTGCATGCTAACCTCCTACCCAGAGAGATCCTGAGTTCGTTGCAGCAATCAACACTCGAGATCCTAAAGTTCGATTTAACCGAGTCTGGGATGTCTGCAAGAAGAAGAAGCGATGTGAAAACGACGAGCCGAAGCAAAAAGACGACGAATTCGCACTCAAGACTGGTCCCCTAGAAGGCCACGGTGGCTGCGGTAACGTTCAACCCAATGTTCGCCAAGGTGCTCTGCAACTCAAGGCCGCTTTCGAAGTTTCAGTCGACGAGGATGGCCACAAGACGAAGAAAAAGGAGACAACACCCATCACACCCGAGACAGCTCACAGCATCTTGAGAAGGATTTCTGAGGAAGATCTCGTCAACATGGGCCTCAACTCTGATTATGCTCGTCCTGAATGGATGGTTCTCACTGTCCTTCCCGTGCCACCACCTCCTGTGCGTCCCAGTATTTCTATGGACGGTACCGGTACTGGTATGCGCAACGAAGATGATTTAACCTACAAGCTGGGTGATATCATTCGTGCCAACGGAAACGTGAAGCAGGCTATTCGTGAGGGCTCGCCCCAGCACATTGCTCGAGACTTTGAGGAGCTACTACAATACCACGTTGCCACATATATGGATAACGATATCGCTGGCCAGCCTCGTGCGCTACAAAAGAGTGGCCGTCCTGTCAAGGCTATCCGAGCCCGTCTAAAGGGCAAGGAAGGTCGTCTCCGAGGTAACTTGATGGGTAAGCGTGTCGATTTCTCGGCACGTACCGTCATTACTGGTGATGCCAACCTTTCTCTCCATGAGGTCGGTGTGCCTCGTAGCATTGCCAGGACCCTCACTTACCCCGAGACCGTCACTCCCTACAACATTGAAAAGCTGCATCAACTTGTCGAGAACGGACCTAACGAACACCCTGGTGCTCAATACGTTGTTCGACCAGACGGTTCTCGAATTGACTTGCGACATCATCGACGTGCTGGAGCAATCTCGCTGGAGTATGGATGGAAGGTAGAGCGTCATCTGATGACTGGTGATTACATCATCTTCAACCGTCAACCGTCTCTGCACAAGGAGTCTATGATGGGTCATCGTGTCCGTGTTATGCCTTACTCCACTTTCCGTCTCAACCTGTCTGTCACTTCTCCTTACAACGCCGATTTCGATGGTGACGAGATGAACCTTCACGTCCCTCAGAGTGAAGAGACACGTGCCGAGGTCAAGGAGCTTTGTCTAGTCCCTCTGAACATTGTTTCTCCTCAGAAGAACGGTCCCCTCATGGGTATTGTCCAGGACTCTCTCGCTGGAGCATACAAGCTGTGCCGTCGAGATGTTTTCCTTACCAAGGAGCAGATCATGAACTGCATGCTTTGGGTCCCTAACTGGGATGGTGTTATTCCTCAGCCTGCTATTTATAAGCCCCGACCTCGCTGGACTGGTAAGCAGCTCATCAGCATGGTTATCCCTAAGGAGGTTAGCCTTTTCAACGGTACCGACTCTGGTGAAAGTGCTCCTCTTAAGGATGAGGGTCTTTTGATTCAGGCTGGTCAACTGATGTACGGTCTTCTCACCAAGAAGAGTGTTGGCGCTTCTGCTGGTGGTATTGTGCATATCAGCTACAACGAGTTGGGACCGGAGGGTGCCATGGCTTTCTTGAACGGAGTGCAACAAGTTGTCACTTACTGGCTCCTACAGAACGGTCACAGTATCGGTATCGGTGACACGATTCCCGATGCGGCAACCATTGCTAAGGTTCAAGTGCATATCGACGAGGAGAAGGCTGAGGTCGCCCGCTTGACAGCGATGGCCACTGCCAACGAGCTTGAGGCTCTGCCTGGTATGAACGTTCGAGCGACTTTCGAAAACAAGGTGTCTATGGCTCTTAACCAGGCCCGTGACAAGGCTGGTACCACGACGCAAAAGAGTTTGAAGGATTCAAACAACGCTGTTACCATGGCCTCTTCAGGTTCCAAGGGTTCTTCTATCAACATTTCACAGATGACTGCGCTTGTCGGTCAGCAGATTGTTGAAGGAAAGCGTATTCCTTTCGGTTTCAAGTACCGTACTCTGCCTCATTTCACCAAGGATGATTACTCTCCCGAAGCCCGTGGTTTCGTCGAGAACTCTTATCTCCGTGGTCTTACCCCTAGCGAGTTCTTTTTCCATGCCATGGCTGGTCGAGAAGGTCTTATTGATACAGCGGTCAAGACTGCCGAAACAGGTTACATTCAGCGACGATTGGTCAAGGCTCTTGAAGATCTTTCTGCGCGCTACGATGGTACTGTTCGCAACTCTCTAGGTGACATTGTTCAATTCCTTTACGGTGAAGATGGTCTCGATGCTATGATCATCGAGAAGCAGAAGCTGGGAATCCTCAACATGTCGAACACCGCTTTCGAGAAGAAGTACCGCTTGGATCTTGCCAACCCTCCCGATTGGTTCAAGCATGATTACGAATTCGGTAATGAGTTGACTGGTGACAGGCCTTCCATGGCGCTTCTTGATGAGGAATGGGAGAGATTGGTGCACGATCGCAAACGGATCCGAGTTATTAACAAGTCGAAGGGTAACGAGGAAATGATGCAGCTGCCACTGAACATTACTCGCATTATCGAGTCCGCGAAGCGAGTCTTTAATGTCAAGGCCAACGACCGAAGTAACTTGCGACCTTCGGACGTTATCCCAGCAGTGCAGAACATGCTGGATAACATGAAGATTGTCCGTGGTACCGACCCGATTTCGGTGGAGGCTGACGCGAACGCCTCCATTCTCTTCAAGGCACTGTTGCGTTCCCGACTTGCTTTCAAGGAAGTCGTCAAGGAGCACAGGCTGAACAAGCTGGCTTTCGATCATATTCTGGGCGAGCTTCAGAACAGATGGGACCGCGCTTTCGTCAACCCTGGTGAGATGGTCGGCGTTTTGGCTGCTCAGTCCATTGGTGAGCCTGCAACGCAGATGACACTTAACACCTTCCATTTCGCTGGTGTGTCTTCTAAGAACGTCACTCTGGGTGTGCCCCGTCTTAAAGAAATTCTGAACTTGGCCAAGAACATCAAGACTCCTAGTATGGCTGTGTACCTCAACACTCCGCTTGCGAAGCAAGAGCAAGCCAAGAAGCTGCGAAGTATGGTCGAATACACCAACCTCCGCTCTGTCACTTCGGTCACTGAGATTTACTATGACCCCAACATTACGGAGACAAATATTCCTGAGGATTTGGATATGGTCGAATCGTACTACATGATTCCCGACGAAAGCGTTGACCCCACCGCCAACCAGTCGCGATGGCTTCTGCGTATTACTCTGGATCGCCAGAAGCTTCTAGATAAGGAGATAAAGATCGACGACGTCGCTCAGCGTATCAAGGAAGAGTACCCTACCGATTTGGCGGTCATCTTCAGTGACAACAACGCCGACGAGCAAGTCATTCGTATTCGAACCATCCACACTGGTGACAAGGACGAAGATGGCGATGATGGCCGAATGGAAGACGACGTCATGCTGAAGCGCTTGGAGGCCCATCTTTTGGACACACTCACTCTCCGTGGTGTCCCTGGCATCGAGCGTGCTTTCTTGACCAAAGGTACCAGACTTAGCGAAGACGAAGATGGAGCGTTGCTTGCTATCAAGGACGACCCGCGCTGCACGCAGTGGTACCTGGATACCAGTGGTACTGCGCTCCGCGAAGTGTTGGCTGTCGACGGTGTCGATGCGACTCGAACATACACCAACGATCTTTACCAGATTGTTGAGGTGTTTGGTATCGAAGCTGCTCGTTCCGCTCTGGCCAAGGAGTTGACAAACGTGTTGGCCTTTGATGGTTCTTATGTCAACCATAGACATATTGCCCTCCTTGTGGACGTCATGACCTACAGAGGTATCATCTCTGCTGTCACACGACACGGAATCAACAGAGCTGATACCGGTGCTCTGATGCGTTGTTCGTTTGAGGAAACCGTGGAGATTCTCCTTGAAGCTGCGGCGACAGGTGAACTGGACGACTGCCGTGGTATCTCCGAAAACGTTATGCTTGGTCAGATGGCGCCAATGGGCACGGGTAACTTTGACGTTCTCCTCGATCCTAAGATGCTGGAGACTGTCATCTCGGACAACTCGCGCATGGGATTGATGGCCGGTATGCCTACGAAGAGCGGAGACATTGAGGGAGCTGCTACTCCTTACGACACGGGTTCTCCAATGGCTGATTCGGGCTACCTCAGCATGAGCTCTCCTGCAGCAGGAAACTTCTCACCTATCCAGGGAGCCGGATCAGACACGCCCACAGGCTTCGATACTGTGTACGGCGGTGGTACCGTTGGCTTTGGTGGCACTACTCCCATGAGCCCTTACAACCGTGGAGCGGCCAGCCCCTTCAGCAGCACTTCACCAACTTCACCATTCAGTTACTCACCAACGTCGCCCAACATGGGATACTCGCCCACTTCACCTCTCATTGATGGTGGTGGCATGGGCCGATATGGACCGACATCACCTTCCTTCAGCCCGTCGTCACCCTCATTCTCGCCCACTTCGCCCATGTTGCGACCTACAAGCCCAGCCAGCCCCAGCTACAGCCCAACATCGCCAAGCTATTCTCCCACTTCACCGTCGTCTCCTCGACACTACTCGCCCACATCCCCGGCGCAATTCAATTCTCCCACTTCTCCCAGCTACTCCCCAGCGAGCCCCAACTACAGCCCGACGTCGCCCAACGTGCATGGTGCTGGCCCAACCTCGCCATCCTACTCCCCGGCATCCCCTTCGTGGTCTCCGACATCTCCTGAAGCTTACTCTCCAACGAGTCCAACCTTCCAGAGGAGCCCCACGACTCAACAGTCGCCTACCAGCCCAAGCTACTCGCCTACATCGCCTGCTTTCTCTCCTCGCACGCCGGGTCCGGGAACGTCTGGAAACCAATAGTGAGTTTTATCTATCGTATGACAATATGGATTCAAACTAACAATGCGATAGTTCCCCTAACTCACCCTCAAACGATTAATATTTCTGATTGAATAATGCATACGTGGCACAGGTTGTCATTTCAGTTTTCATGGTTTCTGGTAGGGGTTTTTGTTTTAAAGCATGATAGATCCGCAAAAGAAGTTGGTAGGGACTATACAATAAACAAGAAAAATACAAAAATCACATCAAATTGGAGGAAAGGGATGGAGTGATTTGTCTATTTTGAAAGGGGCCTGACCAAGCAAGTGGTCAGACGCTTGATGAAGAAGAAAAAAGAAGAAATTGAGAACCGGGGGTTTCGATTTAATAGTTGCTTGATTTTGATGTACACTAGCGAAGGGGTCGGCGAGGAAAGGCGAGATACAATGAGATAGGATGATGATCCAGATTGGAATCAAGACTTAACTATACAACAGCCGCTTTACCAAGTATGAAATTGAATTGGCTCATTTGCCTAGACATTTACTTGTTTGTTGGAAGCTGTGACTGGGAGGTAGTGTCATAATGTCTGCCCTTTTCCTTTGGCTGAACGCGGCCATGATTTATTATTCATATGTAAGAATATATATTGCACGTAAGACACGAGGTATTTTTAAAAGATATATGTCATGTTAATTGGAGTATAACAGTGAATGTTTTGTACCATATCAAATGTAGTCTCAACACCACGACTGCCCATGGCATGGGACTTGTGCGGTAGACTCGGTAGATAGAAAGACACCAAACCCACCAGAAGATAAGCTGGCGCATTGTAGTACAGTCCAGCAGTAGTAAGTACACAATGAATTTTGGTAATGATGAAGGAGAAGCGCTCCACTCAGAAGGATGCCTGCATGGTTCGGTTCTTTAGTTGCGTGGGCTGAAGTCCGTTGGTGGAGAGAAGAGGAGAGGCGAGACAAGTCTCGAATGTGCGTGAGCTAAACCGCGACAAGCATGTCGAGAGAAGTTGCACGAGTAGCGTATTGCGTGTGTGTATCCTTGTATGAATGACACACGTAGACACAGGAAGAAAGGAGAAGGAGAAGCGTGGCAAGCATGACGGGAGTTCCCCACGATCTGCAAAGCTTTGACAGCAAGACCAGGCTCTATCTTTATCTATCTAGGCAGGTGGGTCGAATAATAACCAGGACACTTTAACGTGTGCTCTCCACCTTGATTGTCCCTATTTTTTTTTCCGACCCGCCTGCTAGGGTCTATGTTGTTGTTGTAGTGGAGCTGATAGCATGTAGTGATGTATTTCGTGTACCATGATGGTCAAGTCAAATTGGTGGAGTGACATTGAGACCCAACTCGGACAGAGACTGTGTCAAGTCAAGATATCTGCCAGATTGACTGCTGTCATCTGTACATGTACAATGGGAATAATCTATGATTGAAGGGACAAAAAAGAGCAGGGCAAGAGCTGCATGCCCGGCCGGTCCGTGGTTGAGTGTGGGAGGGAAAAAAGGAAAAACCCCCACGTATCGTGGTCTCAGTTGTACCAGAAAGACCCAAGTCTGTTGCAGTAGCGAGCGAGTAAGAAGGGGGTTTTCATAAAACACGGGCATCAATACCAGGTATTCACTCAGACGCGACGCGGCAATCGTAAATAATTGTAAAATAAGAAAAAGGATAGAAAAAGTGCGTAATGACGATTTTGTCAAGCATCCTCGGAACCAACCAATCATGGTCTAGATAGAACCGGGTGGACAACCGGTGCTGGTCACATCAAGAATAGAACACAGTTAGTTTATGTGTGTAGTTATCTTTGTACATATAATTTCCGGGGACTGTTTTCGGTTTTGTTTCTGACAGTCTCAGATGATGATGATCAGACAAAGCCAAAAACAAAATAAAAACATAATGTGGCAAAAAATAGCATATCAACAATCACAAGGCATGAATGATTTTCGGCTTGTCTCAAGATTCGTAACCAAGACGCGACAACGGTATGACAGCAACACTGCTGTGAACAAAAGTTTGTACCTGGACATTGGTAAGTAAAGCCGAAAAGGTACGACACTTGGGTATCTACGTAGGTCGATCAAAGAGAAGAGAGAGGGAGAGAGAGAGAGGTGGCTTGAGCGGGAGAGGCGGGACATACCTGTGTTAGTTTCGCATTAATGTGACGATACTGGAGAAAGTACTGTTTATCGATTCGGTGATACGGAAGGCCGGGGTACCCCAGGGGGGTGGGCGATTAAGTTGGGTGGGTTCTAAACTATCAAGAAGCATGTGTCTCTGTAAGCGACCAAAGATGAGAGAGAGAGACCAGAGATGAGACGCCAGCTTTGTAGGTAGGGGATGATGGAAGCATAAAGAGGACATCTTCCCTCTCTCGATTTTGTTTTATTCTTTGTCTCTCTATCTATCAACTCTCTCGATACATACTATCTACCATCAATCAACAACTATCTATCCATCTCGACTCTATTCAACTCTACTCTATTCAACTCTACACTATTCAACTCTACCCAAAATGTCCGATCTTCCTCCTCAAAACTTCCTCCCTCTCACTCCTCCTCCCAAATCTTCCTTCCTCTCTCTGGCACCCGCCACATCTCCCTCGTACCCTCAGAAGCCTGCTGTTGGCTCCCAAACGCGTCGAAGATCATCAACCGAGTCAAGCTCCAGCTCCAGCTCCAACAACAGCAGCAACAGCTACCGCATCCTCAAGCTTGGACCCGTTCACTGGGGCGAACACGCCGATGACCACAAGCATGACTTTCATGATGTTATTCTTCACTAAATTTGACATGAACTGAATGAATATTGTCTTTTTTTGGGGAAAGCGTAGCGATATGATTATCTTTTACTTGGGGATCCAAATTGCAATTTTCTATTTATCAACACCAGACAACGGCATGAAAACAAACCAAGGATACCATTGAGAGAGGGTTTCGGTTCAAAAACGAAAACAAGAAAGAACCAGACACCGAAATCTGCATAGGGGTCGATGATGAGTGAATGAGCAAGCAAGCAGGGCTTCAGCCATCGCTCGGTTGAAAGGAACGTGAAAAAAAAAAAAAAAAACTCCATCAAACAGGACTAGGATTAGGAGCAAGCCAATTTCACTGGCAATTTCTCAAATTGAATAACTATGTCTCCTGAATGTTTATCTTGTCTCTGTGCACTCGTCAGTGAAGGATAATTTCTTCACTTCACTCTATCTATCCAGACACGGGCTATAGCTTGGCTTGGCTGTCTCGGTTTACAGTAGCACATCTTGATAGCGGCGAATCACCAAATCCAGTCCTTTCCGGATAAAGTAAAGAGCGATGATCGAATTTCTGCAACTGAAGCAACCATGAAGATCAATAGCTAGTATCCATTTTCGATAGGTACTGATAATATGTAAGCTGTACTGTACAAAACAGCGGTATAGACAGACTCTAGTAAGGCTGGCCTATCACCTGACGTATTGGCAACACGAGGACCGCCCATCAATTTGCTTACACCATTTCTTTATCACACATTCTCGATCCTCTTCGGTGTTATTATTTGGTGCAAAGATAGCAGAGAGTGAGTGAGTGGGTGATTGATTGATTGAATGACTGTCTCTGTATACCACCTTGTAGCAGCTATCCATACGTACAGTACGCTACACACCCACAAGTTCCCATTTTCTAGCATCGACCGGCATCTCATAAATTCTAGACCGATCATGTGCCCAGTCCAATGCAAGATAGTCCAGATAGCGTCGCATTGCCTTGTCTACATAGACAAGAAAAACGAGCCATGAATAGCCGGAGCAGGCCGACCACGCAGGACCCTACTGTATATACGCGCCAAAAACATGATCTGTTGGACATCGACCCAATCATATATCTGGTATTCCTTCTAGCCGGTCTTCTTGCCAGGGGCCCCAGGTTCTGGTTCAGATTTCTTCTTGCTAACACTTTCGGGAGGTGACCGAGAACGTGCATGACGACAATGCCCATATGGGGTTTTGCTTCTTCTCGATTTTTTTTATTGCTGGTTGTTTCTGTCCGCCTTGATCTCATGCCTAATAATTGGAATAGACCTTGTTCCTCCGTGAGACTCAGGCTCAAAGGTTAAGAGTAGAGTAGATTGCACAGCATAACTGGATTGCCGATCATGAGAGCGGAGGCATGGCCCGGCTTTGATTTAGCTTGTGTTATGGTTATGCCACAGTGCCACAGAGTAGATAGGATGTGCGTCTCTCTTCTCTCATCGTGACATTATAGTGAGAAAGTAACGTAAATACCATAGGCAATCAATGAATCGCCTGTCAGCCTCAGCTTATCGCACAAACACCCCATCTCTGGGTTGATGATCCAACCCTTGAAACTCTAGATTCCAGACTAGTTGCGGGGAAAAGGATTGTCACCTCCCTGCTTTACACCTTAAAAAAAAAAAGTCAATTCCAAAACAAATCATGAGACACCAATACGTCATTCTTCATTTAAAGCTCGAGCTCGAGCTCTCTGTTGCACCCCGTGACCTTTGTCTGTCTCCTGTCTAATGCGGCGTGCGGTGATCGCTCGGGGTTCCGACTCGCTACAACAAGCCCCGGGGATATCGAGGCTTTGGGAGGACAAGAATAGCCTTGTGTCAGTGGGTGAAGACCACTTCTGTGTATCCCATTTGCGTTTGAGACACAACAACCGTGAAGTAAGATTCGAGTTGTAGCGAGATTACGGTCAACGCCGAGATATACGGTTTGACAGCATTGCCAAGACGGGACACCAGATGCTCATCTCACGCTGATCTACCAATGCTGATCTCCCAGCTTGATAATCTCCCACCTTCTGACAAACCTTGGGACTCCGATCGCAAGCAGCACCGCAAAGTACTGTCAGACTGTTGCAGTACACCCTCTTGCTCGTAGAAAGCCACTGCACATCTCGGCTTGGATGCCGCCTCTCTCTGTCCATAATGAACGACCGCCACGTATCAGTACAAACACACCCTCAGCTGGCCTCGGATGTGCCACAAGACCAAGGGATCAGCTTGATCATCATTTGGCGATGATTTGGTCTGGTATTTGATAGCATTCACCACTTCTTCTCCGTTCCGATGACAGTAATCTCTTTCCTCTCCGGGTCAACCAGCCGGATTATCTCCCGCCACTCAATCTCGACGCGCCGTTCTTGTTCCCTTCCCGGACCCGGACCTCCACTTTCCGCTCCGCATCCTCCGGCATGGAACCGGCACCAAGTCTTTGGATGCTGCGCGTCCACCCATAACTGCGCTGACACAAGGTATGGATCTGCCAGTACCCGTAGCAGACCTTCCAGTGGCGGCCGAGAAAACATGTGCATGTCTTTCTCCTGCTTCCCGGGGTGTAAGCATGGCGTTCTCGGTTCAGCGGGAGTGCGCACCCAGATGGTGAGATAGTCCATTCTGCCATGTACCGCCAGCTCTGTCAGCAGCGGCACAATATCCGATCCGAGCCACCCTCTTAAACGGTCAATCCTTAGCTCCATCCTTGCGATCCTGCGCAATGCACCTGGAGTCGTCAGCAGAGTCGCTCGGCCGGGAATCCTCTCGTCGGATCCGGAGGGTGCATCCTGTAACTCCCTACGGATATGCTGCGCATGGGGGCCCGTCGCATCCAATAGAAACCCGTTTCCTGCGTACAGCAGTGGTGTGGCGATGGCATGTAATGCCGGGTGAGAGAGCAAGATTGGTAGAGGATTAATGGGCGACGGGGTACAAGGACAGAGTTGAATGGGCGTGGAGCTTGTGACGAGTGATTTGAGTATGAGACCGAGGATGTCCACAGGTAAGTCGAGTAGGTTGAGTTTGAATGTGTTCATTTCGCGGTCAAGCTGTGACGATGATGATGACTAGATCCTGGCGTTGAGTAGGTTACATTTGTCGAGTGCTTCTAGGAAGTTTTGTATGTTGTCATTCAACGATCAAATGGTCATGATTGATCTCAAATTCTCTTCCAAGATTCAACTTGGCTTGTTGCGAATCATGACTCAACCTGAAGTTGCCCTGGCTATGTTGTAGGGTCCAAGTCGAGTCCCCAAGTGGCAATTGAATCTCCATCGCCATCATACATAAGTGGGTCCTTTCTGTAATGCTTCTGGAAACCTGCCCACGTACAAGGCAGACACTCTTGGACTCGACAAGATGTAACTTAAGAAAGACTATTTTGGCAATTCAATTAGCAATACCAAGTCTAAAGATGATATTGTACGGCTGCAGCAAAGTCCTTTACCCTGCTATCTTCCTGGTCGCATCATCTTGTGTCTCTAAAGAAGTTGAATGAGCACTTTCTGCCATCACGAGAAGATATCCTCGATTTTTGGGGGACCGAGAAAGTCTGAGGAGCCAAAACCCGATCGTGGCCTCTTGAGATTTCTTGAGACACTCTGAAAGGGTTTCAAAAGCAGATTCGTGCCCAAGAAATTGGTTCGTCTTTTTCCAGGAATGCACCTCAGTCGGCACTATCTGTCTACTTGGACGGAACTTGATATCTGCCCGACTAGAACCCCTATTTCCATAAGGCGATGCCTCGCACCAGCTCCTCTGTATCCCCAAGGCGAGGCTCAGAGTCTCTCTCGCCCCTTACGGCATACATAGGCGAGGTAACGTCATCTCTGCAAGGTGAAGGCTTTAGCAGACGAACTACTCATCGGGATGCAAGAGCTATCCCGTTCCCCTCCCTTGCAGGACCACGGCGCCGATACTGAGAGAAGGCTCTTAGTGACTATGAAACCATGAGAAGAATACACAACGAATAGCCTGCGGTTTATTCTCGATCAATTCACCATGAGTTAAACCACTCTGTTCTAAGTCCGGACGGCCAGAGTCCAAATATCTGCCACTTTCTTGGGACGAGTACTTCTGCCTGTCTTCAAGTGAGGGTGTCCTTTATAGTCTGCCATTATGGTTTTCTACTAGGGTTCAGCTTAAGGTTAATATCCATATTCCCCCAGAGCGCAGGAAGACTTAAATACTAAAGTATAAAAGATATAATTATTAGGTTAGCTTATGTTCCTTAGAGGAGACTCTTAGACTCTTTATTTTTTATATCCTAAGCCTATATCTAATATTTTATTTCCCACCCTAGATTCTTCCTTAGTACTACTGGGTCTTAAATACCTACTTTGTACCAAAAAAGATATTGAGACTTGTCTGGGCACGTCAAGTGTTGGTGCACAAGTTGCCTCATATCTTCAGCCAGCGCCTCCGGGGTAGTGTTCCAAACTCGCATTCCACCGTTCTCACTATGACATGATAACAGGACCTCCATTGCCATGTAATTCCAGGATATCCTAACACTCTGCGTTACTGTTACCGCGATTGCTAAGACAAGAGACTTCACCATTGACATTGTTTCATGGGAATGCTCTACCGATATCGTCCACTATCTGGGATGTCTAGTTCCAATGCAATATCATGGATGCTGTACAAAAAGGACTTGGTCAGCCTCGAAAACTGCTGTGCCAAATACAAGACCTTGGGGCCAACAGTATTTTTTAGCACTTTTATAGAGAAAGAGATAGTTTATAGTCTGAACCACTGACAAGTTTTGAAAAAGGCAATTTGTACTCAACCATCATCTTGATAACTGTACGACAACTTTACTAATCCTCGGATACCAATCGAGGGCAACGTTTTTATTCAAGAATCAAAAGAAGTACCAGTATGAGAACGGGCAAGAACACAGAAAACTTCCTTAGGGTAGCCATCTTCTGGATATATGACCGGAGGCTCCCACTTGGCAGATACACCCGAACCTCTGCGATAAGGGAGAGAAAGGCGTAACTTCCATGAACATTTCATGATATCTAGCTATCAATGTATGATCCGGCATGTTTAGAGACCGAGACCGAGACAGAACAAAGCTTATCCAGCAACCAAAAGTCATGGCAAGGAAGACCGCGTGTACAATCACCATTCCTCGACGCCATTGCGGGATAAAAGCCAGCACAAAATATGAGCCCGGCTGAGTTTCGAAATGGGAATTATCGTGAAATCGAAGCAACAAACACATGTCGTCGTATGATTGAACCCAGCTTCAACAGATGTGATATTGATTGTGAAATTAGTATATGACACAGCCCCTTGCCACCTTGGGCAGCTGATAGCTGCATTTTGGGGACTGCCCAACCCCAGTTTCTTTCGCGTCTATGCTCCTTTGTCTTGTTTGTCTTCAAGGGACTATCTGCAACCCTTTGACGCCATGTCGTCTTGGGTTGCGACCAGGGCTGAACAATACGCGTTGGCCAACCAATAAGAACAATTCCTAAGCGCCGCCATTACAACAACCTGTCGCTAAACCCTACGGACCCTGAGTATATTCCAGTGATCTGATGCTTGAAAACCCTCTTCTAAGTTCCCTAATTAATATCATTTGTTAATCATAGACGCGCACTTGCGCGCTTTCAACTGTCCTTCCATTTGGGCAGGGAATTTGGTGAAATATGGTGGGCTCCCCGCGGCAACATATCTCAATTCGAAAGTAGGGCTGGACAGGAAAATTGAAGAAGGAGAGCCTGGATGCTCTCGAATAGGAGTCGCATTCTTTACGTGGGCCGTGCAGTTGCCAATAATGGTCAAAGCTGTCATGATTACTCGGTTCGGCGAACGTGATGGTGTGGGTGTAAGTGAGCATCAAGGGCTGCACTATGATCACTCTGATCACCAACAAGAGCTCGGGCTTGTGTATTTACTAGTTCGGGCATCCATATTTATTCCGAGCAAGTAAAAGTTTCCTGCATATGGCCATGGTGACACCGACTGATGTGCTCTCGAGAGTAAAGCCCCAGTCGCGCCAATACCGATGTGAGCCCGTCTTCTGAACATATGCACGTCGGCAAATATCTCTCTTCCGCAGTAGGCAGGGAACCAACAACGAAGACAAGGGCCGGATGTGATGGCCATATAATGATGTATATATGTAAAGCTAGTGTTGTCCTGTGCCGTTGCGTACCTCGACATTAGTTGAGGGGTGAGAAGCTAGGAGTTACCGAAACTATACTACTTTCTTCTGCATCCGCTCATCTCGATTGAGCTTTCAAACGTGACTCAGGCTTAGTTCTCGGAGCCACTTTCCGTGCAACTTGTTGGGCTGTTGTCGGATGATGGAAGAGATGTTGGACGATCTCAATTAAGTTTGCAACTCGTATTACACTCAGCCGAAAGAGGTCCAAGTCGGAAGGTGTAATGCAGGCAGGATGCAATATCAATCACTTGACTGATACGCCATGTGCCAGGGTATTTCAACTGGGCCTGGGAAAGGATAGACAGAGATGCGTGATAATGGCTGCGTGTCGTCACTCCAAAGTCAGACTGCGCCCGACCGAGACAATAGTATGTGTACATAACGACTATCGAACTTTCTCATTACGTTCTAGCAGGCTTGGGGGCTGCGGTAAGAGTGAGGGTTGCAGAAAAGGCTGCATGAGGCTTTCCGAAGGGAGATCCTGGGTCTGCTGGTGACAGACAGACCAACACTTGAGGCTAAGAGTTCAAGGGGGCTCCTAACACTGAGATGTAGGCGGTCAGACTCATAAAAGGGACCACAAGTGTAGTTCTTAGGAAACCTCCGGAGTCGATATGCCAAGGATAGGGGGATAATGTGACGATAGAAGTCTACTGCATACTGATCTAGTGTATTGCCCACATGATGCTGATATCCGGGAGCTCATCCGGCAAGCAGAGTACTAAGGAGAGTTGCAAGGTTCAGGCGGTATTTGCCGCAGAAAAGTAACCCGACGCCGTCCAAACCGGCTCAGTTCGTTGAATATAACAACGACCAAGGGGCGTAGGCGCAGACATAGACATAGACGCAGGCGCAGGCGCAGAAGCGAAAGGAGTCGTAGGCGCAGTAGTAGCGGAGTTTGTCTCGTACAAAGTGGATCAGCCGAGAATTAACGCAGTCCAAGTACCAACAACCGCGTCGGAAAAGCGCCGGTGAAGCCAAAATGTCCAGTTGTTGTTGGACTTTTTGCTGTGATGGATTGATGACTGAGGCGCGTTGTCTTGGGCTGATGGATGTGAAGACAGGCCAGGCACAGCCGCGCGCCATCACACCCAACCTAAACTGCAGGAAACTGCAGGGGTCAAAAGAACCCATTTTAAAAGGAAACAGGGGCAGGAGCAGGACTCTCATTAACACTGTGATCAACGCGGGGCGAAAGGCTGACTGCACAGTGTAGATCTGAACAAGGTTTCATGCGAAGCGACAACCTCCAAGCGCCCCTTGACAGGGGTCGTACCTGCCATGACGAGGCTCGGCCCAATCACAGGAAAGCAGTTCTTTGTAGTAGGCAAGAACTGAACTGATTTGAGTTGAAGCCATCGGACCTGCTTTGGAAGGAACGATGGGAGGATTGTATAAGCCAGCCACTTTGAAGTAGGTACCGTAGGAAGATGCTCGGCAACTGCAAGGCACACGGCTTATAGTTTGATCATATCAACCTAGAACGGCAGTTACGTTTTTTTCCCACTTGACCAACAACCACTCCATAGGTAGCATGGATGTCGTCTTTATCATGTCCTCTACTGGCGACATTGGTACATCTCGGCATCCATCATAGATTGACGCAAAGTCAAGTCACACACCCCACAGCTCTTCAATGATGATCCCAAGACCCAGAATGGACAAACAGGCATATAAACTTGACTACTGCTTGGACATGGCATGATATGGCACAGCACAGCATGGAGCAGAACGGGATAGTGCAACGCAGAAAGCACATCTCCGTCACACTTGTAATTGTCACGAACGGCATGGTTGAACACAACCATGTGTGACAAACCTTGGCCGTCATGCATCGAGTCATGCAGCAGCGCGGAATTGTATGAAGCTATCCCAGACTACATGCCATTCACTTCCTTATGCACCACTTAATACTTGAGAGTAAGGTGCAGATAATGCCATATGTGGGGTACAGAACAAAGAAACCTGGACTAAAATCAGGAATCGGGTCCGATTATATGGAGTCGGTATGAGTACAACACCTCGGGATATGCAGTTAGCTGCGCGGCTTTGCGCTTCACTTGATGATCGCCGCAGACACTGCTAGTATCAGGAACAGCCGATATACGCTTCTCCTGATATCTACAGTTGTTGGCTTCATTATCGCGGTGTGCCTACAGCGGCCCGCGCGCATCAGTTGGCCCGCCTACCCGCATGGGATCCTCCGCCGTCTTGACGAGGTGAACAATACGAAAGGGTCACAACGTTGGTTTCACCCGCCGCGTCAATCTCGGCAGAATTCTTTATCACTACACGCGCGGATTTTTGCTCACATGGGTCGCTATCATTGCAACACCACACGATCAATCCACTGATGGTGTTGAGAAGGCCAAAGCCGAGAGGCTTACGCAAGTTCTGCACGCTCTCTTTGTCCGGACTCAAACGGGGCTAGTACCTTATCATTGGACTTTCATGACCCCAGAACGACCCTATAGTCTGTGGACTATCTAATCTACAAGGGGATTAATCGTCTTCCTCGCGGATCATGTGCAACATCCGCTGGCTCCACAAGGCGTTTAACGCCTCCAACGCCTCTCGCGTCCTAGCTTGCCTAGCCAAGGAACAAGGGATGATGACAGAAACCCTACCAACAGACACTTTCAGGAAGAAAATTTCCTCAAGATGTGCCGGGGAACAAGCTGGGAGGTGACCACTTCGGGGTCCAAGAGAAACCCGTCAGCGATGATTGCCCTACGCCGAAATCGTCCGGTCTTTTGCCAGCTATTCAAGATGAGCCCTAAAGTTGGACTATTCTTGCCATATTTTGTCATATAACTCTACCAAAGTATTTCTATTAGCATATGCGGACCTTTTTCATGCCATACTAGGTCAAGTATTACGTCTCTAAGATGACCCTAGCGCAGCATTGAGATCTAAGGGCCCGCAATCATCAATTCGTAGGGCAAGTTCTGTGGCGTCATGACACAAACTGTACAGCACATGCCGTTGTTGTTGGTTGAATGAATTGGATGGAATTCGACAGCGAGAGAGGTATCGGAAAGAGGGTGGGCAGGGAAAGACACTTGTCACGCCCATGTGGCAGCTGCAAACAAGAGAATATCGGCAAATGGCTCTCAGCTGTTCACTGGGAAGACGTTAAATCTTTGGCTTTGTGGTGGGACCCAGAGCGAGCTTTGGCGTCCGCGATGATGTTCAATCCGTGTACTAGCAAGGAAGTTTACGATCTTTACTGCATGGTTTCGATTGTGACTACAGGGATACTCTTGATACCAGCTACTGGACACCCACGCTTCGAACACCAGAGTGATGAACAGTATTCCACCAAAGCTCAAAGCATGCTGTGCCTCTGCACCAATAGCTTCGAAAAAGAAAAAGCTTACTTCCAGCTGCCATATGATGCGGCCATTACGCTCACAGACGGCAGTTATTCTTTGGCAACAGGCTGATAGCTAATGGGTACATGAAGAGATCGAAACATCTGGCCCATCTGGATGCGGCCACAACGTTGAAATTGGAAGACGGATGATGGTGGTCACCCCTCAATGCAAAAGAACATATCCGTGAAGTGTGGGTGCACGATGCCCCATCATACAAAGGGCCCCATTGAACCGAGCAAGGCTCGCACACCTCCGGCTATAACAAAAATCCGAAGAGGAGAGGCATATCTTGATTCTTTGTTCAAGTTAAAATATCTCAAGCTTGAAAGCTGGCCTTAATTCTGCTCAGCTAGCTACCCGACTCTAGAGAGTCCTTGGTGATGGAGACCTAGATACTCTCAAAACTCCTTCCTCCAACAGTTAAATCGGGAGAGAAATTTGAGTGAGAGGGAGCTGCTAAACATCGAGTGAGCGAGCGAGCTCCAATGTGGTTGGTCTTGTTCAAAGCCCCTTTGTGGACTGATGTACCTTGACGTAAGTCGACCCTTGGACCAGCCCGCCAACAGAGCGTGGTGTTGCGGCACACAAACTTCTACCTGATTTGGGGCTCGGAAGTGATATTTCACTTGAACATGTTGATTGTCTCATTTTTCCAGAAACCCCTTCGTCTGGTTTTTGCACTTTGTTTGCGGGGACCGACCTGAGAGCAAGGGCCGAGAAGAAGAGGAGTGAGTGAGTACCCAACAGGACCAACCCACATCACACACCCCCCTTCCAAGCCTCACCCCCTGGCCGGCCCACGACCAACTGACTAGGTAGCTAACCAACCATCCTACCTATCTAAGCAACCCAGCTCCTGGTCTTGAATACCGCAGACGTGCGAACGGGACCAACAAACGATTTTCCTTGCTATCATTGTGAGGGTTATTTCGACTTTGACATTGTGGGATCTCCAAGACACCTGTGCACATCACATAGTGTCATGGACAGCAAACTGCCTTATTCTATCATACTCGTTTCCAAACCCTCGGGACGGTTTCACCAGCTATATAAAGGCCAAGGACATCTGGCTTTGTTTCGATCATCACAGCTCAGACTCAGACTCAGCAGCGATTCACTGTCATCACTTGAACCATCTATACAACCATAACAATCCAAAACTTCCCATACTCAAACGCTCTCAACTTTAGCTTGAACATCTTGGTGGCGTCGAACCTGAGATAATCTACCACGGCAGCCAGCCTATTTTTCCCACAAGATACACAAAGCCACATCCGTCGGCACCTGTGCAACCCAATACTCTTACAAACTTTTCGGATCACGGCTGTGGACTATCTGACGCTTACTGAGGGTAACTTCGGTTGTCAACCAAGACTATCCTCGCACAAAGCAGAAGGTCTTCATATATATTGAAGTATCCGGACAATTCTTCGTTCTACTGCCAGTCAGCACATTTACAGTCGTCTCGACGCACCTTAGCCTCACAATTCAAACCTGAGATCATCAGCAAACATGTGCCAGTGGAGAACTACCCAGACCTGGACTCTGTGCGGCTGCAGTCATGTCGACTATGTCCAGCAGCCGGGCACTACCTGCCGATGCAGTACCAACATCACCGACCAGGGCTCGACAACTTGGGTAGGATATTGCAACCGCCCTGACTGCCGCAACCCTCCTCGGGCCTCCTAGTAGGTTGGTATTTGAGTTTCCCTTTGAGAGCGATCGTTTATGATGCAATTGGCTAATCTGTGTCTGCTGGCAGCGATCAACGCTACCCTCGAAGAAAGGGGGAAAAGTTATGAGCAGACGAATTGAGTCTGCTTTCGGATCAGACGGGGCAGAAGCATGCCATTGATGGGACTTTTCTATATCTTTCTGAACTCATACTTTGAAACCCTAGAAGGACCGTTGTATCCCTGGAGTTGTTTGGCAACAAACTTGAACTCCCAGAACAGCACAGACGAGAGGATGATGAAGTCAGTCATTTCCGAGTTTCTCAGGTGGAGAGTTTGTGGGCCGTTTATTTATGCTTCTTCTACATTTATCTATCTACTCTCATTGATAGTTTCAATTGCATTTTATTCTATCCCTTGAATTACTCGTCCATACCAAAGTTGCTAGATATCCCAAGATGTCTTTGTTGAATAAGCATTAGAAGGGGTGTAGGGGAGGAGGTGTGCATATAGTAATTGACGGGGATCCTATGTCGTAGTGGATGTAGGCGAGATTTCAAGGGACTGGGGTCGCCTCGCTTATTCTGTTAACCTTTTCTTTTACTTGGTGGACAAATGATGGCCTCTGAAAGGTTTTGTTTGTTATTATCACTCTTGCTATATTACCGCGCACTCTGTCGCCTTCCAATGGCTCTGATCTGGACCTTGACAAGACTCGATCTTTGGCTTGAAGTTGGTTTAAGTTGAGTTAGATAGCCCCCACTCAACCTTGTGGCCCTATCTGCGACCGCCCACGCCACGCTACGCCACGACGGTTCACATCCATCGCAGGCCATGAGGATGGCCCTATCGAAAGCCACAACCAACGCATCGACGGCCCAACAAAGCTTTACCTAGGTACTTTGTTCTTACAGCCTCATTGTGGAGGAATAATAAGAGGAAAACGCCTCGTCGGCGTTTGAGAGCGATAAAGACATCCAATGCTCGAGACGAGACGGGACATGACAACATATCACAGCCTCGGCAGGGGCCATATTAAATGTTCCGTGTAAGTCAGGTTTTCAGTCACGTAATATAGTTGCTACCAACACTAGTTACCCAATGCGCTGCGCTATGTTCAGGCCTTGGGATCAGAGACCTAATGGAACAGTTCCAATAGGAAATGATCCTTTTTTGCTTCTTTCGTTGCCGGACTATCAAAGGAAAAGAAAGGCATCGCAAGGCATAGATTTTGACAAGCCCGTCATCTTGCTTTGATTAAGCGCCCAGTACCGCACGTACCCTCTTTATCTAAGTTAGTGCCGATGGACTAGACTGAGTCATCTGTCGAGTCGGTGAGTTGAGAATGCTAACTGCTTCCGTTGTTTCTTTTATTCTCTTACAACGAAGGCGTCTTTCTTTCTTTTCTCGTAACTGAGGCTGGCTGGCTGGGCTACCCCTGGCCCCGAGCCCTGTTACTGTTGCTGTTGGTGGAGTTGCCAACAAGTGGGTGACAGATTCGCGTGCAGACGTCACGCATCATGTGACCCTGTTGCTGCTGCTACTAGGATGGGCCTCAAAATCGTAAATAGTTTAAGTTGACTTTACTTTATTTGGCTTGTCTAAAACGAGCTTACCATGCTTGGCTATCTCGACTCGTAGAGATGGTTGCTCATGCAACTTCTCTTTTAGTTACATTCACTAAGACCGTTGCGAAGGGAAATGAAATGTCATATTCCCGACACCGATCAGGCGATACTAACTTGTTTCGACAAAGTACCTGTGTACTAAACTGAACATTCAAGGGTACAATATCCCCAAAAACTCCGATCTCGACTTGATCAATCGCTCAACTACCAATCAAAAACTTGTGACTATTCTTTCCATGGCACTATTCTTGGCTGTTGTACCCGTCAGTTGAAGATGATACAAGCAATGGTCCCGTCAACTTTGTCTAACCCCGAACATGTCGTGACATGGTAACACCCGCATGAATCAAAAAAGTCTCCGGCCCGTATATACAGTAGGTGTGGTGCATTTTGATGTCGGCATCCATTGTGAAATTCATATTTGGCATCTCGCTTGAAGTGATTGCCGTTGGCTTGTCCTTCCGCTCCCATGCGGTCCGTATGTGACGTGTCATGTCATATCGGCCTGCGACATGATGGGCATCTGCTTTTGCAAATATCTCCGCTTTGACAGTGTTTTCTAGTGAGGGTATACAGATATTGCTAGGCCTGGATACTCAGATGTACTGGAATGCCCACTTTGGGGTAGGAAGGTGTGCTTGTCAAATGAACTGAGGGGGAATTAGGAGTAACGTTGTACCACACATTTTGTGGCATGGCAAATGAAAACACTCTTTATACGTGAGTGATTCTTAATTTGGGAGTTTTCAAATCGCGGCTCATATACAGATTTCTGACATTGGATGTTATAATATGTATCACCTGAGGTGCCTCACTCCTGTTCCCGCCACATTGACCTTTGGACTACAAACTAAAGTCGATGTTGGTACTAGACCCAGTCAACGATCTTGGGAGTCTTCGCTCTTGCACTTACCGAAAATACTGTCTCAGATGGATTGTAGGATGGGTACTGCTTCCGTTGGGTTTACTTACGATAGTACGACGAGGCGACCAAGCTCGTGAGTAACTCTCACTTCCAAAACAACGTCTTTCGTTGGTCATTATAGTAGGGATCCAGGAAGCGTCCTCAAACCTATGTGCTAAAAAGCTCAGGCTGGTGTTGGCCAACTACTTTGGACAAAAAGTTTAACGATATAGCTGCTATTTCAGTTTAACGGCTTGCAAAGCTATGGCTCAGACCTTATTTTATATTAAATTTCATAACGTTGATCCTAATATCTCTTTGTTTAGGGACATCGTGATCGTCTTGGAAGTAACGCTGCTTATTAGTGCCAGCTGAGTTCCAACGGGAAACAGTTGTCCAACTGCTGGCTTACACTAGTTCAACTAAGCCATAGACAGCGCCTTGAGTAGTTCTAACCCTTAGATTAATATACTCAGGCAGCAGTTCTGGTTAGAACACGTACTCATTCATCGTGTTTGTGGCCAAAAGACTTGTTTTTCATATAAGTAACATAGGTTGTTAACAATGTGTTATCTCTGACTACACTGTGAGCAGTGTAACCATGAATTATGATAATACTTGCATCGTATCTTAATCCTTCCTTTAGAAACGAGAACTTGGGCTAGCCTGAAGCCAATAGACCTCAGCACCGAACTCTCATATCGTTTCATGTCTTTGTAACAGAACTTCAGCAATCCCACAGTGCACATGAGCCCATTGATACGTTTACTTCTTTCCAGAACCTGATGAGTACGAGCTACCATTGGGCGCTGTGTAGGTTGAGTTTCCCTGCCCGTCATTGTGGTAGGTGCTCCCGTTAGGGTTGGAGTAGTAGTAAGAGCCGTCCCTGTGCAAAGTCAGCCACTTTTGATATGTTGTTACAGACTCGATTTTATTTACGTGTTGGAGTAGTGGTAAGAGTTTGAGTTGGAAGCGCTGGAACCGTAGTCACGAGCGCAGTAGTGGTTTCCCTGAGGTAATGTGAGTAACAGTTGGCATAGAAATGGGTATCCGAGGCTATAACATACTTGGCTGTTGGTGCCAGAGCTCTTGATTTCGTAGTTCTCATGCATTTTGGCTGAAAGTTTGTTGTTGATGGAGAGACGCTTAGTTACGTTGACTGTTAAGTTGAGTTGAGTGCAATGTGGTAGATGAAGAAAACAAGTTCAGAGCAAGTCGGGGAATGGGACACCTTATGAAGTGAGGGGCTAGACTCACAGGAAAGTATCGTACAGAAACCCACAGTGTTCTCCTACCTAGTCGTTGTTTGTAATGATTCAATTGGTTGTGTTTGCTATGTTTAGATGTTTGGAGTTTTGACTACTGTAGAAAGCGCAGAGGAGGTTATCATTTACCCCGCTTAATGGTTACAACACTGGTCAAGCTCGATAGAATCGCTGCATGAGTTGTCTTATTTGTTGGCCTACAAGAGGCTTGAACCTTATGAAACCATGATAGGCTTGCTTGGTTGTCTCCATTGATAACATGAATGGTGTTAGACGCGGCAGCAAATGATTTGATGTCAGTGGAACACGATTGTTAGAAAGTGGATGTTGGGGTTGTGCAAACAGCTGGAAAACGCCTCTGTCAATGGTGGTTTCGGACTTCAATGGATATGGATGCGTTATTATCTGACAGTTGATTGCTGCTTTCTCATAATTCCGCCTGTTTTAATGAGAAATCTCTCGATTGGTAGTGTAGGTGACTGTTGCCTATGACTCGTGCCCAGATCGTGTTTGCTGCTACCACTGCACACCAACAGCGAGTATGTCTTTTATCAACAGCGTTTAAAACCATAAGCACGCCGGTTGCAGAGATGCTAGTGCGGCGATTATATGATTCCAGTGTAACTGGTGTTGAATGCCAGAAAGCTCTGATGTGTAGGGTAAGCATGTGGCAAATGAAGAGTTGGCTGTGTGAACGAATTCCTCAGACCTATCTACATCCATGGAATCGGTGATTCTAGAAATGTGTTGATACTAAGTATTCAATGACCTCAGCACGATGCAACAGGTTCATAATGAGAATGTGCATGGTCCGGTTCCGTGTCCTGCCAGAATCCTTCCATCCCATTTGAGAATCTCATGCCCAGCTCATTCGTCAGTTTTGTTGTTCAGAAAGGAACTATGAGGTCAGCTTATTCAATCCTCGTTAACGTCGTGACTACTCGCGAATGCCAGGAATTTCCGTCGGCTGCATGTCCTTTCTCAATGCAATGTGATTGGGTGGAAACAGTAAACTCCTGATTAGAGAAGAGTTTGTATGAGAACATCATCTATAAAAAGGCTTCCTCAAATTGCTTTCGAATAGTCAGTTTGCACAGACTCAAATCAATTTCAGTTCGTTATTGCAATCGATTATACCATTTCACGCTTATACTTTGCTATGGCACCCAAAATCTTCCTGTAAGTGAAACTCACATATTTCTTATGCTTGTGAGAGAAACTGAACAGATACACAGGACTGGAGTAACTGGTAAGATTAAATGACTGTAGAAGCTGTACTCAACCTGACATTCATTGATAGGCTTCGTTGGCGGCACTACCTTTGCCCTATTGCAGGAGACTCACCCAACATTCGACTACACCCTCTATATTCGTGATCAAAACCGTGCCAAAACTATCAAGGAAAAGTTCCCAGACGTCAAGTTCGTATATGGCGACCTTGAAAGCGTTGATGTAATTGAGAAGGCAGCCTCTGAAGCCGATGTTGTCGTTCGTACGTATACAGCCCATATCACCAGTTACTGGACTGGACGTGGCAGCTCACATAATAACAGACACCGCTGACTCTGCGGATGCACCTGGAGCTGCCAAGGCCATTGCAAAAGGCCTTGCTTCTACCCACACGGCTGAAAATCCAGGATACTATATCCATCTCTCGGGTGCAGGTATCCTTACTTGGTATGATATCAAGCACAACCGCTATGGAGAAGCGCCTATTCTTGAGCAAAGCTACAATGATGTCGGGGACATTGATCGCATACTAAACCTACCCGACGACGCAATCCACAAAGATGTCGAAAACATCCTTCAGAGCATCGACTCAGATGTCGTCAAGTATCTCATGGTGTCTCCTCCTGTAATCTACGGAGCAGGCAGGGGTCTGGTTCATAAGCAGAGCTTCGCGATCACTGAGATAGTCAGGGCAACCGTAGACCTGGGCTACACTCCGATAATTGGAGCTGGCAAGGCCAAATGGGACAATGTCCATGTTGAGGATCTTGCAGAGCTCTTTGCAAAGGCTGTTGAGGCATCACAGTCCCCTTCCAATAAGAACGACGATTCCGAAATCTGGGGTAAGAAGGGCTACTACTTTGTCACCACAGGAGAACACCAGTGGGACGATCTCGCGCAGTGGATTGCAGAGGAGGTACATCGTCAGGGATACATCCCTGAGCCCAAGACCAAGTCTGTCTCGATGGAGGATATGATTAATCGAGGATACAAGGCAGCGGTAGCCTGGGGTACTAATTCTAAGAGCACAGCTGAGAGAGGGAGAAAGTATCTGGGATGGGAGTCCAACGCGCCGTCGCTGAAAGAAACGATTGCGGATTCAGTAGCTGCCGAAGTTGCGAGTCTTGGCTTGAAGCCCAAGTACAAGTGAGAGTTCTTGAGCTTGTCTGACAAAGTGGATCGCGATAGTAGTTGGTTAGTAGACCAATTAAAAGCTTGTTATATTGAAAACTCATTGTACTATCAATCCACGAAACCGGGGTCAATGACTGATATCTGGCAGCGTCTATCGACGTCCAGGTTTGCTGCATTGATGTCAAGCGAGATGGATGTTGGCGCATTCGTCGAGTTTAGCGGCACAACCTGACATGATTATTTATGAACTAAGAAATCATTCGTAACTGGAACAGCCTCAGAGTAGGTCTTACAACGATAAAGATCTACGAGTTTCCAGAAGACTATCAAGAGTCGCCATTCGTCGGATAGCGAGTCAGAAACTCACTCTCCATAGAGATGGTGGTTGCAAACGAGTAAGTAACTACACTAACAATACAGTATCAGTATCAGTTAAAAAGTTTGCATATTAAATATTCATGGCGGTTCCGAGAGCGGCAAAAAATAGCTGAGATCGGGATTGCCGTCAAAGTTACATATTGGGTACACGGGAACTTGTTGCTAGGTCGGGTTGGGCTGGACTGCAGCAGCACAAACGGGACTTTCTTCCTCAGGCATGCGGACTTCGGAACAAATTTTGTTTTCTAGAGGCGGCTAAATCCTTGCCACCTGGTGCAGATACTGGGTAATGATTTGCTGAGGCGACAGAAAATCTCTTTTTTTTTTTTTGTCTTTTTGGAGGTTCACAGTACGTATTCTGCCCACACAAAATCATGATCAGTTGCAATAAAAACTGATGATATTGAATGTAGAGATGGTAGTAAGAAACTACCAACCACTGCCAGCCATTCAATTAACAGATACCTAGTCTATACTGTAATAATTAGATATCCGGCCTAAAATTGCCTCGTCCCATTTTAAAGCACCTCATCAAAAGTGCGATCTGATCTGGTTGCCCGGTAAAAAAAACCATCAACGACAACGAAAAAAAAATCAGATGGAGCATGAAAAAACTCAGGCGAGGGACTTTACCGTGATAGGTTTAGTGGAGGGGATCCCTACCGACCACTGCCCCGCCCCGCAGAAAAAGTTCACAGGTCCCTCCAAAATTTATTATTCTTTTAACGCCCGCTCAAAAATCGAAGTGGGAGAACTTTCCTTTCTTGAAACCCCACGTTCTTCTTCTCTCCTCTTCATCCTTCTTCCCTTTCCACCACAAACCTTTCAGACAAGACAAAATGGCGGACGAAGTTTACGACGGTGCCATCGGCATTGATCTGGGTAAGTCTATTACTCTCGATATAATTATGAATTCCATCGCTGCTGTTGTCGTCTTTTGAGATGCTTTATCGTACGCCGTTAGGCGTCATTCTCACTTGATTTGTCCTCCAAAAGCGAGGATATCAAGAAGAAAAGAATCATCTCAAAATCGCAACACAGTTATACCCGCCAAACGCACTCACGAAACCCAAATAACCTCGCTAACATTCTATCTCCTCAGGTACTACCTACTCCTGTGTTGCTACCTACGAGGGTACCAATGTCGAGATCATCGCCAACGAGCAGGGTTCTTTCACCACCCCTTCTTTCGTTTCCTTCACCGAGAAGGAGCGTCTGATCGGTGAGGCCGCCAAGAACAATGCTGCCATGAACCCCCGCAACACTGTCTTCGATGCCAAGTGAGTTTGTTCTCCATTCGACTCTTCACAAGCAGTTTCTGACAGAATCCCAACAGGCGTCTGATTGGTCGTCGCTTCGATGACCCTACCGTCAAGAAGGATATCGAGTCTTGGCCCTTCAAGATTGTCGATGACAACGGCAGCCCCAAGATCGAGGTTGAGTACCTCGGCGAGAACAAGCAGTTCTCTGCCCAGGAGATCTCCTCCATGGTCCTTGTCAAGGTAAGACCACACAATCTTTTTTTTTCGGCGGGCTTTTTTCCCCGCCCCCGCACTAGCGGCGCTAGAGGAATTTTTTACTGACCCCTCCAAATAGATGAAGGAGATTGCCGAGACCAAGCTCGGTAAGAAGGTCGAGAAGGCCGTCATCACTGTCCCTGCCTACTTCAACGACAACCAGCGACAGGCCACCAAGGACGCCGGTTCCATTGCCGGTCTTAACGTCCTCCGTATCATCAACGAGCCTACCGCCGCCGCCATTGCCTACGGTCTTGGTGCCGGTAAGTCCGAGAAGGAGCGCAACGTCCTCATCTACGATCTCGGTGGTGGTACTTTCGATGTCTCCCTCCTTAACATCCAGGGTGGTGTCTTCACCGTCAAGGCCACCGCTGGTGACACCCATCTTGGTGGTCAGGACTTCGACACCAACCTCCTCGACCACTGCAAGAAGGAGTTCACCCGCAAGACCAAGGTAATTTCTAGTCCCTGAATCCCTAAAGCTTGATGGTTTTTATGAATCTATCATAAAACCCGCTATACTTTGGCCTGAAAAAAAAAAAAAGAATTGATGCTAATGCCATAACAGAAGGATCTTTCCGGCGATGCCCGTGCCCTCCGACGTCTCCGAACTGCTTGTGAGCGTGCCAAGCGTACTCTCTCCAGCGGTGCCCAGGCCACCATTGAGATTGACTCTCTCTTCGATGGTGAGGACTTCACCATGTCCATCACCCGTGCCCGTTTCGAGGACTTGAACGCCAAGGCTTTCTCTGGCACCATCGAGCCCGTTGCCCAGGTCCTCAAGGATGCTGGCATCGAGAAGAAGGCCGTTGACGAGATTGTCCTCGTCGGTGGTTCTACCCGTATCCCCAAGATCCAGAAGCTTCTGTCCGAGTTCTTCGACGGCAAGAAGCTCGAGAAGAGCATCAACCCCGATGAGGCTGTTGCTTACGGTGCCGCCGTCCAGGCCGGTATCCTCTCCGGAAAGGCCACCTCTGCCGAGACCTCCGACCTCCTCCTCCTCGATGTCGTTCCTCTGTCTCTCGGTGTCGCCATGGAGGGTAACATCTTCGCCCAGGTTGTTCCCCGTGGTACCACCTGCCCCACCCTCAAGAAGCGAACCTTCACCACTGTTGCCGACAACCAGCAGACCGTTCAGTTCCCCGTCTACCAGGGTGAGCGCACTAACTGCGAGGACAACACAAGCTTGGGTGAATTCACCCTCGCTCCTATCCCCCCCATGCGTGCCGGTGAGGCCGTCCTTGAGTGTGTCTTCGAGGTCGATGTCAACGGTATCCTCAAGGTCACTGCTACCGAGAAGACCTCCGGCCGCAGCGCCAACATCACCATCTCCAACTCTGTCGGAAAGCTTACCACCGATGAGATCGAGAAGATGGTCAACGACGCCGAGAAGTTCAAGAGCAACGATGATGCTTTCCAGAAGAAGTTCGAGGCTAAGCAGCAGCTCGAGTCCTACATTGGCCGTGTTGAGGAGATCGTCTCCGACCCCACTCTGTCCCTCAAGCTTAAGCGTGGCCAGAAGGAGAAGATCGAGAGCACCATCTCCGACGCCATGGCCGCTCTTGAGATCAACGAGAGCACCGCTGAGGACCTCAAGAAGCAGGAGCTTGCCCTCAAGCGTCTTGTTACCAAGGCCATGTCCTCCCGATAAATGCATAACACTGTTAGAGATTGCAGTGGTGTAGATATCCCGGAGTACTGATATTGGAGCTTTAAGAACCAAGCACCCTCGACGCCTCGCGAGGGGCGATGGGGTTTATGACTGGCTGAGGTGGATTTCCCTTTGTCATTAACGGTAATTGGACAAGGAGATGACCGAGGCATATGAAAAGTTCTGCATGTTTCATGGGTATGCCGCTCCCGGATGTGGGCGGCTATGACTACTAAAATGAGAGCCGATGGAAAAAAGGTCCAAGATGATTGTAGACTCGTCGGGCCAGAGTTTACAAGGGTGGACAATGGCCTTTGAATTTAAGCATAGATATGGTAGATTGCTGAAATGGAATGATGCTATTTTACCTACTCACTTTTGTCTCGCCGTTTGTGAAAACCAAAGGATGTGCTTGTTGTCAGTGACCATGATTTGACTTGTAGTTCTTGGCTATTTGCTTGTTGCATATACAATGGATGCTACCGCCGCTTTCTTGTCATAGGTAGATAGATACCTTGTGAAGAAAACTGACCACGCATTTATAGAGCAGCAACCCGCAGAGTGCAGAATATCAATTACAACAGTGCCACTAGAGTCTGAGCTTTGATTCATACACATGGAACTGACGAAATTATAAGGTCAGCTTATACTTAGTACCTTAGGGGAGACTCTTAGGCCTTTTATTTTACGTAGGTATCCTAAGTTTAGACCTTATTTTTTATTTTTTATGACCTCCCCTAGGGTGGTCACTCTGCTCTCTACACTCGCAGTTGCTCCTGTTACAGACAGACCCAGCTCTGAAGCTCCCTATGTATGCCGACCTTGGAACCTCTTAAAGCTGAAAGGCATTCTAATATGAGCGATACGCTTTGCTCAAGTTAGGTCGTACTCTGTTGGGACATTTATATATGTACACATAGACTCTAACTGCTTCCATAATCCTTTGTTATTCTTTGGTGTTTCAACTCACAGTTCATCCCCCCGAAGCTGTCAGCTAACTAGGAAAGTTGCTCCTTCCTTTACTCAGTAGCATTCCTTCTCCCAGGCGATTGAGCCACCTTCAGGTCTTCATTACCTAGTAAAGTATACTCAAAACGACAAGCATAAATCTAGGTGGCCGTTTACTGTTATTGTCATAACCCAGATCTACGTTTGGATTCTTCAAGCTTTCATCAAAGACAACACCACAATACTGGATTGTATACGGCACGTAACACGAATATGCCCTCAATCGCCGGTCATTGTACTCAGCCACAGCCCCTTTGAGTCGAGGGAAGGACAGCGTGTTTACAGACATGCTCGAGCACGTTGATCGACGAAACGTCTTTGATCAACCCGACTGTCTAAATTGGGGGTGCGCTGTTTCTTCTCAACGAATTCTATCATTTGCTTCTCTTCTCTCTTCTCTTCTCACTTTAATCAAATGCGCGCCTTCGACAAATGTTTCCGATTGTTCTCACCTTGGGGAATAGCTGTGATCACACCGGGGCATCCGTCACAGTAAGTTAGTCAACAATGGTACGATTGGATGATGAGATCACAGTCAAATATTCAACTCAGCTAGTCATCCATAAGTCTACATTTAAGAACTCTCAGTGCGTTGCAGAAATATCAATGCAATACATTGTTAATGATTTACCAGCCCAACGATCACTGGCTCCCAGCCACAGCAAATCTATCGATATTAATCAACTAGGGCACACGCAGCAACGGACCACTTGGCCTTTCTCGCGCATGCCCGGAGCTTCTGAAGAATATGAAAAGGCCTAGATCACCCTTTGATAACAAAAGAAAAAGACAAAAAAGTCGGTCGTTTTTGCAGGGAGCCCAAGTCATCATGCCCAATAGTCCAAGATATCTCTCTCCGCACCTGGCAAAGTCTTTGGCCCCTAGCCGCTTTCCCTGAAACTACCTCAAAATCAACCTCAAAATACCGCCTTGCACCCGAGAGCTGTATTAGTCTAGTTGTGGATTGAGTAATGGACTGACAGTGCAATGATGAGAGCAGTGTACAAGACGGCCTCGACAACAAGTTGTTGCTTGAGAATTCCGCGCTGGTCCTGATTGAGACACTGGATCTCTCCATGGGTGTACCATGAGATAGTGGAATTCAGTTTGCCATAGAGCACAACTGGACCGATGAACGGGAAGAAAAGAGTCAGAATCATGATCCAGATGAAGAGCCTCTTTCCTCGTTCGGCTATCATGTCAGTTCGCTGACGGTGGTAGAACATGTTCTCACGAGCTTCTTCAATGAGGCGAGTCTCGGCCACTGTGAAGGGGCTCCCGTCCAGAGATTCAAAATCAGTCTGGAATCTGCTGGCTCGACGGGTTCTTGTGCTTGAGGAGAAACCACGAGACTGGGTCATCCCAATGCGAGGAGTTGAGAAGCTCGGCTGCAGTCCTCGATACCACGCCCGATGAGTGCTGGACCTGGGTTTTGAGGAGGGTGGAGTGTCAAGAATAGCGGAAGATGAGACGAGCATCTCAGGAATTCTCTCAGTTGCTGCCAACAGTTAGCACGTTGTCTATCGCAACCACTCTTTTACTTACAGTCACGGCGACGGAACATCTGGCGCAGCCCCTGAGGCTGGTGAGTTGGCGCAGGTCGTGCAATTTCACCCTCTGGCGAAACGGCCCAGAACGTTCTCTTGAGAGGAGATGGAGTGGCAGGGGGGCCAGGTGATGCAGAAGTGCTGATGGTATTTGATCTTCCCCGGGCGGCAAAGTTGCTTGCACTCTCAGTGTGGTCTTCTTCGCCTCTCTGTCGTTTGAAATGCTGCAGCATTTGAGCTTCAGGAAGACTGACTAGAGGAAAGGGTAGGGACGGAAGCTTCTTGAGGAAATCATCGTGAGGAATATGCTTCAATTTGTTAGACCTGTTGGGTTCTTGTATACCATGTCGGTACAGTGGCTGATCGAGAATGGTCAGCGGGGTCTTGGGGGGGTCTCTCCCAAGATTCTCGCGAATTCGATTCCAACTGAAAAACTTTTGGCCATCGGGCAAGTTTGAATCCGCGGTGTCGCCGCTTGTAGGAAGGATTGCATCGGAGTCGAGGCTCTGATAGCTGCCTCTCTTAGGAGGCAGATCGGAGAGGAGGATGCTGTGACCCTCAGGTGTCTGTTCGTTTTGATCTCTGCGAAAGATGTTGGAGAGTCGAGCAGCTGATTCGGGCAATCTGGACATGGGCTGGATAAACCTGCGAGTCGTGTTGCTGGCAAATGTTCCTGGGCCGCCACCATAGCGTGGAATAGAAACTGCAAGGTCAGTACCTCTGTCGCGACGAATGTGGTATGAATGGCAAGGGCTGTCGCCGTAAGGGTGGCGGATAATTCTGTCTGTCGAGCTGTATGAACGAAGTTGGGGACCGCGCTCCGTCACATCAGACACATCGGCAACACTACTCCCAGTTCCTTTTGCGATACTGTCGATGTATTCCTGCTGCATGGAGTTGAAAGCCTGTTCGCTGGTGACAGTCTGCCAATCGCCTTCGGTACCAGTAAGAGGTCGGTTCTTGTCAAGAGTAGCAATTTCACCAGTCAGTCGTCTATCTGCGACTGGATTGCGGCGAGTGATTTTATCCCCTTCTCGTTGAACCGGAATTTTGACCTCTTCATCGACGTTCTAGGCCGAACGAATAGCGCCAGCATGGTAGAAGGAGGCAACAGGGGCACCTCTCTGTGAAGCGCTGGAAATGCTTCCCTCTGGGAGTCGCGGAATGATCTCCTTTGAAGAGACGGCTAATCCGGCTTTGTGCAGCGCATCACTGACTTCTCTCTCAGCCGATGAACGAAGAAATCCCGAGTACGCTTCCCCGTCATACTTGAAAGGGTCGTCATGGCTGTCGGACGAGGCATGGGAGTACCTCTTGGTTTCTTGCTGAGTGCGATTACCCGTAGGGATATCTTCGGGATCGCAACGAGTGAGAGACTTGCCGTATATGTTTGTGTCTTTGCCACGGCTCAATTCGCCATGCTTGCCCATGTCACTGTAGAAACTGGACGAAGAGTGGAACGAATGCAAACGGGGAGATGATCTCGGCTGCACTCGCACGGACGGACCAGAGTGTGAGACAAGCTCAAAGCTCTCTGTTTGTGATGCCCAAACGTTGCGGTTGGTCTGAAGACTCTCTTTCTGTGCATTGTAAACGAAAAAGTTTCCCTGACGTCTCGATGACTTGATTGAAGCTTCTTGGTAGCTTTCAGACGCATCGTCTCCAGCGACAGTTTCCCACTCTGAAGTGGCCTGATCTTCACCAGACAGAGTTTCAGCCTTGGTCACTACGAGCCCAGCACCAACAATCCCCTTGAGACGAGAGGGACGTTCTGCGACAAATCTGTTTGGATCGGGGCTTTTGCCACGAGACTTGCTCGGGGTGGGGGAAGAGAAGTCGCGCATTTGAACACCATCTTCGATTACGGATTTATTGAAAGGATTTGAGTGACAGGAAACTGTGGAAACGGTGGTGTTACGTTCATGACGCGCATCTCGGCCCGAATTATCGCTTTCAGTGTATGGCAGTGTGTATGGCAGCGACTATTGAGTTTAGCATGTTGGAGAATCTTGTGACAGGAGAGGAGAGACAGTGTGCAACTTACATTTTCGGATGAGGGCTTCATGTTTGAAGCTTCCGCCGGAGTAATGGCATGTGAACGAGTATGCATTAGATTAATGAACCAGTGAAGCTTCAAATAGTTGGAGATGTAGTGAGAAAGAAATATGAGGAGGAGTGGCAGGTGAGAGTAGCGCTTGACGTGACAATAGTGACCCAAAGTTCACGAGATATTTCGAAGATAGAGATGAAGATAATCAAAGAGTAAAACTTAATATTTTGTAGCTCTTTGCCCCCCTTTGAGCGGTTCGACGCGTGCATGTAAGAGTAACTACGATACGTTGAAGAAGGTGGAGGAGTAAGGAGGTTTGAGGGGATGCAAGATCAAAGTACGCTCTCCCTCCATGCGGAGATGGGAGCGACACACTCGAACGCGGCCAAGAAATAAGTTGACTGAGGCATCAGCCTAGAATCGGGTTGACAGTGATTGAGAAATTGCTACTGTGAGTTTTGCTAGGCAGATGGAGGCTGGCAGTGGCAGCTGGTGGACAGTGTCAAGAACCGGCAGGCTTGAGAGGGGGCTTTTACGCGGCTGAAGTGATTATGAACCACGGAGCTGTGCTAATTTATTTGGTTTAGAAGCTTGTTTCTATATGTTTATGAAATTGTGCATTACTTGGATGTCGCCAGGTAGGTAGAGCCCTTCTGAAAACCAGAGCTGAGTAGTAAGAAACTCAATGTTAATGACACAGGATTTACCAAAAGAGTTATTCTGATAATGGCTATTAGAATATTCAACAATGGCTATATAAATGAAACTATGAAAACGGAACTACCGGGCTAATGCCTAATTATATCTGTTACCGTATATTCCCCATCTCAACACTCCATCAATTACGATCTTCATTTAGTTCATTTTCTCTTGGCTTATATGCATCTTTAGTAGATTTAGAGTACCATTCAGATTATTATCACTATTCCTGTTGTGGTCAAGATACTGAAAGTTGGTGGCCAGTTGGGAAAACAAATCCCCGGGAGCTGTATAGCACGACTACCGCCCCTTGATCTGGATATCGATTGCTACAAGAATGGGCTGACTGCCTAGATAGCTTTATCTTAGGCATATATAGTCTAATAGTACGACTAAAAAACATAAATTGACTAGACAATTCCATTCTGTACAAGCAGGCCCAATGCCACCAAGCTGGATCACCAAGCTCGGATCGCAAAATCGATTCTTCGCTCACGATCAACAGTGCCGTCATACCGCGCAGTGCGATATAGTAGCTTGTGCCTGTCTTCTCGTCTTAGTTCCTCATTGATAACATCGAGAAACATCACTGAGCACGAGACAACCAAGATCCTCTCATCTTGATTCTCAGTTCGAAGGTGATATAAAAGTTGGATAACTTTTCGGACCCTATCTGTAAGGATCTCATCACGGTGTGTCTTTGGTAAGACATCTGTCAACCATCTTATGGTAAACTCTTTGTTTGATCGTTTGAATCGATCTTGTCTCTGAGTTGTAGGTATTGTGACGTCAGGCGCATCATCCTCACCTACAATAGCAGGATCTTGGATAGGAAAGCCTGCCCCATCATCATAATCAAGATCGAAAGGGTCGTCACCCACCGCAATATCCATAGCTACTGCGTTAGAGGCAAAGGCTCCATCCTCAGCCATAGCAGTAGCATCTGTTTCAGTCGATGATAAGTTTGGGAATGCCTCTTCCTCTTGGACGAGGTGGATGAGTTCCTCAAATGACAAGTGCGAGGTAGTCACTTCATTGATGCACCGCTCTTCGATCGATGGCCAGATTTTCTGGAAGTCATACCAACCTTGCCGGGGAAAGTGTTCAAGACTTTTAACCACATGGCTACCCTTATTCGAGCAGCACTGCGGAAGGATTCCAAATTTGAGTCGTAGTCTTCCATCCTGTTTTTACGTGTTGCTTTAGCGAGCAAGGGGCATGCAGCCAGATGCTCGATAGAACAACCGAGAAGAATACATTTCTAGAGAGGTAGAAAAGTTAGAAAAACGGACTCTAAAGAGACAATGACGAGTCTACCTATAATGATATAAACTGAAAGGGTAAGAACGTAAAGCAGGAGAGGGGGGCCTTGCTTGTGGCGGAATGCGAAGGGGCGGTGTTGATCGTTGCCCACGCTGGCCCTAATATTTATATATAAGGTTGGAAGAAGTAAAGGAAATAATTTCTCCAAAGGGTGGTCGAGCGGAAAAGGAGCTATTATAATAGCTTCGAGATGGCGATTGCCCCCATCGCCTGTGGCTGCCTGACATCCATGGATGTTAGCCTGCATCCGTGCAATCCACTGGGTCAAACAGCAAACACTCGTACAGAATTTGTGAATCTTGCGCAGCAATCTCTTCCTGCAACAAATAGTTTGGCTCTCGAAGGCCTTGAATAGCTGATGACGTTCGGCAAAAGACTGTGCCTCTCGGTTCGGCTGACTTCGTCTTGTGCGTCGAATGAGTCTCTGGAAGTTGCGGATCTTGTAAATATCAGATCAAAAAATTAGTGAGGATGTAGACGGACGTACAGAGTCCATGATACGCGATGGTTTGGAGCTTCAGGGGAGGTGGGAGTGTCAAGAACGAAGAGTGAAGAATAGACAGGTTGCGAGGCAATGACAGATGGTGTATGGTTCCGCGTATGGGAGTGCGACTGTGGCAAACCGCTATTGAGAAATAAGAAAGAAATTGAAGCATACAAGACAGAGTGAAATGTGATTTAAGTAGAGGATAAAGGGAGAGGGGGTTAGGACGAAGAGAAAAATATGTTTTATTATCCGCCTCAAGGGCCCGATATTAAAGATATGTCAAGGCAGTAAATGAAATATCCAGCATGGATATTTCTATTGTCTTTTTTTTTCTTATATCAGTGGGCTGCAGCCTAAATCGGAGAATAGGTATCAATATGATTCCGGAGATGATTATTTTCTGCAGTGCAGTGAATCACTGCCAACAGCTGTCACCTTTTCCTTTCTTTATTAATTATCGCCCACTGCTCCTACTACTACTTCTCCTCTTCCTCTTCCTCCTCCTCCATCTCACTTCTCCATACCTTGGTTCTACTGACGCATCGTGGCAGTCAGTACTATAGTAGGTACTCACGTACCTACTATCCTCAACTGCTACAGCGTAGCTGCATCTCTCTTCTCCCAAAAATATTCTCGTCTGATTCTTGCCCTTTAGCACTTCATCCGCGCTTCTTTTGAAATTGCTCTCTTGTGTTTCTTCTGAGGATATTCCGCTTGGTACCTCTTCCTTCGGCGCTTCATCCACGAATGCCATTATGACTCTGGACCGTCTCCCACCCGAGGTGTGTAGGGAGATTGCAAGTCACTGCGACATTCCTTCCATCAGATCAATGATGGCAACCTCGGTCAAGTTCTACAACTATTTCAGTGCGGCTCGTTTCGAAAAGTCCATCATTGAATGTCCGCCGCATGATGCTGCTTGAGTTATCGAGAATATACTGGAGATAGGCAATGAGCGCCGTCTTCGTCTGACCACATTGTTCAAACTTGTCAAGTAAGTCTCTTTAAGTGGGAAGATGAGCCCAGTCAACTGACCGCTGATGAATCAGGAGCTTGACTGTCACTCTTGAGGGTCCTCATCACTATTGTGACACTCTCGGGTTTCCCTCACCCTCGGAGCCCGGTTATTTGTCACCTACACTACCGCCTAATTCTATTGAGACTCTATCCTTATCTCTATCCAGGCTCATCAGTAAGATGAGAAGTGTCAGAAATCTGACCATGGACCTCAACTCTTTGTCTTGCCGTTCTGGCGTGACATTGGGGAAATCTTTGGAAGAGCAGCGTAAGAATGATCTCAGGAGTGGCGAACTCAAATTGACACTCGAGTTCCTCACTATCTTCACAGATATCGAGGTCATAAACTCCTTGCTCAATCGCTGCGACCCATTGAAGCTCAAATCGGTGCATATGAACATCTATGGTTCAATGCTGTTTCGTACCGGCTTCGGCACCAAATATCGGAAGCTAAAACACTTTTACCGTGAGGGAGGCAGGCTAAAACGCCTTGGTATTTATCTAGAACGAAATGAAGGCGATTTTGGGGCCCCTTCCCCATGTTTTGATGCTTTTCTTGCTATTTCCAAAGACTTTTGTCATCTGGAGTGGCTGATCCTCGACGAGAGGGAATGGGTAAAGGAGGCACCATTCAGGTGGTGGCGTCACTACAATCATTTGGACTGGGTAAGTATTGAGGACCTCATGCATCATCTGCAATAGAGCTATCTAACTAACCCCTTCCCGCAGAAGGCACAGCTCAACGTGTTTGCTAAGACCTTGTGCACGACGAAGCTTACCCATCTTGCTATCACCATCTGCTCGAGCTTCTTGAACAAACAAATTATATCCAACGACCCTTCCGCCTTCGGAATTGTGGACAAGGCAGAGATGGAAGACTGGTATTTTGCAACGGCTCGTTTGCTCGTGGAGTCCAGCCCTTGGATGCAGCGGGTGGCTATTCTGGTTTCATACAGCTTCTACTATGATGCCACAAAGGACAGCTCGGGGAATGTATCAGTCCGTCGTGTGGAAGTTGGGAGTACTGATCGGCCATGCTTTCCTTTCAGGCTGTGGTCCTAGTCAAGAGCGATACCATTACGCTAAAGAGGTTATTGCCTATCTACAGATGATCTGTTATGATACGAAAAGGCTTTATCCATACCGAGTTAGATACATAAAAACTAGTTAGATAGGTTTATCTTCTATGGTAGCGTTTATGGTAACTCTTGTGGTGTTAACATCGAGTCTTTTGCTGCTCGGCTCCTCATGTTTTAACTGCCGGTTTGTCTGATTACTCAGTGATATTCCCGGTTTATATCCATTCGTTGACCCGCCCTTCATTTTGAGCCATTCATTCATTCTTAGTTGTACTGTCTGGTTCTGTTAATGTTACTGTTACACCCACATTAAAATACTAACAGCAGAGCAATAGCACAGACAACCTGGCCTCACTGTATTTTACTATCTATGTACACCAGAGTACCTGGAGAGAGACTGCACAAGCTTTGCCAAGCCTTCGCTTCCCGTCTCGTCTCTCCACAGTCCACACTTTGCTTTGCAAATCAGCGTGACGATCGACCGATCAATCAACAAGGTTGAACTTTGACTCGACTCTGCGCTGCGCTGCTCCGCTTTGCTCCGTTCATCTCCATCTCTATCTCTGCTTCTGTCGTTTCCACCGAGTCCAGGTAGCCCAATGGCTTTGAACACACAATCTTCGCGTCGCTGGGATGAGCTCCCTCATGAGATCCTCCTTCAGATCTTGTGCTGTGAGTCGCAGCCTCATCTAGTTAAACCCAGCTTATCCCTCAATATTCATCCACCCATACCCCGCTATCACCATACAACCCTCATACAACGCTGGGCCATATTGTTAACCGCGTACTAATACAATGCTATTCAGACCTTGAGCCTCATCAATTGCCCAGACTTCAACTTGTGTCGCGGAAACTTAGAGACGTCTGTCTCGACGATGAACTCTGGAAGCGCCATTGTTTTGAGCGCTCATCATGGTACTTATTTCTTCAGAATCGCAGAAAAGTCTTTGCTTCTCTGCCTGAGTCGTCACTGAGCAAGACTAGCCAAGATGAAGAGGAAGACGGCTCTCTGCTGGAGTATGATGAGCCGTCTCGGAGAGATAAAGACCGTTTCGAATTCCTCCAAGACATGGCCAACTGGGATCCTGCGTTTCCTGGCGAGCATGTCTCATGGTATGACGAGTATATTCAGCGCCAGGGACCAACATCAATCAATTGGCTTGAAACGCCTCTCGCGAAACAGGGCAACATGGATCAATTTATCGAAGTTAGAGGCATGGCGCTCTACAGCCCCAACAACGGCGATGATGGCCTCGGCAGTTTGTTAGCTGTTTCACCACTGGACGACGGATCTGTATGTCTATGGGATGTCAATGGCGCTAGAGGTAGGAGGGGAGGTATCGTTGCAACGAGTCAACCGGACATTCTCTTCTTTGACGGCCGCGGAGATCAAAATACGAGGCGGTCCAAAAAGATCGACACGGGTGTCACCGAGTGTGTCAGTGTCGACAACACCAAGAATAGGGCTGTCTTTGCCGTACAAAGTCGTAAGTACTCAAAGCCTATCTTCATTGGCTGCTTGCACTAACCGAAACGTGCTAGATCTCATAGAGGTCGATCTCAGTCGTCTTCAAGTCGTCAACAGACACTCTTTTGAGTGGTCCATTACAACTCTGTCGCAGATTCAAGATGGTATTCCTTTGACAGTGGGCACTTCATTGGGTATTCATCTCCAAGACTTCCGAGCGCCTCAACAGCGTCAAAGCAATGGTGCCGAGAGGCTGGATGTAGATAGCCCTTTGGCGGAGGGGGACAACCCTTTCAAGGCTATATTTGACCCGAACCCGTTGCCGCCGTACGCCTCATTGTCTCAGCCTACGCCAACCAGTATTCTTCACTTGCCCCGTCCAGCTGGTGACAATACCGTGTCGGACGACATCTACGTGGCGGGCAGGTTTTCCAATATTCTGCACTACGATAGGAGGCAGTTTCCCAAAATCGTGGGTTCCATCTACTCGGGATCACGGCTTTCCAGCCTGGCAGCGCTGCCTTACCCGTTTTCCACCCTGGATCACGAAGTACGACGTCGCGGAGAACTTTCAGCGGATAGAGTCCACGAGTGCAAGACATCAGGCAACGGGCGAACCCTGATAGCAGGTGGAGAATACAAAACTAAGGGCTCACTGGAGCTGTACGGTCTCGACACAGTGGACCTGTCAAGCGACGGGGCGATGCAGCAGAACTCGACTATGAAGAACCGCTACACAGCAGCCTCGTCAATCATCTTGTCGGTGATTAACCACGGCACAAAGGTGGCCTTTTCAGACGGTGCAGGGCAGATCAAGTGGTTCGAGAGAGACGGATACACAGAATGTCGTCGAATTAAGATCGGCCACAGCGACGTCCCCACCCAAGCTTCACTCTTCGCCTCGATGCCAGGGTCCGACGATCTCGCTCGCAAGATCTTGTCCACCAAGACGACGCAGGACCGACCCAACGAGGACAATGTGCTCTTCTGGACTGGCGACAAGCTTGGCATGGTCAGCTTCACAGGAGATACCTTGTTCACGCCTGAGCAGCTGCAGGGCGACAAGCACAGCAGGAGTGAGGAAGCCGCAGCAGAGGAACAGCAGCGCCAGTTGTATTCTCAAAGAATGCGAGAAGCGCTGGAGAAGCAGGCCGACGAGGCTCGGTTTGTGCAAGGTCTCGGATTATAGTGAAGAGGAGGGAATGAGATTGATTGGATGTGAGAAGAAAATACAAAAAACGTGTTTGGCCGGTAACATTGCAGAATTTGAAGATGATCTGTCGTACTAGTGGAGGCTATACGAACTTGACACGGCCAGATGAAGATCTGTAACATTAGTAGAGATAAGGATAATAGTAATGGACGAGTTTGGGGGCAGCACAAAACATACGACCTGGGTAAGATGAAGATATATGAAACAAGTACACAGTCTTTAGGGCGACTCTGGTAGTATCCTTTTGTCTATCATAATGATAATAATCCAGACCTTGGAGTCAAGAAAAACATCAGAATGACTTACACCAAAAATTGCTGATCTCCCACCTATGCTCTTCTGCTGTATTTCTTGACCCCCTAGAGTGTTCCCCGCGATTCATCTGGTGTAGATGAGATAATATCTTCTGAGATGCCTTGGGTGGTTTTTCCTTTCTAGTGAAAGGAAGCCCAACTGAATCATAGTTTAAGGCAAGACCACAAAAGACGTCCTGTCCGGCAAGGCGTGAAGCCTTTTGAGGAGTAGTGATACCTTTCTTAGCTTGCAACTTGCTAGGAGGAGCATTGATAGCAAGTTTCCCAGCAACAACCCTTGATTTGCTAGCAGGACGGTCTTTAAGGGAGGTGTCAACAGGCATCGCGGATTCTGAGGACCAATTAACAAAGATCTTGTCTAAGTAACTGATAAAATCTCGAATAGTAACACGAAGTTCACTATCTGCAGTCCTAGCAGATCGATTAAGCCATGATGCTAGTTCGCCTGCCAATGCGGTATAATTGAGAAGTTCGCCTTCATCGCGCCCACTGCGGCCCTTTCCCCGCCGACGATCACCTCGTCTTGTGACAGTAGTGTTGGCTAGCCTGGCTGGTCCTCAGGGCAACAGAAGAATTGGCCGTTGTAAGCCTTTAAGAGACGAAATTAGCCAGTTGCTTTATGGTGCTGCGACTAGAATCTTAGGCTATTTATTTCTATCACCCTAAGCTTTAGGGTTAATTTTTCCAACACCTGCCTGCTATTCAAGTTGTTGTCTGTTGACTGGGTCTTGTCTTGTCTTTCTGATGCTACTGTAAAGATGAGGCGTGTGGCAAAGAATTGACAAATGAATGCCACGCTGAACAAGCATCAAGCTTGTAATGTTATTTAGAAGGGGTTTGAGGTGAAATGTCATTGGCAGATTGAACGATTAACTGAGAAACAAGAGTCGGTCAATGCAAGACATACAGTCGTCAAAAGTCAACAACAATAGGCAACATGACGATATACCCGATTACTTGCTTTTTGTTAGATCTTGATGTCGGGGAATGTACATGGTCAAAGCTGTCTCCGAATAAGAGATCAAAGGCCGGTATTACCGTGAGAAGTGGAGTGAAGAGAGAGAATCCCCGTGCTTTGTTTATTAGGAGGGAGCACGATCCAAGTCCGAGAGTTGAGATGAGGCTATGGAACGAAACTGAGAGCCCGTGATACTTTGGTCACTCGACTACGGTTTCTACCCTTTGGTTATCAATCTCGAAAAGGAAACAGAAAGAAGCAAATACCATGTCTTGTTATGTCATATTCAAGCTGTCAACCCTGATGATTGACGACAGCGGCTTGATCCCTTAAAGTCCGTGCCCAAAGGAAGGGCTGAATGGGAATGTATGTCCTACTGCAGATACCAATTGGCGGCTCTTTTCTTCACAAATTAAGAATCGGATATCCGTGAGACTTTCCAGAAGAAGGAAAAAACCTCTCAAGGACCCTTGTCCCCCTGAAGCTTTTGATGATTGTCAGAAGCTCAAAATTCCAGGGCGGCCAATAGCGAACAAGGATGTTGGACCCCTGGCCAATAGTGACGATCAAGATGAGAGTGGAATAAAGAGCCACGAGAGAGATTGGATATTTGGCTATTTGAGATTCTGTAGTCTAGTTGGAAGGCCTCAATTCTTGCGGCATTGATTAACCACGTATGAGATGGATATCTATCTATGAGCAAGCCAGCCAGCCCTGATAATGGCTTATTCTTGCCGAGTACCGCATGAATTGTTAAACATTTATATCCATATCGGTAAGACGCATGATACTTTTAGAACCAAAGGATATCCTGGCTGCGGAGCGAGTATTTGTTGATACGCGGACCATCCCTTGACGATGGGTGGAGATGGAATCACGGTGCGCTGTCAAGGCAAGGTCAGGAAGTGTTTTACATTAGTCCGCCTTGTAAAAGGAAACGCTTCAGCCAGCGGGTCTCTAGTTCTAGTCCCGAATACCGTGGAGACTTTTTATCATGCCAAGAGGGAGAGAGAGAGAGGCCTCATGTTTGTAGATGGTAGCCCGGCTATGTATGTGATTGATAGTGTGTAGATCAACTGTAGGTGATAATTAACAAGGCAAATCATTATTTTCCATCAAATTAAACTGTAGACACAAAAAGAAGTACTGCATCATATCGTAAACTTGTGTTTTTTTTTTTTTTGTTGGGCCTTGTTTAAACCTGGTCCATACCGTTGTATTTATGCTGTCTTACTCTGTACCTGACCTTGCTTGGCTTGTGAAAGGTAATGTACATATAGATTCCTTTTTATAGACAAGTACAACGGGCGATATGCTGTCCAGCTCACAAGGGTTCCATGACCCTCTGCTTTAAGTCCTATCAGGTTAGAGCGATTGTCAAGAGAGAGACTAATAGCCCATCAAAGAATATCGGCGATGGGATAAGAAGATGGAAACCGATTTCACCGCTATGTGCATCTACAAGGAACAAAGGTCAGCCATACCAGTTAAGGACTGGCGACGGCTGCAATCAATTAATTAAACAAGGTTGTAGTTGTTTTCTTTTTAAGTTCCGGTAACTTGAGATGCCGTCGGTAAATACCAAGTTATTCTCTCAGAAACACCGACTGTAAGCTTGCATCTCACAAGTGAGGCGATAAATTGATTGAATATTATCAACCACAAAAAAAAGAAACCCACAGAATTGCCATCTCATACCTACATACAGATTGTCGTGTCACGCTCCCACCACATTTTCCCATTCAGCGCCTCACAACCACCAGAGACAAGGATTCCCCAGCGCATCAGACAGGGGTTTGGTTTACTGTCCGCTGCAGGCTTTAGGCGGGCTACCCACCTGGGCTAGTCTAGTGGAGGGCCAGCGATAGACTAGACTATCCGATCGCCCTGAAAACAAGATACATACGGGCTGCCTACAGCAGGTACCTGTAGTCCATGCCTACCCGCTGTCATCCATTCATCATCCATTCATTCACTGGAGCTGAGAACAAATCAATCAATTCCTCGAAACTTACGGTCAACCTAGTTTATTAGTCGGACTTGACTGACTAGACTACATTTCCTTAGATCTTCTGTTTTACTTCCTTCTTTCTCTTCTGTTTCTGATTTGTTTTATATCTGCATATCCTTCTCCATTCTTTCGGATCCAATTTCCACCATTCTCCGGGTCTCGTCTCCTCATCAACTTGCATTTGCAGCCAACATCACGCGTCCCCCATCGTCAAATCCGCCACCCGGCCATCGGTCTCACCGACTACCTACCCTCGACCAACAATCTCATTCTCTTTTTTATTTTACATCAGTTGAAGAGAGAGAGAGAAAGCAAGAAAGAGAAAGAAAACTCCAAGGCAATTGACGATTACGACATATAATCTACTTCGTCATCACAGAGCAACAACCGCAGAGACCGACGACCCCTATGTGACGCTGACTCTTCTCTCCTCTCCTCTCGTCTCTCCTATCATTATCGTCATCATATCAAACAAAACAAAACAAGCAAGCAAGCAATTTCTCAACAAATCTAACCAACCCCGGCTCGAAATGTCCCATGGCCTTTTGGGTGGTTGACGGGGGTCGTCCGCTTGGACTTGGTACTACCACTACCGCTGCCGCTATCAACACAGGCCGGGGTCCGTACTATGTGGGCGGTAAACGGAGAGTCAGCATCTCCGACGGCGGCGATGCACATTCCCACCTTCACAGCCATGGCAATGCCTTCACTTGCGACCCAAAGAGATTCAGGTTCGCCGACGAGCTGCCTTACGACGCGTACGATAATACTCCAATGACCATTCCTGGACCTAGGGGTTATTCTTCACCACAACCACATGATCACTTCTCATCATACTACCAACAACCGCAGCACCAACAGTCCCACTCTGGAGCTCATCATGTCAACAGAACCGCTCACCCGTACAATCATCCTTACAACCCCTCCGCAGAAGATGATTTCATATACCACGACGACATCGGTTCTTCCACCCCCCCATTTATTCATCGTCCCGACTCAGCACCCGTCAAGAACCTTTCTTTTCTCGTAATCCGCGAGCGTTCGCCAACCCCAGAAGGTTTCCCCTCTATTGATGCTAGTCTCGATCTTGGCGCCTTTGGTCCAACCCCCGAATCTCGGTCGGCTCCGTCTTTCGGGCCTCCCGGACCACCACCGGCTCCCGCACCGGCCCCAGCTCCAGCTCCCGTCGCTGATGCTTGTGCCATGGAACGTACAGCCTCTGGTCTTTCCATTTCATCAGACACCACTCAACCATCTCTCGCCAGTCTATCCCCTCTCAACGATGATAACGAGCCAGGTTTTCTTAGCGACCTCGCCGCCGCCCGCTTAGTCCGCGATCACGTCGCCAATTCTGGCTTTTCCAGCTCCAACCGTCGGAGACATCGAGGCGTTGATTCCCGACATGGCCGTATCTTGAGAACTCTCATTAATCCTAAATCCCGCGCCGCCGATTTTCCTTTGGACGACAACGCACTTCGCAGTATCTTCTCTGCAGCCAACGAGCTCTTCTTCGCCAATCGTCTTGCTGGTCGTGTTGCGTGGGACTGGAGTCACCCAGCGAGCGCGCAGTACCAGGCGCACATCGTCGGCACCACCGCCGTGCGACGTTGCCGTGATGGTGGCTACGAGACCCTCATCGTGCTGTCATCCCCTATCCTCCAGGATACAAAGTACAACCGCCGTCTCCTGATCTCGACGTTCCTGCACGAGATGATCCACAGCTATCTCTTTGTGGTATGCGGCCTGAAAGCCCGCTACGAAGGCGGCCACACCGAAGGGTTCCGCCAGATCGCTGACACTATCGATCGCTGGGTTGGGCACAGCTATCTGCGTCTCAGTGAAATGGATGCCGATCTAGAGCACTTCCGCCAACATCCTTCGTGCGGTCACGAGCAGCACCAGGTGCGCAGTCGAAGTGCAGACGGGCAGGAGAGGATACCTTGGCGCAGCGAGAGATGGGAGAACGGAGAACGAGAAAGCAGCGTCATCCACACGACCGAGCTTCATCCACGACCACATCCCAGCTACGAAAACCGGGAGCGACATGGGCGGGAGGGTCACAGGACCCTTCATGTCCGGAGAGGAATCTCACCATACGTTTACTGAGCGTGGAAGTGACCCTCAAAGGTCGCCCATGCCTTATCCGCTATTGCCCGGGTGTCGGCTCACAAGCCAATCCCTGATCTGTGTCATGACAAGAATGGCATCCCATTTACCAACTACCATTTCACTTGACATCTCTATCATGATGTTATCTCCTTTTCACGACCAAAAATTTATAAATCTAGCGGGATGGTCTTGCTTCGTCTTTGTATTTATATGATTTCTCCTTTTCTTCTCACATTCCAATAGCGTGGCGGACTTCATCTTGAAATCTTTTTGGGCATTACAGGGGCGTTATTGACATTAACAAGGGACGGAAGCATATTCTGGGCATGAATTCTTTTAAGAAATACCGTCAAGCGGTGGCACCGGCGCTGCGAGGATCCCTCTTTTTTGCATTGCTATGCTGTGGAAAAGTACTACTAAATTATACCAAAGGGCTATGCTTTGTTTTCTTTTTTCAACTTAGGGGTCCGGGGTTAAGATTGGAACCACGAGACGTGGCATCACGACCAAATATTACGTATGCTTCAACGCGTGGCAATACGGCCACGCAGTGGGTGACTGAATATAACTATCTTGAACTTACATTCATCTATCTTGAGGAGGAAATAAACCACAAAACCTAGGGCTAAGGTGTAAAATAAAGAACCTAAAAGCGAGTCCAAAACCATAAAACAACTAAATTATTTTATCTCCTCTTGGACTAATAGAATCAAGTTTCTGTGGCCCTAAGGCGTGATGTTCTACCTCAAAAAACATGCATTTCCAAACAGAGTCAGAGCTCAGTCGGAGAGACTGTCGATAGCCCTGTTGATGCAACGTGTGATGATGGCAGACCACTTCAGTCCGTTGGTGTAATCCTTTGCATTGATACTTTCATCCCAGCCGGGGAAAACAGCTTCAACGTCGTCAGTATGTGAGTCAAGTTTATGTGGACATGTCACTTACCTCCAGAATAGCCAGTCCAAATACCAGGCGCGAAAACCACGTGCTTGAACCAATCCCGGCCATCTAAACCACCCTCGTAGAGGAAGTTTCGCTCGATGAACTTGTATCGCTTATTGATTCTCGCAATAGCGTAGCCAAGACGGATCTTTCCGATAATATTCCACCACGGAAGACCCTCTTCGAGCTGGTGCTTGGCGATTTCAGCTTCAGCATCAAGTTCACTGGCTTTGAGGTGGAAGTGGCTGAGTTGTTTGCGAATGTGCCCGAGGCTCTTCTTAAACTCGTCCTCGCTTCCGATGGGCTTATCTGACAAGACAGTACCGCGCATGCTGAATATTTCATCGTCGCTCAGGATTTCGGCGGCAGGCTCGAACTTGGCTTCGACCTCGTCGAGGTAGCCGTTCAGAGCATCGGCATACTCGGTGGCGCTGAAAGGAATGATGACGGTGCCAGCAAGTTTAGCAATGGTTAGACCCAAGATCTGAGCCATGGTTCGGTGGTACTTGAATCCAACGTCGCCGTATTCCTTCATCCAATAAAAGCTGTCATAGTTGCTGTGATAGTGATAGACGGCACTGTTGCTGCTGTACTTGAAACCAAAGTCAATGCAAGGAATACCCGCAAAATCCTGGAAGGCTGTGAAGTCGCTACCGCTACCCATGGTCGCAATTCTTCCGGACCAAAGGTCGTTGACGGTCTGGCCAGGAACGGTCTGGTTGGGCGATGGAACAGCGCTTGTGACATCGCGGATGATTTGGTTGAGGAGAGGGGCTGCAGATGCGGTGAATTCGGGACCATCGACACCGACATCGACATTGACGTAGGCAACATTGGCCTCTGAAAGCCATGGTAGATATTCTTCGACCCATTCGGTGCTGCCAATCAGAGAATACTCCTCACCATCCCAGCTCGCAAAGACGATGGTTCGAAGAGGCTTCCAGCCCGCCTCGATAGCCTTTCCAACTCCACGAATGACTTCGTTAAGGACAGCAGAGCCACTGTTGGGGTCGCCAGCTCCACCGACGATCCATGCGTCTCGATGGTTTCCAACAACAATGACTTCGTTGGCGATGGTGCCGTTGACAACTCCGATGACGTCCCAAATAGGTGTGGTGACGTACTTTTGCTCGTTGTAGAGGTTGACAACAATGTCGTCTGGCGTAGGACCAATGTTGTACTCGACGCCCTTGTATTTCAAGCCAAGATTTTTGTTCCAGTACTTGTTAAAGTCTGATGATTTTGGACCATGGCCATTGAGAGCCTTGAGGATGGGAAGGGCATCTCGGTATGAGATGGGAATTGAAGGAATAGACGCAGTAGCATCGTCGACTGGAACACGAGGAGCGTCAGGCTTAGAAGGATATCCAGGAGTAGTTCTAAAGAGTTAGCTCAGTTCTTACAGAAAGGCAAGATTTCACATACGGATCTCCAGGGCGAATGCTCAGGAATTCTGCGCTTCCGCGCTGAACAGCACTGGGGTTTCGTGCAGGTCCTTCGGGGTAAGGCTTGTATCCGTGCTCCTCAGTCCTCTCGCCATCATCGCCAGGATCGCTGTAGATGAGGACTCCAACAAAGCCGAGCTCCTGTGCGCGCTTGATCTTGAGACCTCTGAAGATTCCGCCGTACCTAGCAATAGCGATCTTGCCCTTTACGTCAATCTTGGCATCAACGAGGTCCTGATAATCTTGGTATGTTCCATAGTTGACATAGACAAAGGAGGCAGTAACGTTTCCGCTGGCTGAGTAGCCGTGGAATATGGGGACACGGTTGTCGTAAGAGGTTGTCGGGTCCTCTTCAATAATGTCCTCTTCAAGAGAGGCCTTGAAGGTGGTGTTCCAGCCTTTTCCATTCTTTGACTTTTCCAAGATGGAGACGCTGGCGTCAACAGGGTAGTTGAGGTAGGCATCATAAGCCACGACGTTGGATGCAACTCCAAACTCCTCCCAACGGTCCCTTGTCCACTCAGCCTAAAGAAATATGTCAATGCTTATAGAGACGATGAGTGGGTGTAACTCCGTACCTGTGAGAGGTTCTTGCCAGCCAAATGAGGGCCAGAAGTGTAATAACGGCTCCATTCCTCGGCCTTTTTAGGGTCCGGGGTATCAAAGAGGATTCGTTCCAACTCATTGTAACTCAGGTGGCTTTTACCAGGTAACCAAGAACCGGGGTGGCCATGATGATGGTGAGGTCCAATCAAGAGAGTTTGTAGGACGAATAAGCCGAAACCACCAATAACGACAACAGAGCAAATCAGAGTAAAGAACCGACGCCAAGTTTGGTGAGGGTACCTCCTCCGGGGAGGACCGATCCGAACGGTTTGTATGAGAGGAGTGCTCTCGGTGGGCATTTTCTCTTTCTCGTGATGAGAAGAGCTACTGGGGACGGAGTTTTAGTATAAGTGAAGTCTTGGGTCCGGCCCTGATGGTCAATGTTGTCCGGGAAGTGGAGGGATTAAGGTCTTGGCGGGGCGTTTAGATGAACATTGAACTCACAGCCGACTCATGGTGGAAGATATCCTGGAAGATGTTGCTCCTGAGACTATTCAGATTGTTGTAATGTGTTGGAACCTGGATAATGATATTGATGAGGTTGATAGAGAAAAAGTAACTCAGGCCGTTACGAGGAGATGAAGACGTGAAGGAGATGGATGATGACGTTACAGCTCATAGAGCTCGATGACGAATCACGATCGTTGATTCACAAGAGGCCCACTAAGCATTTGGCATGCCTCGGGTTCCACAGCAGAAGAGATAAAATAACGGGGACATGTTATATAGTGTCAGAGGAAGGGGCTCGCCTCTTTGTTTTAGTACTCGAAGCTTAGGCGAGGCCTCGAGATTTCTGTTTAGGGAAGGTACTACCAGCCACCTTTGTTAGGATGTGAATGGTTGCGGGTCCATATAAACAATCCATCATCAAGTAGGTACAGATAGATACCTTAGTGCCTATAGTTCTAGATACTACTAGTTACTGAGCTGGTGACAGCTTTTCGCTTATGATTGATCAGTATATCATATGAAGAGTTGAGCACTCACGTCTCTTATACAATTATAATACTGCATATCACCGTTGATATACTAAAGCAAAAGTGAAGAAATTATAGACTCACCTTGCTCGACTTTATGAGGGATTCCTGGGCAGTTTATTTTTGTATCCCAAAATGGAGGCCGAGGCTTCTTATACTCCGCATTAGAGGCCGACTGTTGTTACTCAGACCGGTAATAGGGCGGCGACAATCGGGGGAATATCCGGTGGCTTGCACTTGCAGATGCAGAAAACTAAAAGGTCCGCTTTCGGGGACCAGATGATGACCCCAGACTACGATTTCCATGTTTGATGGTTGCAACCAAGAGTACCAACTAAAAGTACGATCTGTCCGCCTTACCAGCTAAATACAGTACCATAGTACATATTTTACAGAGAATAGTACCTTATGAAAGAGTACATCATCAGAACTCTAAGTGCTGTACGTCATGGCATCTGCCGTTCTCACACAAAAACAACAACGAATAACACTCAACTGTACAAGACAGTCATAGACAGCCTAGCTAGCTGAAGTTGCTCCTGTGACCCTCCCCTCAGGCTGTGTGAGACTGTGAGTAAGTGGTTGTGCAGGATTGAGGGGGTCACAATCACAATTTCTTCCAATTATCGGCCTCTCTTGACCGCAATATTCTACATGTCTAACAAGAACCCCTGCAAATGTTCGCCTTTTTTTTCTGCACGACCTTCAACGGCAACAAGAGACCAAACCTGTTTTGGTAATTGTGACCCATACATGCATGGCTTTCCCCGGTGGATGCAGTGGGCTTTACCTTTTCATCGAGCTCTCTCTTCCTTCTAATAACATCAACTCTTTTTCTTCCTTTTCCATATCTTCTCTGGTTCAAGAGTTGGGAAAGGTTGATTCAGTTTCTTTCTTCCTCTGGTCAGATTGATCACCGCTCCAGTTTAACGTATCTATTGTGCACAAGATTTGTTAGAACCAGAAAAGAAAGAAAACGATTACTTGCACCGTTCCTCACTCTCACTCCCTCTGCGCTATCGCTTCTCAAAATGACGACAAAGGATGGTCCTAAACTGCCAAAGCAGCAGTTGGCGATTCTGGGTGAGTTGAAGTCTTGAGAGTTTTCCTTTGTTCCGTCAGCATCCGTAAAAGGTTTTCAGTATCCTTGTCATGAATTCTTGGGCCGTGCTTTGATCGCAATATCCATCTCACATCTCATGTACACACTTGAGATGAGACGAGATCTAAGTCAACGCAATACGACCCGGTCTCCCTCCCTCTTCTGCCCGAGTGTGCTCCCGTATGAATGCTATTGATAGAGCAACTTCTCATCAAATACAGACACACTATAACATAAATCTGCAATCATGATGGTCCACTCTTCTCCAGGTACCCCCAAACACCTTCCAAACACCTTGCTAATATCCCAATAGCCATCGCCAGAATCGCCGAGCCTATGGCGTACACTTCAGTCTTTCCATATCTTCCAGCAATGGTCAGTAGTTTTGGTGTTCCTACGAACAAGGTCGGAAGCTGGGTTGGTGTCACATCAGGCGTCTTTTCCATCTCCCAGAGCGTCACCGCGGTCGCATGGGGAAGAGCATCCGATATCTACGGGAGAAAACCTACCATCATCTTGGGTCTACTGAGTACCATGATCTGCTTCATAATATGGGGCATGTCAACCAGTTTACCCATGGCTATTGCTATACGAGCCATCCAGGGAGGCGGCAACGGAAATGGTGCGTCCAACACTGTTTGGCACGCTTCAAGACATTAGCATACTGACTGTTGTTAGTTGGAATTATTCGAACAATGGTTGCTGAGATGGTTCCTGAGAGAGAACTTCAACCTCGTGCCTTCTCCATCATGCCCGTTGTCTGGAGTCTGGGCTCTATTATCGGTCCTAGCTTTGGAGGTTTCTTCGCTGAACCCGCAGAGCAATACCCTGACATATTTGGCCACATGGAATTCTTCAAGCGCTTCCCCTTTATCCTTCCAAACTTGATCCTGACCATCTTCTTTCTCATCTCTGTTACTGTCGCAGTCCTGTTTCTTCATGTGAGTCCACACTGACTTGACTATGCACCACTTCTAACGATATCCAGGAAACACTTCCCAGCAAAAAGGGACATCGGGATTGGGGTCTTCTAGTCGGCGAGCGCATTACCCGCTCCTTCAAAAACACTCGCCCAAAGCCCTCTACCCGTCGCCCTTCCTTCGTAGACGGCGAGGCTACTTCGCCTCTTCTTCCCAGCAAAACAGCACCCAAGAAGCAAGCCCAAGAGCCAGTCAAGAAAGAGCGTGTTCTGACTCGCCAGACCTCCATTAACCTCATAGCATACACGTTTCTAGCTTTCCACTCAGTTGCCTACGATCAGATCCTCAGTGTTTTCCTGAGACACCCCGTTGAGCAGCACACGCCCGAGAACACTGCGCTCCCCTTGTACTTTTCTGGAGGATTTGGTATGTCGCATAGCCAGGTCGGCCTTATATACACGGTATATGGTGTTGTATGTGGTGCCATCCAGTTCCTTCTATATCCTACAATCGTTGCTCGCTTTGGAGTTTTGCGCTGCTTCAGGTTCTGCTGTAAGTCATTACGCTTGACGTTCTCACCACGCCATTGCTAATCCATTACAGGTATCCTTATGCCGCTTTCTTACTTCCTCACCCCTTATTGTGTTCTGTTTCCCACACACAACTCCCGAATGGCAGCTCTCATCGCGGTCATGTTCATTAAAGCAGCTGGAATCATAATCGCCTTCCCATCTACAACTATTCTTCTTACCAACTCGTGCAGTTCCCTGCGCGTGCTGGGTACCCTTAACGGCTATGCGACGACCTTTAGCGGTTTGGGCCGCGCAGCTGGTCCCGCTTCAACTGGTGCTTTGTTCACTTGGGGTGCTGATCACGGTTATGTCGTGACGGCATGGTTCTTCCTTATGCTCGTCGCCATACTGGGTGCTATTCCCGCGTATCTCGTCGAAGAAGGACCCGGCCCAACAGCTTCTGCGTCAACTTCAGCGGGGAATAGTGACACTGAGGATAACGATGTTTCGTCTTCGTCCAGTACCTTGCTGTTACCAGAAGACTCTACAGCGATTTCCGACTCTGAGGAAGACGAGCAACCCTTGAATAAACCTCGACCCGAGCAGCGGAGCTACGGAACTATTCAGGGGGGACAGAAGTAAGATACCACAACCTCGACATGGAGACGTTCTAAGATCAACATATACGCAAAAGGACATATTAAAACCGTAGTACCTTCCAACTACGAAGCATAAGTCGAGTGTCAAGACAGTCTAATTTGACCCTTTGGAGTCAACAATTGTCTTTCAATATCAGAAAGAGGGATACACGAGTAACGGATGCATTGGGCATATTATGCATTGCTGGCGTCAAATCACGATGATGATTAGTACAATGATAATGTTGGGACTGGATGTAGCAGCTAAAGCAGTGGTTAATAATAAAAAGTTTTGTTTTTCTCAACATTTGACAGTGAGATTACTTGACACCTCTAACCGTGTTCAACTACATGACTTCCATGTGAATCATTCCCTCATCCCCTAGCCACGGATCATATAAGATGGAACACGGGCGACCAGTCCCTCTCGTACAAGCATTCAATTGTATATCACGTCTCGACAGACCTAGGTTTAGTGGCTGCTGAATAGTGGTTGGGAATAGCCACTTCGAGCTCCATTGCGACTCACAGCTGTGACAGACTGATTGACCTGGTATCAATTCAAGACGGCACGCCAGTCATCTAAATCGCTTCTCTAAGCTAGAAATCTTACATTAACAGTAATCTTTGTCACCAACATTCAAATCTATCATTACATCCACACATATATTCGTTTAAAACTTGTAGACCTGGTCCTCCTTGTAACCAAGCTCCTTGAGAGCACCGGTCAGCTCACCCTGGTTCTTAGGGCTGACCTTGTTTCCGGAGATGGCGTTCATGAGACCGGGAGGACCGCAGACGAAGAGCTTGATGTTCTCGTTCTTGGGCTCAGGGAGGACAGTCTTAAGAAGGTCCTTAGTGATGAAGCCGCTGCCGCCAGCCCAGCCCTTGGGGGGGTTGTCGAGGACGTAGAAGGCGCGGAAGCGCTGGGGGTAGGTGTTCTCGAGCTCTTCAAACTCCCTCTTGAGAAGAATATCCTTCTCGCTGACGTTACCGAAGACGAGAGTGACCTTGGTCTTGTCATTGGGGTTGTTGAAAATGGCGCGGGCGAGCTGGTACATAGGTGTGATACCGGTGCCACCAGCAATGAGGGCGATGTGGTCGTGCTTGTTCTCCTCCCATTGGTACTTGGGCAGAGGGCCCTTCAGGTCAAGACGCTGGCCAGGAGCCATGTCGTGCAGGTGTGTGCTCATAGGACCGTTGGGGTACTTCTTGACAAGCAAATCGATGAAGCCCTTCTCGCCTGTACAGCAGTTAGTATGCGCTCATACACAGGTAGTATCTTTACATACTCTCATCACTGATGGGGGTGTAGGGTCGGAGAGTAGCCTTCTCGTCATTGGGGCCCTTGTACTTTGTAAGAAGAGCACTCGCAACCTGAAGACCAGAAACCTGGTCAGATTCGGGAAGCTCGAAGCGCAGGCGCTTGGTGTTGTGGTTGACGAGCTCGACATCAGAGAGCTTGAGAGAGACCCAGCCCTGATCGCCACCAGTGAAAGCCTTCTTGGGCTCAGCACCAACAGCCTGCTTCACGTCCTGAGCAGCGGCAGAGACGGAAGCTCCGCTCTTGCCAAAGTACCAGTAACCAGCACCGCCAACGGCAACAGCTCCGGCAGCATAGAGGAGAGCGTTGGAGCCACCAGCACCTCCAGCCTCGGTGGCATATCGACGAACAGACTGTTAGAGAGCTCAATTAGCTTTTGCTATGGTCTGATGAGAGAAAGATCTGATTGATAATCCGAGACCTTCACAGAAGGAGGGGTGCAGATGCGACATGCGCGGGGAGAAAAGCATACCCTCAAAGGCTGAGCAGCACGGAACGCAGATCGGGCGAACATCTTGACGATTATTATACTCTTTTGAAGTCAATTGGGGGGTCAATTGGCCAGCAGAAGAAGAGTAAAAAGAGTTGTTTGACGTTGCTTAGAGTTAGAGAAGTGGGCGTATCAAGGTACCTAGTTGCCGATTTCGCGACGGATGGGAGATGACGTTATGAGTCACGTGATATCCCGAATAATTAAAGCACGTCAGAATGGAAAGAGTCCATCCAGATAGGTAGTAGGCGAGAAAACAACCTAAACATCTATAAGACGCATGGAACTTTAGGGCGCAGAAAATAAAGAGCCTAAGAGCCCGCTGCGTAAAGAATTTCAACGGAACATACTTGCTTTGGTGGTTTGAGGGCGAGCTTTCTGACATCCCCTACCTAGACAGGCCAAAGCTCAACAGCCGCACGGTTCAATAAGTACTATGGTATGGATGTACCCATCATGGCGTGGGATAGACGGTATGTATTGGCTGTATGAGAGTATGGTATGAACTTAATATTATGCTTATCCCGTATTCCCATCCTTCATTCTGCAGCATCGCCAGAAAATAGATAACCTGTAGATTTCGAAAAGTAAGCTGTGGCGTCCCTCTCTGTGAATGACCCTTCTCCTAACAACGTAACGATAAACTCGTAGAGACAAAGAGGGTGGCCTCTATCTCGGCTCTGTGGCTTGTCTTAGGCTCGTAGCCGCTGGACGTGACACAACCCTGCCACTCCTGGCCTGTGAAACGAAAGTAACGTAACCTGCCGCAGAGATCGTCGCGTCAATAAAGACAATCGCCCCCTCTCCAGCCTGTCTTTGTGCACTTGGTTTATGCGCTGCGTGGAGGGAATGCCGAAGGGGAAGGCAATGCTATTTATATGTAACGGCTCTTTTATTGATCTGCACAAAGACCCTCTTTCGCTGAATCTCTCATTATTCCTACCTGCTAAATATCCTATTTCTGTTTACTGTCCTTTAGACTTTCTATCTTTTCTGACCTCCACTCTCTTTTTCCGCTGGGGGCCATTCCTTCTTGCTGACGTTAATATTCCCCTTTTATCCCTGCAATCGGGAAGTTGTTTACCTGCGCCTTGGCAACTCCACTAGCAACCCAGATTCACATCGTACTCAGTACATTCATTTCAACAACAACAACAACAACAACATCACTGGCCCTTGATTCTCGCGAGAACGATCCCCTCATCGCCATTATGGCAACCTTAGTGAGACATGCGCTGGCGCGCAGAGCCGAAAACGAGGACAGTTACGAGTGGGATTCTTCAAACAGCGACGACGACGATGTTTATTGGTGGTATAGCGATGTAAGAACTGGTCACGCATTTCACCAACCTCGCGACTAAATAGGCCACAGGAAGGATATATCGTCAAATGGACCATTCTCGGCATTATCGTTCTTCTATTCACACTCTGGATCGTTGGAGGATATTGGCATGCAAAGAAGAGGATCCAAAAGGGTTTGCGACCGTTGGCATATCACCGAGTAAGTCGTGGACACGCATGTGACAGATGCGTATTTCGTTCGCCGGCCGATTTTCTAACAACCTTGCTAGTGCTTCGTTAGTAGGAGCATGATGGCACAAGTCGATCCCCGATACGCCTACCCGCCGAACACATACTACTATGCTCCACCAAATGGCTATTATGGCCAGCCTGGCGGATATCCCATGCACAACATGCCTCCTCCGCCAGTCTACGACCCGTCACGACCGCCCATGTACGATGAATCCTCCAACGGCGCCAAGATCGATCCGTCGCAAGGGCAGCAGCAGAGACGTGAGGATGGACCTGCAGACTATTATGCGCCTCCCGCTGGGCCTCCGCCTCCACGATGAATAGGATAAATGGTGCTAGAAAGGCCTGGGTAGAGAAGAGTACATGCTTGGTAGGAAACCAATTACTGAGTTCAAACACTTATACAACAGTCGTTGAGCGGCGTGTGGGAAAGAAAGTATCAGATTGAAACTCTTATCAAGGTAAGTTATCTTAGCATAGAAATACAAGTTATTGCATGAGTCTGGCATTCACCATACAGCGTGCCAGCTTGTGCTTGCTAATTCGACAATGACCAAACTCCAGTCGCCTTGGGTATATATACTTATGTCCTGTTGCATCCGTTTACTGTTCGTCTAGTCCAAGTCCATTGCATCTGGATCATCTGCGCTTGCCATCATGTCAGTACTCACGGTATTGTTTTGCATCACCGGAGCATCCGATTTTCCCTCTCTTTCTAGGCGTTGCTGCTCCCTCGTGCGTTGTCTTGACTCGATAATGGCCTTGCGCACACTATCCTTATCCTCAGGAACCGTTAACGATTTTGGATCGCTGTAGAGAACGACCTGCATGCCAGCCAGCTCGCCGTCGCTGTTGGCTAGCACGGATGGAGGGATACGGTTTGCGCGCAAGTGCTTTTCGATGTCAGGAAGGAAGACAAGCTTGCCGGGATCATCGGTTTCACTATCGGAGGAGAGTTCATCGTCGATATTGTAAATGTACACTTTGTGCTTCGAATCATCTAATTGCATTGTTTCGTCGGGGGTTGGTAGATCCATCGGGGCATTGGGAGCATTAGGCAAAGACGCAGGAATAGAAGGTACTGAAGCCGTTGGTTCCTCAACGGGGACATAGAGCTTATTGCCACCCTGCTCTATAAATGCGATACGTATCAGCAGTGAACCCAAAAAAAAAAAAAAAAAAAAAAAAAAAAAAAAAAAAAAAAAAAAAAAAAAAAAAAAAAAAAAAAAAAAAAAAAAAAAAGAAAAAAAAAAAAAAAGAAAAAAGACAAAAAAAAAAAAAAAAAAAAAAAAAAAAAAAAGAGTGGCCAGAAGACGACAAGGGTATAAAGGAAATGCGGCCGGACTCATCTGAGGATCGGATTATTGTTAGTTGGGTGAGTCAAACGGCCTTCAACAATGGAGATGAGAGGGAGAAGAAAGAACGAGAGAGGAAGTGAGTTGGGGAGCGGAGAGAACGAAATGAAGACGGCGGTCACATTCGAGGAGGGATAGGACAGGATGAGATTAGATGAGAGCTTCATTCGATAATGAGTGGTCGAGATGGAACCTCGATGCTTCATATTAAAATGTACCGTGCCTACCTGTTATTGCTGTACCTGTTGCTCCTGCCTCGAGTTAGCTCAGTGTCAGTGCCAACACCTAGGACATGCAATGCACTTGTGTGATTCGGTCCAGTCGGCAGCCACTTCCAAATCTGGGCGTGTGAGTTGTCCCGGCTTTTGTTTAGGTTGCTTTATTTTAGGTATTTTATTCTTCTTATTTTTTATTTTATTTTTGCTTTGCTCCTTGTGACGCTGTAGTGCAGGGAGATTGGCAGTAGTTCTTTCCTGATCAGTTAGGCACTGGAACTTGTTACCTACCAAAGTCTCACCTATTCGCTATCACAGCACTTGGTGGTACTATAGCACCTCAGTCGCTTCATCTTCGAACAGATATCTTCAAAGGAACGCCTTGTTCATGTTGTAATGAGACCCGCACTCCATGAGTACCCGCAATAGCCACGACGTAATTTCGGCAAGGGCCCCCTAGTATCTTGGAGAATTTCGAAGCAATAAACAAGACAAAGGATGATTGATACTTCCGTCAACACCTCAGTCTACTAGTTTCCGTTGTACCCGTTAGCATCTTCACAATTCAAGGCCCTTTGATCTTAACCCGCACATCAGCGCGATACGATGTGAGTGATCACTGCTGGCTGCTTCGCTGGCATCGACCTAACGCAACGATTCGACGTGATTTCTCAAACTTTATGTATGGCCTCCAGGGTTTCCAGCCTGAAGTGAATGTTTTATGATCACTTGCAGTCTTTGGGTCGATAGGTATGCTCAAGCTTCTTCACCTCTGTAGACCAGGGGTTTGTTTTCCTTTTCCATTTTTCCATGATTCGAGGGATGTCCATGCATGCAAATATCCTTGTTGGGATGAACCAATAGGCGATATGGATTTGCTTCCTGGAACATTTCCCCGGAGTTTTAGGTCGAGTTCAGATTGAACAACTCACCACATCATCATCCTTAAACACACATTATCATCATAATGTGGAATGCACAGTTTTATAGTCTTGTCCATGATTTACTGTGCTTTCCCGGCAATAGCCTAAATTGTAGAATCTCAACTCCTCACCCCTTTATTTCTCGCCCTCTTTTTTTCTTTCGCTTCCACACGTCTTTGAGTTTATTACTGGACCCTTAAAAACGCCGGGGCCGCACCCGCCAGTACCTGGAGCTAACTCGGGCCTCTCCACCTTGCTACTGTATCTGGAATGCTAGCTCAGGCACGCAGGTTTCCCTTTCCAGGAGCTTCAGCTCCCGTGGAGGGAGCGTAGGTTCTGACTTTAAGTTTAGGTATGCTAGACTTGGAGACATTGTTGATTTGACTACTCTGTATCAGTCCCGGACATGTTGCTTAAGCATGCCTACCGATGATATAGATTTCTCTTGTTCTCTTGGAGCTAATTACCTCTTTGTGAGAGTTCGCCTTGGTTTTTCACAACAAGGGGTCCATTTTACTACGATGTGTATCAATTCTGAACAGCACAACGCCAATATAGTGGTTGATCATCACAAGGGAACTGCTGGTGACGATCCCACCCCCGAGTTACCTTGAGCATCTTTGCAAATACATACTATTTTGGAAGTGCATGGTCTAGTTGACTATTTACGTGTTCCCAGGCCAGAGTTGAATATTGGTTGTGCAATCTGGTGAGCAAAACACATATTCTTTATTATGTATATGTGTCTTTCATATTCTCGGCAAGTACTGTTGCTGTTCCGATATCACAGTACGCTGTATTGGGCTGGAACAGGGACATTTTGTAATGGCAAGCCGCCTCGGCAGTTGTACACATCCAAGATACTGATATTCCAGGAGAACAGCGCCTTGTTCGTAGTCAAGCAATATTAGGCGACGTGTGATCACAGAATTCAAATGGCAAGGTCGAATGAGATTAGAGACTTTTGAGCATAACAATGTGCCTCATATGTGGGAGTTGAGACACTGCTTTGGTGGACGGTAAGCAAAGGTGAACTAGCTGTATAGGGTAGGATAATTGGTTGACAACGCATGTGTAAATAAAAATATTAATGAGAATCTAAATGAATAGCCCTAGGCAGGGCCTTAGAACAGGTAATCCGGTGACTTAGTGACATCAGCTTGGACCCGGGTTTCAACTTGAACAATGGCATTGGCAAGTCAAGGTGAGCCCCCAATGCCGCGTTAACCAAACTACTCTTCAAACACTCATAGCGAATGGCATAGACACAAACAACCAGTACAATGCGAGGAGTATGGTGTACAAGCCAGGCTTGATGTAATATTATTAGTTGAGTTTCTAGATACATAAGTATGCAATCATGAACACTCCCCAGACGACTCAAGATTTGGGGGCTGGTAATAAGCCAAGCCATGCAAATGCAAACGTGGAGTTTGTGATGCTGCTTCAGTCAATTGCAGCCGTGACTTTCGTTATCAAATTCGTACAACACTTTCTATATGAACCGTCCAAATGATTCGTGTCCGAGAACGCCACCCGCGATAAACCTGAATATTCCCATCTGCATCGATAGAATGGGATGGCAGTAATAATGATGCTTTTTATCGAACGTGCTAAAGGGCAAAAAAAAGATGAAGAAAAGATGAACACTGTCCTTCTCATGACTAGAAGTTGGATGAGGCGTTTACAGGCGTTGGTTGATGGTAAGTATCCAGCGTCGATGCAAACGGACTGCGCTGAGGACCGGCGCTACCAGCACTGTTGTACTCGGTCTTTTCAACGCTGTGGTAAGGACCGTTGCTGTTAGGGCGACTGTTGGATTCGTCAAAGTCCATGAGACCATCGGCCTCATCGTTGTGCTTCTTGCGTCCCCAGATTCTCCAAGCAACGAGGCCAAGAGCACCGACAACAATAGCACCGCCAATACCAACGACTACGCCAATAACAGTGTTGCGAGTCTTGGTCGACATTCCAGAGGAACTGCCGGTATCATCACCGTCACTGAGTCCAGGTGTTGAGGTAGAAACACTTGTAGTGGTCATGGTCTCAAGATCACCATTGTCGTTGGTCCTCGTGACGACGGCAATGTGGGTAGAGGTAACAGGTTTGGCGGTAGTTCGGGTGTCCTTCTCGGCCGCAGTGCTGCTGGCCATCTCGTCGTTACCGGTGGCGGCGCTGCTGGTGTCATCGTTTTGGTTCTTGCTGTTGTTGCCGCCGGCGGTGGTGGTAGGCGAGGGGGCCGCCTTTGTCGAATCAGCAGCAGTATTTTCATCAGTAGCAGAAGCAGCGCCAGTAGACTCAGTGTCATTAGTGGCCTCGGTAGGTGAAGGAGCAGCAGTTTCGATGGGCTTGCTATCAGCAGCAGTAGACTTCTCGGCAGCGTTGGTAGAAGGACTGGCCTTGGTAGGGGAGGCATCGGCAGCAGTGGTCTCTGCAGGTTTGCCTGCAGTAGGTTCGGCAGCAGTAGCAGATGCCTTGGAGGGCTCGTTGGTAGCCTGCGTAGCTTCATCGGCGGCGGTATCGGCGGGTTGGTCAGACTTTGTATCAGCTACGTCAGTAGGAGCAGCTGTACCATCTGGTTCTGCTTGAGAAGCCGAAGGCTCGTCGACTGGTGCGGTGGCACTTGGTTGGGCATCATCGGACTTTTGACTTGGGCTTGCTCTTCGCATAATTCGACGCTCCTTCAGGTGGATTTTGTTAAGATCGATCCATGATGCCTGGGCAACACATGCAATAGCAAGAGCCACCAGTAGCAGCTTCACAAGCCGTGTAGCATACATGGTGGCTGTGATGGAGGAGGATATCGAATGGAATTCAGAAAATGGCGATTAAGTAAATATTGTCGTTCCGGTGTGCAAGTCGTAAAGGGAAACGTGTGAGAGCACTTTGTATCTGCTGCTGACGCAAACTGTATACAAGGCTCAGTGGACAGATCGGTTATCCGTGATCAGAACCGAAACAAACGGCCGCTTGCTGGACACCTGCAGTAAAGTGTTGGCGATTCAGAGGATAGTACGGGTTTTGTATCTGTGATTACTTGACAGTGGGATTGTTGGTCGTCAAATGAGTTGCAAGAGCGAGAGTGAGATCGACCAACAAAGCGTCGAAGGCTCTAATCTAAACGACGGAAGGAGATGAAATATGTAAGTGAAATAAAGATAGTAATAAGAGCGAGAGTGATTGAACGGGAGATGGCTGTATGCAAGTCGACTACAATAGTCATGAAAAATGCAAGAGTCGTGTGATGAGGGTGAGTGAGAAAAGCGAGATAGTTATAAAGCGACAAGGGCTGGGCAAACAAAGGAAGATATTGGATGGAATGATGGAGAAAGATGGAGTGGGTCAGGAGTTGGATTGCCAGGCCTCGTATTTGGCAGGCAGTTGATACCTTAGAATGGAAACTACTACCAATGCATGGATGGATGGGTATGGATCTGGGTTGGGGTGGTACTGACGGGACCTCTCACGGAGGCTGTGCTTAGGTACTACTAGCTAGGGGAGTCCAGGCTACCCGTCCTTATCGCTTCGCGGGCTGCGTTGCTCTTGTAGGTTATTTTCCATAGGTACTTTGAAGAACAATACTGTTAAAACGCCTGAGCAGCTTGAACGTAGTCTAATAGCGCATGTCCTGCCTTTTTTTTTTTTGGTCATGCAGCAGCAATTTTTTATTGAGAAACATGCATTACCTGGCATTGCTGATAAGAAAACCAAAGCACAGAGCCTGGTCTCAAGTGAACTCACTTAGCCGAAACAGTCCGTTTGCGGCGGCCACATCGCGTCGAGACCTGTCTACTAAAGTGTACTGCTCAAGCTGTAAACGCTGTGTTAGGTTAGGCCAGATCAATTTTTTGTCGTGCATATATTTATTTTTTCCAAGGTTGCCCGATTGCAGACTTGTCAAGAAAGCCACATAAAAGACTACGTGTTTCGCCTTACGGTAGTTATCGTTGACCGATTCGACAACGTTCTCCTAGCGTGAACCTGTTGAAGATCTATTGTTTCTGTTCTTGCAGTCATCCCCACGGGATATTCGCTTATTTTAGGTATATCAGATTCCATGCGTTTCCTCAGTATCTTTTTCTCATACGCATAACCACTATCAGTGACAAGCACCTACTGCATAGACGATAGAGCATCCCATCATGACGGCGGCTGTTTGCATAACAATTTCTCACATGCCACATCTCCAACCCTCTAAAATACGTACCATCCGGTATGTTACCTGGACATTAATGTTTTGCTCCATGTAAATCGACCCGGAGGAGGCCCCTTGATCTTCCCATTAATCTATGATCTGTACTTCGTACCTACCTAGTGGTACTTTACGCATGCCGACGTTGTTGGTGGATCACTCACCCCTGTCACGATCAGTGTGAGGCGTCGTCATCATCATCAACAAAAGACGATCAGCAGTCTTGACACAATCTTTCTTGTGCATGACATTAACTGTAGACTTGGCGGTTTATGGATACATACCGTCCTATCCTTTCCCATTATGCCCACTGAGCGGCGGCCTCTCCCTTTTTACAGGGTTTGCTACTACGACGTCACTTCTTCCTTGTCAAGCTCGCCTCTACCGAAATCATTTATGTACAGAAGGACCCTTACCAAACCCACTGTGTCTTCTGTATCCGCGTATAGGTAGGTAGGCCTTAATTACTGAGAAAAGTGGATGGCTTCTGGGGGCCTGGGGACCCAAAAGATGCTGACGGGTTAATTAGACGGGAGGTCGGTGTGGTCCGATGGGGAAACACCCCTAAGAAAAAGGAACAAAAATAGCACCCGACCTCATCCAAGCCAATCCTATCCCCTGAGCGCCACTACCAAAGGTGAAACTCTCCGTCCTACCGGGTCCTCGAGCCTCAAGCTCTCTAGGCTCTTTGTCAGTTTTTGGTCGTCACATCCGCTTCCATCGTCGTCATTGTTATATCCCCATGAAGATCTTATACCTGGGGAAACCCACTGCTTGCAACATGAAATCAAGGTTGTCGCTCAATTTTATTTCATCTTAACAACAAAACGGAGTACAGCACCCATCCTCCTGCATGCTCGAACGACAACTGTCAGAAGCAAGCTTGTTCAAGGTCTGCGGCCCGCCCTGCGCCCGTGACCTAATCAATTACAAGTGGGACTCGTGATTTGTCCTGTACTTGAATTATTATCCAGGACCATATCGCTACGTGCTCACATAAATTCTCTATGATTCGCAAAACAACATGATATACGAAAGCCTCTGCCCAATCAAATCGTCTCATCTTATTGATGTCAAGCATTCACGCGTTTAAGACCAGGCGGTAACGTGTCTCTTCAATGTCACGTCACTTCAGCTAGACCCTTTGTCGATCCTCCGAGAGGCTGTGCTTGATCATGGGGATGCGTAATGTTTAATTGCACAGGCCCTAACCCGCTTATCCATTCATTTACCCTCATCCACGACTAAGCATAGCAGCAGAAGAGGAACATACAAGAAAAGGCAAGAGAGACACAGTTCTCAGGTGATATGGATTGTATTACCGGGATCGCACTCTGCATCAGCACTCTCCCCTAACCAGATATGGTGTAATATAGAATAGGAAACCCAACAGCTTCGAATCAAACATTGCATAAGCCATGCTTTTCAATCAAAGCCAATAAGATGACACAATATGCAACACCTCGCAGGTGAAGCGGCCAAGTCTGATAACGTTTTCCCCTCAATCGTAAAATGCACATGCAATTTCTTGGAATGAAAGACAATGTGTGTAATGGATGCGTGTGGACGCTGTGAGCTGATCCCAATACTCCTAGGGAAGGCTGTTATACCCAAAATAACGCCGAGCATAGAACCAATGAAATAGTAAATCCTTTCCATCATATATGGTATCTCAATGAATGCAAAGAAACAGAAAACGAGCATATCTTATAGGCTATTGGCTCCAGATAGGAGCGTGTCGATATGCCGGCGAGTTGTAGCTGTGGAGTACCCGGAATGGAGGGTCTTGAGCATAGATCGCACTTCCCTGAGAGCCTTGCCTCCCATGGGTGGTTTGATTGGGAAGGGGGCCAGTGACATAGATATTGGGATACTGTTGAACCATGTTTGACGTCCCATAGACCAGCGCCTGATTCTGCATCATGTAATTTTGCTGCAGTTGCTGGTTAAGAGTGTACATGTCCATCGGCGCCCATGCTTGAAGAGAGGACTGGGGGCGAAGTTGCTGCTGTTGGAGTTGTTGCTGCTGCTGCAGTTGCTGCTGTAGTTGCATCAATGTAGTGCTGCTTCGTGAACGTGGCATCCCGGGCTCCGGACGCGGCTGTGCCGGTGCCGATACCCGACGATTATGTCTCGACTGCGATATAGCCGGACCAGTCTGCTGCGTACCGTTGCTTGAGTATGATAAGACCCTGGGTTGATGAGCAGTAAATCCCGGTTGGGAACCGATATTGTTCACGGGGCTCATGGTCATGCCTCGATTCGAGTTGCGAGACTCCGTGCGGCTGTGCGAGACATGGCGGTTTTGAGGTGTCGTTCGACCATAGTCCTGAGGCAGGGAAAGCCGCCTGCCAGTGGTAGGTCGAGAGTTAATGAGGGAAGAAGGAGTCATAGAACGATTGTGCCCCTGCTGTTTGCTTCGCGAAGACTTGGCATTTCTGTTCTGCATACTCACAGGAGGCGATGCTTTTGTTCGCGAGGCTTGTTGAGCCTCAATTTGAGATGGACTCAGAGACATTCGACGACTTGCTGACAAATTTGGCGCAGAGACATTGGTGCGAAGATGAGCCAATTCTGGCTTATCACGCCGCTCTTGTCTGCCAGGCATGGTGCTAGTCATTCGGGTTGGTGAGGGCAAGCTACCAGGGCTACTGGCAATTTTCCCAGGCATTGGTCGAGACGATCGCGAGCTTGTAGCTCGAGGATCGGAGACAAGGTCAAAACGCTGGGAAGATAATTCCATGGCAGTTGAAGGGCGCGTCAGAGTCGACTCGGGCAGTGAACTTATGATAGGACTGGTGTCTGCGCTTCGGGAGCCAAACATTTGAGCAATTGATTGACGCCAAGACTGCCGTCTAGACGGCTTCTTTGCCATAGTCTTTTCGACACTCTTGGTTGTATCCTCTCCTTCAAGTCCTGGCACGATGTTTATGGTTTGGCTTTCCACACTCAGAATAGTGTGCAAGGTATCTTTGCTCGGCTCGTTGCGAAGCGCTGACCGCTTAGGTCGAGAGCGCGGTTTTGCTTTGAGACCTAAAGTATTGTTCGGAACATCATGTTCAACTATAGAGACAGCTTCCATCTTCTTTGACGACCCCTTCTTACGGGAGCCGCTCAGGAAGCGAGAGATCTTACTACCTCCCCGGGTGACATTTGGGATTGTAGCAGACGGCTGATCACAATCGTCACTGATAGATTGGATGATTGGCGTTGTCGCAGTGCTCGAGACTCGTGGCTCGAAACTCCGCGTTGATTTCAGTGACGAGAGACGCATACGGCTGCCAATAGCAAATGGGGAGAATGGCCTACTGGTCGGGCTTGACGGACTTGTTGGGCAAGTTGAGGTGTCATCATCTGTTGATGACGAAGGAACCTCCAGATGAATGGGTAGCCGACTGCGTGTTTGTGATGGCACCAGGGAAGAAGTGCGAGTCGAGTTTGAATCCGAAGGCGAGCTCATCCTTGAGACGTCGACATCAACCCTTTCCGTAGTAGCCATGGTGTTCTTTTCCGTGACGCCGGATCTCAAGCTAGGCAATGATCGGAGAGAGACATTGGAGCTGTAGCCACTGTCATTTCGGGACGCGGTCTGTTGAGTTTTCTCAGATGAAGGGCTTGGGACGAAGCCACTGTCAGACCTTGTCAACCCTTTAAACATTTTGTTTTCGAGTTCCAAGTGCATTTTCTTTGGGTCTGGCTTTGCATTTGGGTCTTCCCTTACGTCCAAAACCTCGGCAACGGGAAATGAGACAGCATTCCCGCTCTCAGACATTTGACCATGGCCTGTTCTAGATTTCCCCGAGTTGCCTGAATGCTCGGCAACAAGGCTTGGAACGAGAGTAGTGACTTTTCCAGGTGTCATAGACCTCGCGGTTGTGGCTTCTGCCGTGTTCAATCCTTCTTTCATCAAATTGGCAAGATTGCTGGCTTGCTCATCAACATAGCCCACACAAGGGGTTGCAAATGTCGACTCAGAAGCCCCTTGTTGTTTGACGTCATCTCCAGGCACCGGGGAAGTTACCGGTGCTCCATTGGTGATACGTAGCGATCCAAACTTCATGCCACCCAACTGCTTGTAGTCAGCCTCAACTGGCGTAACGGCTCGGCCTGAAGAGTGTGCCTGGGATGGGATTGTGGTAGGCATTGACATACGCCTTGCCATGCCAGACTCGATCGAATTGTGCCGGGATTGACTTGGGGTTGGTGGAAGACTCTTGCGGAAGCTCGACTTGGCTGAGACTGGGGGGTTGGAATGGTGGACTCTGGTTGCTACGCCTGGGGTTTGAGCGATCGAACGGCGGCGCATTGGCATGTAGAGAGAGACGTCTGAATTTGTTCTGCTAATGGACAAGCCCGCAGAATGATTGGCGTTCTTGTTGTCATCAGTTACATCCTGGCTGGTCTCATCAGAATGTATTTTGGACTTGGAGACGACAGGCTCGCTGGGGAGCTTTTCTTTGGTGCCGAGAAGGGATTTGGGCTCGGCGGCTCTCGTATCGTAGCTCATAGAGCCACGCGGTACTGCAACAGGCATGCTATTTTGAGGCAGTCAGCTCTATTTATCAACACGCATAGACACGTTTCACAAACCTATCAGCGCGCGTGAGTGTGCGGTAACCACTATCTTGGGCGATGGAGCTCGTCCTGGAGCTATTGGCGAAGCTCGGCAACCTGGGAGACTGCTCTGACTGGACTGAGGATCTTCGTGGCATTGAATCACGCCAGGATTCTTTACAAGTAGGAGTTGGCACAGGACCAATACTGTCACTAGCAGGGACGGCTATACCGAGCCCAGGCGCCACCCTCCTCGTGGAGGAAGCCTTGTTGGGAGCGGGCGGCAGCGATCCAACAAGATACGAGTTGGAGAAGTGCTCACGATGGGGTGTCACAGCAGTAGCAGTGTATGGCAGACTAGCTGATGTCGTCTGGCTGCAGTGAGGTGGCTTGGATAGTCTCCGATGCCCGCGAGGGGTTTCGGCGGATTGTTCATTGCCCATTGGGCCAAACTGCTCTCACTCGTGGCTCGTGAGATGCTATCGGAAGCAAGAGGGGATGGTTTCTCGGAAGGAAGCTTATGAGGCTCCTCAACGAGCAGAGACGATCTTTCACTGGCACATAGACACCTCCATGCCGTCAAACATGAACTATCCCGTGTTCTACCCAGCCGAGAGCAAAGATAAGGTGAAGAAGCCCGTTGTGTGGAAGGATCGGGACTGGTATTGGTACTGGTACTGGCAAAATTGGTTGATTCTTTGAACTATGAGCTAAGAAAAGAAGAAGAAAGCAAAGCAAGAGGAGGCTCAAGCATATGAGAGATGAGGAGAGTAAAAGACAGAGAAGAGGTTGGACGAGGTGGAGTCGGATTTAAAGATCCATGACAGTTTTGGCGGAGTTGACGGTCGCATGAGGGGAACTCCCGGACAAGGAGAACCTGGTTGTTGAGGTGAGGTATGAGATCCATGTGAGGGGTGAGACCAAACCGAGCAGGGGATGGATCATGTCGAGACGAGACGCGAACATCAACAACAAGCCAGGCCAAGAACAGAATGAAGCAGCCACAACCAAAGAAGATTAGTAGACGAGACGGAGAAGAGCGCTGACGTGACAAAGGCTGCATGATAGACAGTAAAGCTAAAGACGGGAGAGCTAGAGCTGCTTCTGTCCCGGAAGAGACGAATTCTGAGTTTCTCGAGCTTGGACAAGAGGAGAAACGAGATGGATTATCGAAAAATAACCAGACCGTCCATGATATGACGGGAAGAAAGTGGAGTATTCTTGGTGTTGGTTTACCTAGCCCGTCCAGGATGGATAACAACACAGCTACGTAGCAGCAACCTACTGTAGACTAGGTACAGTATGTAGTAGCTTCCTGCAGCCAACAGCTAACTTAGACCTCTAGCACTAGGAAAGAGGTAGGTAGGTGGCACTAGCTAAGGCATATCCATCGATACTTCCGATCCTAATACGATTGGGGTGAACTAGATTGCACGTTTCGGCAACCGCCCAACGGCCAGCAGCCAATCAACTAATCCACTGGACAATTGACTTCGGATAAATCTCCTCAATTCAGAGGCGCCAAGGTTTCATTTCAATGCGTCTCCAAAAGATAACAAAACACCATTTAATGCAACAAAAAGGCTGACCTCGAAGGGAACTTGATTAACTAAGCATGGATGCGTACTCACTCAGTTCATCGCCCATCATCCAAGGTTACTTGTACACATTCATCTGCTCTGATTAGGTTTCCTCTACCCACTCTTGCTTGCTTTTACCTTGTTTACCAAGCTAACATGCAAATAAAGCTTTACGAGAATTAAGTTGCAAAGCCATACACGCACATGCGGCAGCCACAGCCAGCCAAAGCATGTGGTGTCATTGGAATGGCCGAGCAGATCAGACAAGGTTAATCAAATCCAATCCTGAGATTCTTACACAACTTTTCAATCCGAATCAGACTCAGTATCTATAGGTACGTAGTGTCTATAGCATAGCACTGACCTTTTGCTATAGGACAGCGCAGAGCGCCGCTTTTTGATATTGCAGGGCTGTTGTTAGCTGACACGCCCCCGGTCTTTGGGTCTGCCAAACGTCTCTTGTCTAGTCCTGTCTTAGTTCCAACCCCATGACGGCCAGCCGAAGCCACCGAATGCTCACTGAGAACGGCTGACATGACGCTGCCCAACAATGGGCTGAGTTGCAGGCTGCGGCGTTACTATACTGCCTTGTCCCGCCTGGCCTGTCCGTTACAGGTTTTAATTCTGACTGTTACTTTTGTGCTGTGGCTGATCAAGAAAGTAAAGTCAAATAAAACACGCAAGCCGCCCAAGCGCCTCTCCCGTGAATACGATGTTGATGTTGTATCATCAGAGGCGATGCAGTAAATCGTGCTGCAGACCGACCGGCGGGCAAGGCCCTTGCTCTATACAATACCAGACATATCAATACGATATGGCTGCATTGTGATCTCTCCATGCCGTCATGTCCACCGCTGAATATAGAACACCAATGTCTCCATAATAACAGCCAGCACTGAAGCGTATACTTACAACGCGTTGCAAACGCACATACCACCTATACCGGAGCGTTCCAAAATGGAACCCAACTGATAACGTACGATTTTTGTGAGAGAACAAGTTAGTAACGGTTCCAGACTAAACCCGCCCACCTGTTCACATACGGAGTAGAAACGAGATAGGACAGGATTGAGTAGGGTAGGAAAACATTATGCGACTCGAACCAAGACCATCCGAGGCTTTGGGATACTTTTCCAAAACCTGGCCACAGTTGCACTTGGTGAACTCTGATTTGTTTATCGACGCGTACAACCACGCTATGCTCGCGACGCCTTGTTGCTGGCCAATGGCGGTGCTTGTTTATCTCGATACTATGTTTTGGATATGTAGTGTACATACAGTCCTGAACGGTCTGGTCTCTACCACCACGTCTCCATTGTTTGTTGGGTACACTAGTCAACTCGTAGCCGATAGTCTGTACATACTTAGGCCATACTCAAAACTCGAGCTTCAGAGCCGACGAATACCACCGAAAAGAGGAGAACCAAATTCTAAACCTGCATTGATTACGACGCCTTTCTTCTCATCGCCGTCCCCGACCCCTCGTAAGCATTCTGGCTTGACGTGCGTGAGCCGCTCGTGAAATCTAGACGTTCAATCACGACAAGCAGTCGACTATTGCAAGTAGATCATAGCATTGCTTAGCGCCAGTTTCACTTTACCTATATGGGCAGCCCAATGACGAGATTTGAATTAGCCTCCGCTCCCGCTTCCTCATAAAGGCAATTGGCCCAGCCTCCTGACTTGAAGGAAGCCTTGCACTCCGGATGACGTTACACGAGATGAACGATATGTTTCCAATGTGGGGAGGTGTCATACTCAAAGGTTCCATCCATCAGCCCAACAAGATGAGCGGGGGTTGTATTTGCACATGGGTTCTGCCAACATCCATATATAGCCAAGCGAGTTCATATGGCTGATGATGGGCTTTTTGCGTCGTGGTAAATTAGACATCTTACTCCATTGTATGCCTACAGAACTATGTTAGGTTTATCAAGACTGTTCACAATCATGAGTTATATGGTATTTTGCTAGGTCGGCACCAAGACAGATGCTTCTATCAAGCATATGGTAGTAATTATGCACAGTCTAGCAGTAGTACTGCATTAGAATGGGGGTTTAAGAATTCGTATATCAGGACAATCGAATTCTTCGGGATCGACATGTAACTGTTCCTACCTATCCACAGATCATCCGACTATCAGCGCCATTGAGCTTTTAGCTTATCTTTAGATTGAGTAACAACCCCACGACGATGATCTTCATTCATTCAGACTTTGTATCTGTGAACAAGACTCTCGTCTTTCTTTCACATGGAATATTAATGACCAACCTCTTTAGTTTCCCCCCGCGAACGCCGTCTTCTTTCTATGACTCGGATACCGACGACGATTTCTGGTCCACGTAACGTTCTCCTTCGGCTCTCGGCTTTCGCCCCAAATCTGATCCATCCGATCCCCATAACGGTACTCTGCCAAGTTTCCAGAGCCTGTCTCAGTCGCAAATTTGCAGATCCACATGCGGCACGATGGAGCAAGCGCGAATATGCCGTACTTTGTCACCGCAACTCAACAACTTCGGGCGAATGGTTTAGTGGTATAATACTCCCTTAGCAAGTTTCTCGCCTTGAGAGTCTTCCTTCTGGGAGTGGTCCAGGGTTCGATTCCCTGTTCGTCCAACGTAGGTGGTTAGATTCCACCATTCCACTCTTTTTATGTTTTGGAACTCACAGTTGGGCAATCAATCGAGGTTTGCTGTAATTCCATACCTACTCTACTGCCTGCTCGAGGTAGTAGTGTGGATTTTTTTTTTAGTCTTCTTTTTGTAAACATCTCTACACACTACCCTAGACTAATCAACTCTTGCACATTTATGCAGTACTTGTATTAGAACAATGTATACGTAGTAGTAAATGATAACACGGCATTACTGTTGACAATCAAACATAATTCATTGACAAAACTCATGGTTGGGAAAGGGATACACAAATACAAAAGCTGTGCAATTTCTCTATTCACCAATTACCATGGTGCATCCACTCCCTCCAATAATAACCTCATGAACCCTTCCTGCATCGACATCAATTCGCGATCCAACACCATAAACTTGCTTCTGGCTATTTTCCTCCTGGGGATACCACAAGGTCATAGATCCTTGAGTGATAAGATGGGTCGTGAGAGAGGCATGAGAATGCGGTGGATAGTGTGTGTTCCTGTCTCCGCGTTAGAATGAGGATGGGGCTTGCGGAGGCTGTGTAAGAGCCTCATTTCCAAAGCGACAGGGTATTTGTGCCAGATAGAGCAGGGAACAAGAGTCAAGGTGACTCACGGAGAATCACTCCAAGTAACAACACGGTTAAAACCCCAGGCTCGCACCTGCTCCTCGTATTCATTTCTGAAGCTCATGATATCGCTGGGTAGCTGTCGGATGTATGTTTGTAATATCTGGCGGGAAGGACAAAGAGTAGGAATCAGGCACCTGCTTATTGTTTGTTGTTTTTGTATGTAGACAACAATCTGATGATACAGAGTAACAATAAGATACTGACTGCGAGGGTCTGGACGGGATTTCTGCGTACCTGTCTTCAAAGGGCAGATGTATTCGAAAGAGTTGACGGTGACGCTGACATTGAAGGGCACACAACCTGGATACAAACAGAGTCACAGACTATGACCTCACAATCCATGACTGCTTCGGTCGACTGCGCCCCCGCACGGCCCCACTCTACCCGGCCTAGATCAACGGCTCCGGCCCCGGGCCGCTGGTGTCTGGGCAATCCTTGGACTCGGGATCGAGCCTTTCGTGCCTGGACTAACAGAAGCATGGACGACTTCAATGCTTTATTTCTAAAATCGATGCGCTTATTTACAGAACCAAGCGACAGTTAAGAAATATCAGGGCTGACTGCAATGCGGAATAGCACAGCACAACACAGTACAGCGCAGCACAGCACAGCCTCCACTCTAGTATCCAGTGTTGTCACTGCTCCTGCTTCCCAACAGGCATCTTTTTACCTAAAGCAACACATATTATCAGCCTGATGCTTAGCTCCGTTGCAGTCGAGCGCATAGAAATTGGAACTTATCTCCCAATCACGTTTTGGCCTCCAGCGTCAGTCCTTTTCTCAGCCCCAGCTTTGTGTCCATTCTTCCTCCAGCTGTACCATGCCTGAGCCAAAGGAACCCTCCCCTAGGGCTGTGCTGCAGGACGCTAGTAGCAGCCCGCCCATCAAGACCTCGACTCGCCTGCTGGGTAGCCGGCTCCATGGCTCGTAGCCCCCGGGCTCGCCTAGGTAATTTATTGCCTATCAAATGGGGATGCTGACATCTCATGCAGCTATCTCGTCCCTTTTCTTTCCCTTCTCGACTTTTGTCTTACCTACGCATTTTTTCCCAAGTCAGAATCCCATTTATCGTCGAAAATCCTCAGGAAAAAAAGGTGACCAGGAATAATTGCAATATTATTGAATTCCGTCTCTGTACTGGATGTTTGGCTAGGACAGCGGGGCATTCGTCTCGCTCTAATGGTTCTGGCAGTTTAACTGTCGCCGACATCGCCAGCTTCAAGTTCCAGTCTGCAACAAGGAATTGCAGTCCGTCGCAATGCCTCTATGCGGCCTCATAGTATGTCGTGGCTCTAGTTCGGCTGCTACATGCGCGTTTACTGACACGTTAATCTAGCGACGTCGCAGCGCAAAGAGCGACAAACCCCGGCGCGCGCGTACGATGTCCATCTTTGGTAACTCGAATATTTATGCCATAGACGCTCTCAAGGGCATGGTTCGCTTCACCACCGCTGCTTCTCCAGCTCCCATGCATGGCTGGGATCCAGATACAAGGCATAAACCTCCCCCAACCGACGAATGCTCCAGCCAAAATTCCAACCCACAAGCACCAATCGCAAATATTCCTGACATTCACATCACCAACGAGATGTGGGAAACCCTCGACCGTACATATGACGAATTGCGAGGCTCAGAGCCTCGTCTCTCCAGGACAAAGTTTGCCGAATTTCTGCGGACTGTTCAGGGCGAGAGTGAGAGCGCTGTCAGCGAACTGTCCAAGGAGGATTATACGTTGGGCGAATTCAAATATACATGGCATACTGACTTCTCATGGGAAGCTACTGCTCCATTACCTGAAAAGGATCTCTCAAAACCTCTCACAAATTACTTCATCAGCAGCAGTCACAACACATATCTTGTCGGGAACCAACTTGCTTCTTTGAGTAGAAGCTCGCCCGAGGCGTACAAGACAGTATGTCAAAACATAGCTCTAAATCCATTCAAAAACTTTATCAACTGACTTGATATTCCAAAGGTTCTTCTCCGTGGCTGTCGGTGCATCGAAATAGATGTATGGAACGGCGATACTATTGTTCCTACGACGAGTAATAGGTCAGCTAAGATCGACCACAAACGCGGGCTATCGGGCGAATCGTTCCCTAACGTTGCCACAACCGTGATTGAAAAAGTCGAGGATTATCTTACCGACAAAGCTGTCAATCGCTCTCGTAGTGGAAGCTTCGGAAGTCGAAGTTCTTCGCCACGATCGAGTCTCAATCGTGTCCCTCTCGAAACTCGCGAGTCCGGTGATCTTCTTGACGTTGCAAAACCACCTGCGCCTCGCTCGAGGCAGTCTTTCCCTAAGGACGAGCCCATCGTTACACATGGGTGGACTCTAACTGCACCATGCGGTTTTAGAGAGGTGTGTCGAGCAGTCGGCGAAGCTGCATTTGTTGACAATGATCTTCCCATCATTGTCAGTTTGGAAGTACATGCAGATGAGGATCAGCAAGAGATAATGGTCAAGATCATGAAGCAAGAGTGGGGAGACATGCTCGTGGACAAGCCATTGGACGATATTGGCCCTAGGATACAGCTCCCGAAACTGGGCGAGTTACGAAGGAAGATTCTGGTAAAGGTCAAGAAAGCACCTGCAAAGATCGTAGTCCCGCCCAGCACCATGGATCTGCCCGCTGTCTATGCAAACGACGAGGATGCATCTGGTTCCGAGGACGATCGCCCGTCGCAATCTACGGGGCTCTCTCTGTCTGGATCTAACAGCACTTTCCCTTCACAGACGAAGACCTCCAACTCCAAGGTCAGCATATGCGAAAATCTCGGAAAACTGGCCATCTACACACGCAGTCAGCATTACAAGGGTCTTGCAACGAAAGAGGCTAAAACACCATCCCATATATTCTCTATTAGTGAGAACCGAATCCTTGAACTCAACCAGAAGCAACACCGCGAGATGTTCGTCCATAACAAGGGTTACTTCATGCGCGCTTTCCCCGCCGGTCGAAGGTTCGACAGTTCTAATCCAGACCCAAGTCTCTTCTGGCGGGGTGGTGTTCAGATGGTCGCCATGAACTGGCAGTATCTAGACGAGGGTATGATGCTCAACGAGGGTATGTTTGCAGATGAGAAGGGTTGGGTCTTGAAGCCAATGGGCTACCAAAGTTCAAACACGTCTGCAGAGACCCAGAGCGAAGCCACCCCAGGTCGCACTATGAACTTGAGAATCACCGTCTTGGCTGGCCAGCATATTCCAGTACAGGCTGGCGATGCAGCCGATGCCAGCCGTTCTGCTAGCACCCTTCGCCCGTTGATCAAGGTTGAGCTGCATGTAGATAAGCCTACCGACACTGAACGTGATGGGCACGCGCAGGAGTACAAATACAAAGACAAAACAGACGTCGGTAAGACGGACCATCCCGACTTTGGACCTCAGGGCTCGCTCCTGCAGTTTCTCAATATTCCGAAAGTGGTCGAGCAGCTCAGCTTCATCAGGTAAGTTGCCATCATATTCATTCTGTCATGGATCGGGGTTGCTGCACCCGCCACCTTGCGCTCGGACCGTTTTCACTGTCTTGTAAAGTGTGGACTAAACCATAGCTGTGCATGTGCGCAGAAGTACCGAGTCATCATGACGAAGTCAACGAAATTTCGCACGACGGTGGTCTGCTCTTCTTGTGATATATGATCAACTGTCGTTCAAGACACAACGTGCTCGAGGACACAGGCATCCTGTGCATCTTAAGCAGGGCGCACCTGAACACAGCTAAGGACTCTGAGATGACGAGTCATTCATTGCCGCTTACTGGTGGTGGCATGATGGTATTACTTCTGTGTAGTACAGTACATGTAATACAGGCTGCTGACTAGTGTCTGTCATGCCTTTTCAGTGTTCACTATCTGGCGGAAGGGGACGAGATGCCCATTACCAACGCTTGTACGACTCAGTTTGCATAACACTAATGCGATCGTGATTTTAGATTCAAAGTCGAGGACGATTCATCTAGACTTGGGAGTTCGCCGTTGCTTGCCTGGGCTTGCATCCGACTAGATCGCCTGCGTTCAGGCTATCGATTCATCCGACTCATGGACTCTACGGCCCGCCCCATACCGGGCGGGAAGCTGCTGGTTAAGATTGAGAAGACACTGATTTGATCGACCGTATAGTTCATCCCTGCACATGACGATGTGCTTTGAACCCCAGCGATGCCTGTATATCGAGTCTTTTTGTTTGTGTGGACCAACTTCCAACACACTGCGCGGCATAATGATACCGTGTCGCATCAACGCATCTGACGCGTTACTGCCGATCTTCCTCTCCAACAGTCTATCTCGAATGTCTGCTGCCCTGTCAGTTTTGGGGAGAATCAACAGACAGTTAATACAAGCCTGAGACAAAACAGGAGTTGGTATAGTAGCCTGAAATTGGGCGATTTCAATCCAGAGATGATATCGGCCAGGTTGTGTTCGTTTTTGCATACGCATGGTATTCGATTAAGAGTCCAAAAGGGGTTTTTGGTTAGATTTAGATAGGAGTTTCGGGATACCCGGGAAAGAATGAACATTTTCCTTCATCGAACGTGTCATTTCTAAAGTGGCTGACGTTGAAGGTTCTTTGACATGGATCATTGGTCATCTGTTAGTATTAAAGAAACTCTAACTCAGCCCTTGGGCATGGATTTCAACTTGCACCACTCCCACGAATCCGAATCCGCGGAAGACTCGTGTGACATCCTTGCATGGTAGTGACTTAAATGTTGATCAATCTTGGATCGATTGGTTTAGCTTCCTCTGTCTTTAGGGCCCTGCCTACCTAGATAAGTGAACGTTGCTTCTTCACAACAGCTGACCAGCCTCTTTACCCACAGCGATGAAGCAATTGAGTTTAGATTCCGAACCATTGTCTAGGCTTGCGAGGGAATTGGAAAATCACAGCAGAGTGCATTATTGTCAGCGTGACAAATGAACTAATGAACCCGACGGGTACTGGCGTCAACGGTGCATTACAACGCCGCCTCCCGTCAGGTTTAGTAGCACCACTTGAGTCCCAGTTAACATCCAAACTTATTCTATAGGTCCATGCTATTTGAGTCTGTTACGAATTAAAACTAGCCAATCCCTGGGTCGGGGTCTCACCGAAGCAGCACCGGTTATACTGTACTATGGAGGGGCCTCGGGGGGAAATAAGACGTCGGACATACTCTTTCTACTTATCTATTAGAAAGTCAGTTAATAACTACATTTCAGGTATTAATATATATATCAGCTTATAGAAAGATTTCCAGCGATTATTTTTATATATAATATATATAGAAAATATCTTTATTTAATATTTTTATACTTATTTTAAAATCAATAAGCAGGAGGGCCACGTCCGAAGTCTTGTTTCCCCCCCCCTAGAGGGGCACCACTATGAATTATCACCTGCGACATACATCAAGTCTGTGAAAGGCGGGAGTCTCGATTGTGGGTTTCGCCCTGGGTCGATGGCGGCTAATTTTTTTTTAAAAAAAATAAAATAAAATAAAAAAAAAGATTACGACACATGCAGCCGGAATTCACGGGATCCGAGCCAGCTCCTGGTGGAATCTGCAGAGATGGGGCATTTCGATCTTGGTTAATCAATTCGAGCTGGTTACCAGTGGAGAAGGGTGGTAAATGGCAGCCCGGGTTGATATGCACATAGACTAGGGCCCCTAGGGGAATGCGATCGATAGTCGCCGTCCATCGTTAGTTGCGACACGAGGACGTGAGCTGACCCAGTATTAGACACATTAGCACAGTACCATACATATCTCCCATAGCTTCTGGATGTCCTGTGGCGCAGCCGGCGTTGGTGCCCAGAAGCCTGTTTTGACTCACTCTATACGACTCTTCAGACCTTCAAATAAGACATGTCGCTTATCAGTCGGTGAGTGAGTTATTGGTAGTCGCTGTCTTTGAAATGGTCTGTGGAAAATGCCGGCCGTCATGATCAACGATAATGATACAGTGAGGGCTCGCTGGTACTCACAAAACTGTCTGGATTGTTTGTCTGTAGGTTATAGTCATTTACTCGTCATTAAACATAAAAATGGAGTTGGCTGTATATACCGCCCCTGTGTTATTGCGGATCCCTTGAGATCTCAGGCATGATCTCGGTCAGCAACCGTGATGGTATGAATGCATTTTGATATACTCTGTACCCATTTTCGCTACGGAACTGTCCTCGAGATTTCATTGGTCAGGTTTCACAGGAGGATCAGTGGGAGCATTCAGGGGTAAAATAGTCCCTTAATACGGGCTGTCTGCCAAAAACAATGGGTGCCAAAGAGTACTCTCGACTCCAAATTGGTTCCATAACGATCCAGTCAAATGACGCATTTTTCATCTGAGAGAAAAGTTCCTCCCAGTGATATCTTGTGCGAAAAATGGCAATAGGGATACGCTCATCATTTTGTCTTACAGAAGGAGATATTAAAGTTTAACGATTATAACCAACGAGCTGTGGCTGCACTGTAAGTGATCCCGTGATGATGCCTGTCTGTGGTTGTTGTGGGGTCGTTGGGTTTATCTTGACACAAAATGACGGCGCACGGCTTACAATTTCTTTGAAGTGGTTAGTAGACTGGTAGGCGTTTAGTGATAGATCGGATCTTTAAGACTTCCTTGCGTAGACCGCAGGGTGTTAAAGAGAGAGCGTTGGTGGGCCGATAACTACTATGTACTGACTAGCCTGGTTTCCCTTGCCCTGATGTCTTAAGAAGGGAGGGATCCAGGTTGAGGTTAGATGCGAACGAATGCATAGCAAAAAGCCACTTCCGCGTCTTTCAACGCCCCACAAGATCTCTCGCTACATGATACCTCGTCAACCTGCTAATCTACCTGCCTACCTATCCCACACGGCGGAGTTGCATAGGCAGCTTCGAAGGTGTCAGTCAACTAAGACAGTTGTAGGATGCCTCGGCAATGTCATCTGTCAACCAGTAGCTGAAGTAAGGGTTTCTAGTGGACAATCTATCGATCCCCTGTCGCTGGTATTGCCCATTTGCGGCTGGCTTGGTAGACCTCTGTCGGCCAGTTTGTTCTTTTGCTGAACCAGAGGGGCGGAGTACAAAAAGCAACATGTACAACTCTGGCTGGCTGACTGACGAGACTGGTGGATTTGACAAAAGAAAAGTTCATGCCTGCAGGACTCCTTCTCATTGGCAAATAAACGTATGCAACCCGGCTGTTCAGCTGGTACGAGAACTTAATTGATGTTGACAGCTTTCTAGCGGTGAGTGGCCCGGAAATTCCAACCTCAATTAGAAAGACGATCCATGTGAGGTAGGTACCTGTTGCGATAGATTCGGTACAGCAGTTTGGTTTCGTCTAGGCCACATGTTTGCAGTGCAACTTTCGATTATGATTACTGATCGTGCATGCCCTAGAGATCGTGTACATATGTTGGTAGATCAATTCTCGTGGTGGCGCAAAAAGGTTACAAATGCGTTGTCTGGAGTTCTTTTGGGTAGGTAGGCAGATCAAATAATTCAAAGTGTTGGCCAACACTTGGCGGGCTTTGAACTAGAGAAGTCGAGCCAATGAAGAAATGTCCAGGCAAGACATAGGTACTCCGATCGTGGCTTGTAGGGGTGTGGTTGGAGATCAGTGCCAATAGAGGCCACCAGACCCTTCACAAGTCGTCTCTGTTTCTTATGAGAGGCTGTAGTCTACAGAGTATCATCCAGGGTAATGCCGGGCTACCGAAAAGCTTGGATCTTCGGTACTGTAGGGGAAGCGTTCATCCAACTCAGACATTGAATTTGGCTCACGTATGCCCCTGTGCAGCAAGACTTGACAGCTGATGGCGTCAACAGCAACCTTGCAGGTCTAAAAAAGCAAAAGTTCGATGGACGTGGTCTCTCGTACAAGCAAAAGTCGCGAAAGTCCCCAATGCACGTAGTAATTGGGTGTGGCTACCTATGGAAGCCGGTCAATTTGAGTTTCATGATTAGGAGGGAAGCCGAGACAGGATTAATACCTTGGTACTTTAATAATAATAAAGGGATTGAGGGGCTACTACTCTGTAGAGGTAGAGTAGGTATCCAGAAGGAAAGGCAAACCCAACTCAAGGCAAAAGCAAGGGTTAAAAATCCAATCCATTACAGTCACACCGGCCTAGACGAGCCACAGATGTCTAGGTTAGATAATTTGGTGTTTTCTTTTCCGTCATTAATTCAACAATGCCTCATTATTGACTGAACTGCAAAGAAGCCACCCGGGCTATGCTGCATAGGTAAATACAATTCATCTATTCATGAGTCGGAAGAACCTGGGAAAATGCGCTTTAAGAATATATCTGAGTCAATTCAGACAAACCGTTTGAGGTCGCGCTGAAGCTAGAGTATTCGGTGGGGGCCCGCTCACACTTAGACAATAACTACTAAGAAAGTCGGCAGTAGAATGGATGTCACTGGAAGGGTTCTAGAGCTTTTATCTCACGATCTGCGCGCTACCTATGGTAGCTCAGAATTGGTATGCCTGGACCAGTGAATGCTGTGGCCTTGAAAATGAAACCAGAGAAAGAACTGCCACGAGCTTGGTTATCTTGCCAAATTGCCCATCGTTGGGCGCTTTGTTACCATTTATTTTACGCTTCCTCATTTGCTATGTATAACGCCAGTACGATCTGCAAGGAGGCGTATGCAAATGCACGATCTGACGGGAAGGCAATCGAAAGCTACCGTGTACTCGGGATGTGGATTTATTGCTTCAGTGCTGCAAGTACCTACCTTCGTACCTCCGTACCCTGACATATAAAGATCCAATGCCGAATTCTGCCTGTGTGATAGGTACCCTCCTACTTTCTCATATCCCAACTATTCCAAGGCAGGTGGCCGAAATGAGCAGCTTCCATTCTTTCTCGATAAACTGTAATCTTGTGGTGGCTGCTTGGTAGGCATGCAGCGGTACTTGGCGGCTCAAATGCCGATTAGATCGAATCCTTGCAATGCAAGGCAGGTGCAGTTGGTGACCAATCCCGACTACAGTCCGGCACCCACATGGATAGGTTGCAGGGTAAGTACATGACATACTGCCCGGACTTTTCATCTACTAGGTTAGTACCTTAGGTACTATCTAGGTAACATAAGTACTTAGACATGATGACAACGATAGCCTCATCATCGTACAGCGGTAAGTAAGGCGGAAGGATTTATCCTGCCTGTATTTTAACCCTTCTTTTTCCTGTCGTATTGCTTCTTTGGACACTACGTCGCTTGACCCGTGGTGGGAGGAAGGATCCATCAACTCCACTGTCCCCATCGCTCTACTTTCCATCCTACCTAGGCCGGGTTCCATATCAGTATTAACGATTCGCAACCATAAACCCAAATAAAAGTACATACTAGGTAGGTGGTAGGTAACTTTGCTTTGCTTTGTTTTGCTTATACAAGTCCCGTCGGGGAATGAATGTATGTCGCAAGAATTACGTCGCACAACAGCCAAGGGTAACACACCTCTCTGATACTATAATTACTCTTTCAGGTTTTGACGTCTTCCTAAACTTCCTTCCTCAAACCCGACGTTTTTCGGCCTAGGATCTACAGTAGGCACATTGCTACCCTGCAAGAGATCTCCTGACCTCTGGTATCAGAAATGAGCGGGACACAAGCTGGAAACAATTGTACGGAATTGTGGATGCTCCCATCACCAGCAGGCCGGTGAGATAGCTTGACGTGCTGGCGATCGCTCCAATTGTATAAGGGAGAGGGGCAATGAGCCGGCCCTGGCGCGGCATCTGACGGCGCTGCTTTGGCCTGACCTCAGAAGAGGAGAGGAACGAGGGTCCATCATTCCAGAGCCCTGGTGCCCGCCAAGGCCTGGGGTTGGGCCGTAGTGTTGGATGTGGATAGGTGACCGGGGTGCTAGATCGTGTTTGTTAGGGAAATTTCCTTTGATCTTCAGATTTACCACTGCGCAGCGCACAGACTGATACGAATCTTGTATTAGTAGGTAATCGCTCACTTGGACGGACGGCTCTTAGTCTGTATTATACGTGGCCAGCCCGGCATGCCACCTTTAGGCCCTTTACCTGAAAGCCAAGCCGCTTGAAGTGTATCCCCTGAATCCGATCACAATTCACTCATCATCAACAAGCAAGTCAGCTCCGTAAGTTCCTTGTCGTTGCGACCCTCGCAGAAACGAGCAGTCACAACATTGCTTTTCCCTGTGTCGACGCCAAGTTCTCACAGAGCACACCCCCGTATCCTGGCAGATTAGGCACTCAATCGCCGGTCCGGCGTATATCCTTGCCTAAGAAAGACTTTTTGTACTGGCCAAGTTAATTGTTCAGCGAAACCTTTTTCTACCAAATTTAAGCACACGTATGCAAAATTAGAGCAATTGAACAGAAGACTCCAGTCTGCCTAACTGGGACTTAGTTCGGCGACTGACTTCTCGGAGCAAGGACGACATGTTTCGGCACCAATTGCTGATCACCGAATTTCGAGGAAAGTTAATACAAAAAAGAAAGGATGCAACAAAAGAGACCCCACCTCCATCGACTTGGCCCACAGTGCCTGTCTCTCAAGGGCGGCGCCACGCAGCTCCCTGGCAAGTAATGACAGCTTCAGTCTCGCAGAAAGCCGATGTGACAGGTCTCATGCTACCACCGCTGGGCCCCAGCGCCCACCGAGACTACGGCCCTGTGTCTACCGATCGTCGAGAGGATGGGAGCATCATCCTTGCGTTAGGGCATTGCGTACCTGTCTTGTCTCGAGAAATCCCCGTGCTTTGTTCTTGGACCCCTTGTTTTTACCCTTCTCAGCCCTCCCAATCCTTTCATAAGTTACGCTATCGCCAGTCTTTGGTTTGTTTCCGGAAACCATAAATCCATCCGACCTCCCACACACATTCAGCAGAATACCTACGTTTCCAAAACCTCCAAGACTTTTATACGTTATTCTCTGACTTGATGTCATAGCACGTTGTTGCCAGGATACACCCACTTCCATAACTCGACCATCTCAGCTCAACATATATTCACCAATATCATGCCTCAATATCTATTTGCCTCACCTTCTGTGTCTGCTCGAGATCACCAAGAGCATGGCTTGACACAAACTGATTCCTATTCCCTGGTTGAAGTGCATGGCTTACGTTCTGAGCGCACAACCTTGGAGTTATCGCCGGTTCTGTCATTCGGCTTCAGATCTCAAAAAGTACCTGGAACTCGCTGTCCCACATGCGCTCTTGCAGGCAAAGAAGTATGGGTGATTCCCGGCCGGGCCTGCGGTTATTGCGGAACGCCCTGCGTAGACTAAGAACCGCAAAACAGTCGAAGTAAGCCTTTCGATTCCTTCAGCATGAGCAAGCCACTAACCTCATTCACTCAGTGACTGGCACTATCTCAGACTGGGGTGCTCAATAATACAGACGTGGTAACTCGTTCAGCGTCTGCTGCCAGGCGGGAACTGCAGTACTTGAAGACTCCAAAACCAGTCAAAAATGAAGGAGCATAATGTCAGTAACCGGATTGGCAAGACTTTGTCGAAAAAAGTTATGAACTACGCCAAGAAGTAAATGGCGATGATCGCAGCAGAGCTCTGGTCAGCTCATGACATGAAGTTGATGGCTTCATGCGATCCTACGACACAAACACAATCTACGTCTGTACTCTCAGCGTTGGAGCAGATCTCACAAAAAGCCAGCGGACGCTTTCACGAATGGACCTGTCGTCCCGTGGGATTCGCTACGCATATACGGCTTAAATTCACGGAATCTTACTGCTAAACACGAGTCAAGTCTATCTCTAATACTGTGGTTGAGTTGATATATGACCGGAGGATGGGGCTTATGCACTGCATATCAAGGCGATGCTACCAGCATGTCGGGGGTGTATCGAATACTGACCTGCATCAGCCACACAGTCAGTTTTGCAGGATCTCCATGGGACAAAACGCATGAGGTGCATAAGAAGATCGAGTGGTTAACCGATCGGATTGACAGCAGGGATCTGTGAAACAACCACATCTAATCATACAATGAATTGTTGCATGAGTATCTTTCATGCATTACGACTCTAAGTTACACAAGTATTTCCCAATAATTTATGTAATTTCATAATACATCAGTTGTTTCCGTCACAAAAATGCGCAACACATTACTTGAACTTGTGACTGCTCGTATTCTTACCCCTGTAAGCCCTGTAATAGCTAGTCCCGTAAGTAGTACTAAGTACTAAGTAGTTACGAGACAACGGAGAATATACATCGGTATTGTCTAATCGTCTTTCCATCACCCTGTGTCAATCCTTCTTGGCATCGCTTCAGGCATAAGAATAAGACTGAGACATTCTGAAGGTCTAGACTGTTGGCTTGGCATAACCAAATCTGTAATCTTCATTAAATGACTCAAGTGACGCAGCAGAATTGCTGAGATAGCACTGGCAGCTGCTTACTACGTAGTTGGATACCTACCCGGTCCGAACATTGTGGTGGACTAACGAGCTGTCAGTTACCATCCCTTCCCAAGGGCGCAACCGCAGTCCATGTGATTACGCAAGGGATACCTTGCGACACTCCTGACCAGCTTACACTGTAACGACCGTACTTACTTGACGGAATGATGCACGAACGCGCAAAAGCCAGGGAATACATCTCGAATGTGACGAGGCGGAAATTTGCTTTGTTGACGAGAGATTGCGAGTTTCTTCGATACTGTAAGCCTTCCCTTTATGAATGAGGAGCATTAAGTTCAAGACCTTGAGACTCAGGGTCGGACCCGAGCCCGGGACGGATGGCCGTGTCCGCTTCTAGAGAGCAAAGCCCGAAATGAAAGGGCCGGCCGTGGAATTAGCCCGGCTCCGGAAAGTGGGTCAGATCTATGGGCAATTCTTGCAGTTCCTGCCCGAGGATGAAATTACATTATTCTGACTCGCTAAACAGCCGCGGGAAAGACCCCACCTAAATCCGGTAGACGCTTGTCACATCTCCCGCCCCCGCCCCCTCTCTTCCGAGAAACCACAACAGCGTTTTGAGTTGTTTCGATTACATCGCCTGAATTCGTCTCAATTCGCCCGAATTACCTGATTAGCCATCCTTGCCGCCTCTGGCTCAGCAAGCTACGCGTGGCATCCTCGGACAAGCCTGGGTGTGCTGGTCCTTCGGTGGCCAGGAAAAGCACAGCACGGTCCGGTTTGTCTTGGTTCGGCTCGGCTGTATTTTGCTTTGCTTTGCTTTCCTCAACTATACCTTGTTGCTCTGTCTGAGGTGAGGCAAGGGGTGCACTATACGAAGGCCCCGGACCCAATGGCGGCCACTGAGCAGAATGGCATCGACATTCTTTGCGATGCCGCTGGCTCGGACATGCTGCTTTCATCGCTCTTCTCCCTAGCAACACCCGTCCCCGTTCCCGACCAGCGCCAAAGGATCCAGCAGCCTTTACAGGAACAGCACGAATTGCAGCACTCAAGATCGCCCTCATCACCATCGAAGCACCAGTTATTCCAGCAGCAACTTGATCCCGCCCTGAGACAAACTCCAGGGCAAACGCTCCACAGAGCCTCATCTGCACTCCCCGCGAAGCGAAAACTCTCCGATGCGTCCACCTCATCGCCATCCCACGTCTGCCACATCTGCCGCCGTGTTTACGAACGTGCCGATCACCTGACGAGGCATCTCAGGTCCCACGAAAATGCCCGACCGTACCAATGCACCCGCTGTCCTAAACGTTTCAACCGCGCCGATCTCTTGACACGGCACGAGACTACCCATGATCGAGACGGCGCGGCGAAAGATCGTCCTTTTATCAGAAGAAGCGATCGAGCTGCTGAGGCCTGTCTTAATTGCGCAGCGTCCAAGGCGAAATGCGAGGATCAAAAGCCATGTAGTCGATGTCGCAGTAAGAGCTTAGCATGCCAGATGCCAACCAGACGTGGGAACCAGTACAGGACGTCAGAGTCTCAGGCTGGGGTTTCTCCATCAGACAGCTCCATGATGGCTTCCACTGGTGGAAACGATAGCCAAGTATTTACCGCTGGCGATGCTTCTTATGCTTTATCTCAGTCGGCCATCGTCAACCAAGATCATGCAATTGATACTGCTTTGGAATACAGTGGCACTTCTATTATCAGTGTACCAAGTCACGAAGATGCGCCAGAAGAACCTTTGCGTTTTGCAATATCAGAAAAACTGTTTCCAGATTTTGAGTTCTCATGGGATGTCGACTTTGGATCGCTCAAGATCCTGCGATCAGATATAAATGAACGAAGCTCCGAATCTGGGAAGGGAGCCAAACGTCCTCGCCAATCCCGTAAAGATGTGATGCCAGAAGACATACCTCTTCGACGCTCAGCATGGATACTTGACCTTGAGGCCAACAGCCAAGCAGGGAATTTTGCTCTTCGCTCGGACGTGGTCTCATCTCACGCACGCGATAGTTTGTTTGCTGTGGTCCTTGCTAACAACCCTACTCCACACCGAGTACCATCATTCCCGTCAGCTGAGCTTTTGAATTACATGGCCGACACACATTTTGTTGTCGAGGATTCTAAAAGCGAGGGATTTGTTCACAGATCTTCAGTGGATCTGGCAACAACTAGCCTTGACCTCATTTCTGCCGTTGTCTCACATGGCGCTACTTACATTTCCAATCCGGCGATATGGCACTTTGGTCTGGCTCTTCACGAGCTCACTACAGGCATGGTCCACAAGGTATGTGTTGGAAACATGCCCAAAACATCATGTCCCGGGGTAGCAGAAGAGGGGCAAGTTAGCTAATGATCGGCAGCTTGAATCTTCGACTGCAGCGGCACGAGACATAATGCTCCTTCAAGCCTCTATGCTTTACCTCGAAACTGGACAATGGAGCGGGTTCAATCGGCAAATTACGGCAGCAGAAAGCTTAGCACCTCAGCTGTTGACCGTGAGCCTTTTGTGATATCGATTCTTGACCAAAAGACTAACGTTGAGCAGCTGCTTCGAAGGACAGGTAGAACGAGCTTTACGACCGACACAGATATCTACACACCTAACACCGGCGATTCTCCTGACATATTAGAGTCAAAATGGCAAAGTTTCATTACAATCGAGTCTTATAAAAGGTTTTTTTACACGATTGTCGCTGGATTCCATGGCGTACTGATTGAGGATATAGACTAGCCATCCGGGCGTTTCTACACGATGTGCAGACATCTATATTGTTGTGGAAAGGGCCCATACTGGCGTACAATGAGCTCGGTTTTGCCCTTCCAGCAGCTCATGACCTTTGGCAGGCCAGCACTTCGCAGGTATGGTGGGACTTGAATTCGGCCAAAGGGCCATTACCTGCCGGCGATGTGCCACGGCTTTCAGATATTAGAGACTGTATGTCTTTTGTGACCGAGCCTAATGCCTGGGTGGACATTGAGACTTGCTGCAAAGCTGCCCTGCATGGGCTGTGGGGACAGGTGTGGGCTTATCGTTGTGCAACTGCTCCCCTTCACAGCTCGAGTTCAGATCACTCAAGTGCCGATCCTCCTTTGTGGGCACAGGCTCTCTACCAAAGCCTTTATAGTGGCCTGCGAAGATTTTCGGATAAGGTTAAAGAGGTGCGGGCTTTCAGTTATGAGCTTCTCCTCCTTTCGGAATTGTTTATGATGACCCTTCATGTTCCACTAAATGATGTGCAGCGGCTCGCAGGCAGGAAGGGTGAAGAAGAGTCTCAAAGAGCTGCGCAATTATTGGAAAAGACTTGGTTGTCCAGGCCAGAGTCTCGGTATGCTGTTTGGCATGCCGGACAGGTGCTTCGACACGCGGAAGAGTATAGACCAACAACCCTGCGAGGATTTGACGCCATGGTCGTATATCTTGCTAGTCTTACACTATGGGCGTATGGCCTGGTATCGCAACAGTCGATCAACGGTTATAAAGAGACAGGTGACGGTGCGGTGTCTCTCAATGGACTGGAGAGTGAGGAGCTAACGGCGTTTCTGGAGGCCGGTCAGGGCACACCTTCACTGGCGTCTCCAGGAGGCACCCGCTCTCACTTGGAGCCAGTGTCAAACCATGCAACAGCATTGTCGCTCGGCCGACTTATCTTTCGACAAAATTATCCTAACACCAACGAGGCTATGCCTCCATTTGTCGAAGGGTTGTGTCGACATCTTGCTGACTTGCAGTCAGGGATCGGTAGCGAAGTGGTGATGAACACATTCTAGATGACGATCTGAGAGATGAAGAGAATAAGGCGTCCAATTTTTATCGAATTTACAACAAAAGTGACTTGTTCTTTTTTATAGCAAGTGAGCGAAGGAGTTTGTAGCAGGGCAAAATGATATCAAATGGACAACTGCGTGTATAACCGATTTTGGTGCGGTGGGAATACGTTGAGATTGGGTTATAACTACTAAGGTAGGTACTTTAGGTACTAGACAGACGGCGAAGTGTGCGGTTGCCTTGCGCATCTACTTGTCGTCTAAGCTGAGGATGCAACAACCAATAAAGTGAGATAGTTAAGCAACCTGGAAATTAGACTGAATATTATGCTTTTTGGAAATCATCATACGGCACTACTCCAGGAGAGAAGAACAGCTCCATGCCCCATATAGAAAAGCTTGCGAAATTTTGTGAACTGATTACAATAAGTCGGAATCGTCAAAGTAAAGCGTCCACCGGGATTCTGGGGATGATTCAGCTCTGGTGTTGAGGTTTCAACTCGATTGAATGGATATGAAAAGTGGATAAAGATTATCCCACCATTATTGACACATGCCTGAAGTTGTAGATTTCCATGACAACAGCCCCAGGGCATAGGCCAGACGTGAGGGCGGGTGGGGCCCATAGAAGCCCGCTATCTGACACCGAAACCTGGGGGGGGGGTTTTTAGCATGATCGGTACTCACTGATGAGTGATGACCAGCCAGTCATTGACGCCGTCTGAGGTGTTAAGTACCTGATTGAGATAAGAAAATTAAAAGAAGCACGAGTTATCGCTTTGGCTGCGGCACAAATCGACGGAAAAACGCGGGGTCAAGAGCGGAATCAGAGCTCTTTTGATATCTGTACCTGCATTCATAAAACGGTGCAAAATGATTGGCTTATTCGTGTTATTAAGACAAGTCTACCTCCAACTGTTGGGGCGGGGATATCTTTATGAGCCGTTTCCCCGCGTTTAACCCGCATACAACCGCATCTCTTTCTCTTTGACAAGTAGTCTCTATTCAACTCTTCCTCATTTATAGCATCTTATATGAATTCTAGACTTTTCCTGGCATTCAACCTCTCTTCTAAACGAGTCCTCCCAAGCCACCGTTTGTGTTTCAATAGTATATCAAGACCCTTCACTCAAACCACCACCATTAAAATGGCCAACCGTGTGCACCGAATCACCATGTTCAAGCTCCCCAGCAAGGACGACCAGGCCAAGCTGTTGGACCAGTACCACAAGCTCGACGCCTCTCAGCAAAAGGTAAGTTCTTCCCAACCTCATCTTCACGTGGAAAAGTGCTAATCGTTTCCAGGACGGCAAGCCTTATATCCTATCCATGGTTGTCGGTGCCGCCGATGAGGATGCTCGATCTCAGGGGTACACATTTGTCTCAAAGACTGAGTTTGCCAGCATGGATGACATGAAATACTACGATAACGGTTGCCAGGCTCACCAGGCTCTTAAGGATTTCGTTAAGAGTAACCTTAGCCCTGAGGGAGTTATGACTGTTTACTTCAAGCCTCAGGCTATTGGTGGTGCCGACCACTCTTCAAAATGATGGCTGAAATGAATTCAAAATGACTACTCGCAACTCGCACGAGACATTACAATTTGAGGGGGTGTCGTTGTTCATGATTGACTTGTTTCGTCCCTAGTCTTCTGCTATGCATCAATTGGGTTCTTTCATTATAAAGGAAGAAGCGATCTGGGTGTACATCGATTTTGTGTTTGTATCTGTGCTGATCGTAGTCCAATCGTATTACCACTTATTACAAACCGTTGCATTCATGAATCCAAACAGTAGCTGTCGAATGCCGATATGGAGTCTTATCCTGTGGCTAGCCGAAGGTATCTGATCACTATCTGAGACCCTAATGCATCGTCGGCGCCTTGACTATAGCTCTTTCAACAAAGACAGTCACACGGTGCCATTATCTAGGCAACCGTATCTAAGAAAGAAAGAAAGAAACAAAAAAATACATATCCAGTAACTCTTGCGCTAAGGCCCAGTACCAACTTGGAATAAGACCGGTCACAGCGCACGCATCAGATCTTACAACACATCTTGCATCCTTCTCCTGCCAGATTTCGATACCCAGTTCAGCGGATATTCGCAATCGTTGCACAACGTCCTCACCAAACATTCAAACTACCAAACAAATCTCAATTGCCCCTTACACAGTCGGCCTCTCTTTCCAAGTGGCGTAAGTAAAAGAGGCGGTGAAACTCCAACATGATGCAAAGCCTCCAAGACAAACATGGTTTCAATTTCTTACAAAGGAACAATCAAAACATGTCTCTTGCATGAGGACTTAGTCACCTGGCTCAAGGGGGATGTACACAGAGACAAAGACTGTCTGCACAACCCACCCGTCTCAAAACGGCTCGTAGCTTCGTCCGTGAGACCTCCCAGGTGTCCCCAGTTTCGGACTTTGAGATTGACCGATCGGCCGGAGAGTACCACACGCTTGTGATACAACAGCTGTTGCCATGTCTATCTTGGGGTCAGTAAACTTGGCCTGTGTTGTCTGGCGGGATTGCAGCGCCATCGTAGTACGGATAGATATGATATCTCCGGCTCACCAGGGATCGCCGAGACTTTCAATTGAGAAACCAAGAAACAATATTTCCAACTGAAAATGGCATAAATAATTCATTCCGCATCATCAATGTGCTAGGCCATTCCTAATTTGGCCGTCACTAGGCCAGCCCGTGTATTTGACGTTGTTTGATCTCATATCAAAAGGACTTTGCCACGACAAGCTCCATGTTTACAAAAGACAACCTGTAGATATGCCGCTCAGTCCTGGGCCATCATAATATCTGAGCCCATATGGAGCGCAGTGAGCACTCCCATACCTTACGCCAACGCCAAATATGCTACCCAGAACGCCAATCCTATGAATATAAGATGTATTTGAAACCCTTGATTGAATGCATCAAGAGCAGTAAAGAAAACCCAACCGACTGTCTCATGTCAGACACAGCGTCGAATGCTTGACACGTCAGTCATCTCCGTAGCAGATTCGCTGCCTCTTCTGGAAGAGAAGTCGTCCTTAGGGAAGGTTGTCAATCTTTCCAAAGGCGCAGGGTTCCTTTCTAAAGAGAACAGGGATATGATCACCATGACTGAACAGACGAACATCATGACTTTGATTTCTTCAGCAAATGCGCCAGCATAAACATCCTCAACCAGTTCCTGCAGGCTCCCGGGAAGTTGTAGGCTTGTCATTGGCGATCTATGAAGACTGTCGAGCTGCTTCGTCGTCAACTGATCTTTGAGGTACTCATTGACGTGAGAGTTGAAAATGACGGTGCAGCTCGAAAGCCCAATGCAACCTCCCAAAACACGAGCCTGCGCTACAGCGCCCTGGGCAGAGGCAAGCTCGCTCCGTTCGGCTGCAAGAATACTCGTCATTATGGTCGCCGCTGAGAAGGAAAGGCCAACTCCGAGCCCAAAGATCGCTTGAAAGGCGTACTGAGCTTTGGTGTGCGAGTCTGGTTCAGTCAGCGTCGACATGAGTCCGACTCCAAGAAGCTGAAGACACGATGCAACAACAAGTGTCAAAGAAGTGTTGTTCCGTCGACTGGATATAGCTCCACCCAGGAATGAGCCGATAGCACAAGCCCCTAGCATAGGAAGGATATGGACACCTGCCATCAGCACCTCCTCGCGACTGACGATTTGAAATCGTTCCGGAATGACTATCGAAAGCGAGATGTAGGGAAACCCCGTGAACAAGGTGACGCTAAATAGGTTAACAATTGGCTGACACAAATTAATCCTTTTGAACCTACAGTAATCCAGCAGAGTAAACCCGGCGCAGCATCAGCCGAATAGGAAAGATAGGTTCGATGTTGCGCAGTGGCTTGGCCTCTAAGTACACTTCCCACCACACAAACACAAACCAACTGACACCCGATACAGCCAAGGCTGAGATGATCTCTGGACTACCCCAGGCAAAAGTATCGGAGCCAGCCTGCTGAATAGCGAATACAAGAAACCCAGAGCTGGCAAGAAGAGTCACGCTGCCGAGGAAGTCAATGCTGACAAAGGCTCTCCACGAGAAAAAGTGAGCCACTTCTTCGTACGGCCAGAGATTTGTGATTGTGAGAATTGCAACTAGACCAAAAGGAATGCTTGGATGGTTAGCGTTGCTTCCCAGGTAGTCAGAATGCCTACTTCATGTTGAAAAGCCATCTCCAATCTGAAAGTTGAGACACTGCACCGCCAATGATAGGTCCCAGCACGAAAGCGACTGCGAGAGTAGCCCCTATCAAGGCCCCTACTAGGCTGGGACTGTGGGAAGGCCCGACTTCAACCAGACCGATCTGTGTTAAGCTGTACAATCCAGATGCTCCTATACCCTGGAACGCCCGACATAAGATCCTAAGAGGGATTAGCTTGAGAGCAGAGTACAGAGCAGGACACATACAAGGCTGTCATACTTGTAGCTGATCCACAGCCTTGAGAAAAACCAACAAAAATAACCCATGATACCACGAGCATGTTTCGTCGACCGTAGATGTCACTGAGTTTGGAGACACAAACTGCGAACCCTTGTATATTGTCAGATATTGCCTCCTATGGTTCTTGGGGAACATACCCATGTATGTCAACAGATATGCCAGAACAATCCATGGAGCATTGGTGAAGTCATTCAGGTCGTGCGAAATAGTAACGAGTGATGTTGAAACAATAGAGGTGTCGAGGCTTGAAAAGAGAAGTCCTGTAAGTAAACTATAGCCTCCTGTTAGAAACACTCCTTGATAGACCGCATATCACTTACGATATGACAAGAACTGCTCGCCGAGGCCCAGTGACCGAGTGCTTTCGTAGTCCAACAATAGTCGTTGCTGGTGCATCTTCTTCTGCCATATTCTCAATCACTACCATTTGACCCAACGATGGGTTTGGATAGGAAAGCGACAGGCGATATCCATTGGACATCCTTGCGGTTAGTTTAGGAACTCAAGGTTATCTATTGTTTGAGGATGATCTCTGTTCCGGGGTCTCGGTTGAAGCTGCGGAATTGGTTTGTATGAGGAGTTGTTCAAACGAAAGTATGAATCTAGCTCAAGGGAGGCAACACGGTAGCAACTGGAGCTACCGAGCGGAAGGCGTTGTTGATGAGGCAGGAGAGGCTAAGATATATGTTGCCCAGAAATTCGTAATCTCATTTATAGATACTTGAAGCAAGCCGATAATAAATAATCCTGATATTTTGAATGTCGAAGAATTGAAAACTGTGCTCGTTTTTCACATTGAACCCAGACTTTTAGCAGAAAGATTAACAGGCTCGAGACACTATCAGTTGATACAATGCCCTTGAAACACCCTCATATTGGTCAAATGTCTTGCCGGAGAAGGCGAAGGATCGAATTAATATTTGAGACATGATCCTCGACCGTTACACGAATGCAAGCGAGGCCATTCGACTCTATCACCAATATCACACCTCACTTAGGTCTAGGGAAGCCAAAAAGGAAGAGATCAATATCAGAGCAGATGAGATCTTCTCTTACAGTGATACCGGTCCATGAGTAGTGGCTATGACGGGTGCTGTACTACCCAGGGCACTCTTTCAGTAAGACAGGGTTGTCTATGACCAAAAGGTCGGTGATACGGATGAGCAAAAGCCTTTGGGCTCAGTCCTTGTCTCCCTCTCTTTGCCATGGTGCAGTCTGCAGTTTTAAACGTCGTAATTGGGTTCTCATGTTGGACTAGGCGTGTGGAATCCGTGAACTGAGTTGACACAAAAGGAGATCGGATGGCATTGTCAAACTGCTTTGTCAATGACGAGATGGCCAGTACCTTAACCGCCCTCTTTTGGTTCAAGCGAAAACACCTCGGCAACTGTGGAATCCTGCATGTGTGTTGGTAGCACATAACATGCTCCCTTCTCGTGGCTGGGCCAGGGCTTTACCCAAGCGACAGGTGCCATCGGCCCTGGGATTTGCATGTCTATACCGTTGCGAGTTTCCAGTATTGTGCCCAATGAAGAAGCTTCTCCGTACATGATGTTCTGATACGAAGCAGTGCTCGTTGGTGCAATCATTGTGCCGGTTGTGGTTCATGATGGTGGGTTTCTCGGGCTTAGATCACTCCCTTTTCGCTTGCACAAGAAAGGTCGGCCAAGGCTTTTCTATTGAGCATGAACGAGTACCTAATTGGACCGAGAGACCAAGACAGCTTATGGGAAAGAGAAAGGAAGCACTGCAAGGGGATACCAAAGTATCTTGGCTCATGGGTAATTGCGTTGTACGGTTGAGTGTCTAGACAGACAACTGCACAGCGACAGCCAAAAGACGGTCGTCTGGAGCTACCTTGTACGACCTTGTTCCGCCACACTTGCCAAGCATCGGATGATCCAGAAAACTGATGGCTTTTGATGTTGAGGTTTTCATCCAAGACACTGCGTTCGGTTAATGATTCTGGCCAAGATGTCTCAGCTAGGCAAGATTCACGATTAGGCTGCTCACCTTGCTCGCCCGTAACTTGATCTTTAATCGGCAATCATGCAATACAAGAATCTCAGTGTTCAACCTATCAGTTTGTTGTCCGCTTCAACACGGACCATTTGGTGTCGTGCGGACCCTGCTTCGGGAGGCTATCAACGGTTGTTCTGCTGTTGGTCCCCTCGTGCATGGTATTGCATGCCTTATTTAGCCGTTACAACACGGTAGAGCTTCCCGTCCCAGAAACATACCCAAGTATATCCAATGTACTTTGCCGGGGTGCTTGGTACTTTGTTGTAGGTACTTGTACCTGTTTCTTGTATATGCTGACCAACATTGGCTCCTACAGGTTGGACGTGTTGGCTCATTGCCTGCATATTCTTAACCTTATCGCATCCTTATCCTGTTGCAGCGGCTCGTCCCGAAGGATCAAAAAGTCTTGGAAGGATACGATCACCGAACTCTTCGCTTCTTCAATGTTTTAGGAAAGGCAATTGGGTTGAGAAGAGGCCCAACGAGGCCATGCTACAGACTGCCTATCCTCTCACTGTTGACAGTCGACTGTCAGCCAAATGTTCGTATCCGAGTATGTTGCATCGGTCCAACTGTCAGTGTCTGCAGTTCTGAGGCAAAGTCTAAGTCCAAGCAAGGTATCCATAGTGGCCCATACTGCATATCTGATCCGCAGTGTTGGCCTTGGCAGGAAATCAATTTCGGCATATGTAAGTGGACATACTAGTGCGATATGAGCGAACTTTTGTCGAGCGCCAGGAAGTGGTTACAATAGAAACTGTCTATTCTCGGTTTGTTTTGGTCCGTCCGGTAAACTTCTTATGGGCAATGCCCCGTTCTCACATAACAGGCTCTCAGTCTCTGATCAGTGCGGGGAGGGCGTGTTCGTTAGGACAAGAGAATCTCAGGGACGTCTGAACAAAACGGTTTGGTTCATCAAGTCTCTGTTCCAGGGGAAAGCGTCTGACAGGCTCTAGAGGTGGCATATCGAAGTTAGTGGAGGCACAACTTGGTGGACAATATGACTGATCTCTGGCCATGAGAACCCGGAGAAAAGAAGTGAGGTTTGGTACTAATTACCTCTTCGGAGCTTCTGGATCGCCCAAGGAACGATTCGTAGTCCCTTTGAGGCGTTGGTGGGATAGTGCAGCCAAGCCTGCATTCGAAATCAGGCACCCTGCCGTGAGGGAGGAAGTTTGACAATCTGATCATACTGACCGCTAGGATAAGATCGACGGGGCTTTGTATTCGAGTGAACTCGTCACTGTCTTTGTCCGTGTAGTGTGAAGCTATACACACACTGCACACTGCACACTCTGATGTATTTGCCGACACACATAAAATGGGCAGAAACCGGCTCTTGGGTTGGATAGGCAGGTAACTCTCAACTATCCTCCTGCACCTTCCCTGTCTCTTTTTTTCTGTTCTATGCGTGGCAACTTAGTCATACTCCGTGCCGTCGGCCAAACTTGGAGTTATCATGCCGACCGCGGGATGGACAGCTGTTGGCAGTGGCAGTGTTGTGACAGCACGGCATCAATCTTGTCAGATCATGCATTCTAATTTAAGATTGACATAATTGCCAATACCTCAATATTTGTTTGATGCTATTCTTGGAACGAAAAGAATCGAGCGAGGCGTGAATAAAAGCAGGGCATGGCACGACATCCTCCCTTTCCTCTCACCTCCACATCGAACAAGGGGATAAATAGCCCCCGTCCTCGTCATACGAGAATTATTTTGATTCTGATACCCGTGCTTCGTTTTTTATCTCTATTGAACGAAACAATAGAGGCGTGGGTCCGAATCTGGCTTTACAACTGTCTGTCAGTGCCAGCTGATCGAGTCACCTACTGTTCCTTCATCGCATAGCCTGTTAATGCAAGTCGATTTCTTAGCACTGACATAGCGCTGTCAATATACTAATTGTCACCGGCAGCTTCTGTGTAAGTTGCTCTTACCTGAAATTCGCTATATTCTATACCCAATCGCCGAACCTCTCCTTCTATTCAACCTCAACACCTCTCTTGCTACCCGCGATTTTCTTGGTCTTTTTATATCTACCCGCCGAGACAAACATAAAGCAGAAGAAACATAGAAAGACACCGCACAATTTTCGCTAGATACTCTTGGGTGGTCATTTGGACGCCATGGAAGACGACATCGCTATCGTGGGCATCGGCCTGCGATTCCCCGGCGATGCCTCTTCTCCCGAGGAACTATGGGAAGTCTTGGAACGAGGAGAATCTCAGTGGACTGAATTCCCTAAAGACCGTCTGAACATTGATGGCTACTACCATCCTGGTGGCGAACGCCAGGGAAGTGTATGTTGAGAAGCTCGATATAGTACCTGGCTGGTTACCTGCTACTCTCCAAGATGACACTGCTGACCTCGCGCCTTGCCTAGATTTCCTTTCGCGGTGCTCATTTCATTAGGGGCGATCTTGCTGCTTTCGACGCTTCTGTAGGTCTTGATCTTAAAGCATTTCGGCTGCCAAGACTCCGTTTTCTAACCTTGGTCCTCTTAGTTCTTTTCCGTTGCGGCGGAAGATGCCAAGGCTATCGACCCTCAGCAAAGAATCCTCCTTGAAGCCTCATATGAAGCATTTGAGAATGGTCAGTTCCATAGTTACGCTAACAGAATCAATACTAACGCTAGAATTCCAGCCGGAATTCGAAAAGAGGATGTTGACGGTAGCGACGCCGCAGTCTATGTTGGTTCCTTCGTTAAAGGTAAGATAGGTTGGTTGTCGAGCTCGCTTGAATGCCTGTTAATAGTGACCAGATTACGAACAAATATGCCTTCGAGATCCAGATTGGCAACCTCAATATGCTGCTACCGGAAACGGGATTGCCATCATGGCGAACCGTATCTCGTACTTTTTCAATTTGCACGGGCCCAGCATGACCATTGATACTGGCTGCAGTGGTAGTCTCGTATCTGTTCATCTGGCTGCACAGAGTCTTAGAACAAAGGAGACATCACTGGTAAGATATTCTCTTACTTGTTGTTCTTACCCAATAATGACGGTTATTCAGGCAATTGCCGCTGGCGCAGGCATGATTCTTACTCCGAACACCATGATGCCAATGACGGCTCTCAACTTTCTTAGCCCAGATGGAAAGTGCTTTACTTTCGATTCCAGGGCCAATGGATATGGAAGAGGCGAAGGTATAGGCGTTGTCGTCATGAAACGTCTATCAGATGCACTCCACGACAATGATACTATTCGTGCAGTCATTCGAGCCACTAGAGTCAACCAGGATGGTCATACCACAGGTAAGTGGAATAATTTCCCTTGTACCCTCTCGCCCACTAAACTTCAAAGGCATTACTCTACCAAGCAAGGAAGCACAGGTCGCCAACATCAACTCCATTTATGAATCTGCAGGTCTTGACTTCAGCCAAACTGCATATGTCGAGTGCCATGGCACTGGCACCAAAGCCGGAGACTGGCGTGAGCTTAAAGCTATATCTGAATCACTCGGCTCCGTTCGAGATATCGAAAACCCTATCATTGTAGGATCGATCAAACCCAACATCGGTCATCTGGAAGGCGCCGCAGGTGTAGCCGGGCTCATCAAAGGTGTCCTTACTCTCGAACATGCCAAAATCCCTCCAAACATCAATTTCGAGAAAGCCAACCCTGACATCGATTTTGAGAACTGGAAAGTCAAGGTATGCAATGGAACAATCTCCTAAAATTTCCTTTCTCACCTCCAAATTCCAGGTACCGACTAAAATGCTCGAGTGGCCTCTTCCTGGCCTGCGCCGTGTTAGTGTCAACTGTTTCGGTTTTGGGGGCACAAACGCTCATGTGATCATGGATGAAGCTCCTCGCTACCTATCAGCCCGTGGACTGAAAGGTAACCACAACTCTTTCGAGGCTATGAGCTCTACTACAAAACGGCCCTACCACAACGCAGACCCCGGCCCGCAGCTTTTCCTCTATTCAGCCCATGAAAGGTCGGGGGTCCAGCGTGTTATAGAGTCTCATCTGCCTTACTTGAAGTCTGAGTCAGGAGCGGATGAGTGTTTTCTTCGAGACTATGCTTACACTCTTGGTTGCCGCCGGTCCAGCCTAGAGTGGAAACACGCCGTCATTGCCGAGTCTCGAGAAGACCTCATTAACAAGCTTCAGAACACCAGTGATTCTGTTTTCAAGCGAACTTCCAGAAACAAACAGCCGAGGGTCTGCTTCCTTTTTTGTGGCCAAGGTGCGCAGTATGCTCAAATGGGAACAGAACTCATGAGCTTTCAAGTTTTCCGCGATAGCCTCGAAACCGCTTCTCGTTATATGAAAGACGCTCTTGGAAGTCAATTTGACCTACTTGAGGAGATACTCCAAGATCAAGCTCGGACTCGCATATCTGACGCTAGAATCGCACAGCCTGCAACCACTGCTGTTCAGATGGCCTTAGTAGATCTTTTTGGTTCATTTCACGTCACACCCTACTACGTTGTCGGACACTCTTCTGGTGAAATCGCAGCAGCGTACGCATCAGGTGCCCTGACGAAAGAGGCAGCTTGGGAAGTTGCGTACTACCGCGGCGTAGCTGCCTCATCCCTTGCATTCAAGCGCCCTCCGATTCGGGGTTCAATGATGGCGGTTGGATTATCGATTGTTGACATTGAGGGGAGCTTCGATGACAAGCGACACCCCTGCCAAGTAGCTTGTATCAATAGTCCTCGATCAGTAACACTTTCTGGGAGAAAGGAGAACATCCAAAGCGCGTACCAAGAACTCACTGCAAAGGGTATCTTTTGCCGCATTCTTCCAGTTCAGGTCGCTTATCATTCCCACGACATGTTGTTGGTAGAGAATGAGTATAAGTCTGCCCTGGGACTTGTGAAACCACGCGAGCACCGGAAGCCTACCACTATGCTCTCAACCGTCAGCGGAGAGTATATCGACGGAAGAAAGCTAGACAAGCTATATTGGGCATCAAATCTGACCCAGCCAGTCCTGTTCATGACTGCCATCAACCATCTGTTAAGCCTCCCCCCTGAAGATTCCCCAGACATCTTCGTTGAATTAAGTCCTACGTCGACGTTACGTTCCCCTGTTCTTGATATTATTAACCTTTCCAATCGGAACAGCCCACCAGCGTTTCACTCAGTCCTCAACCACAAAACCCATGACTCGACCTCTCTTAAGGAGACTCTGGGAGGACTCTGGATGCGTGGATACAAAGTGGACATGAGCAAGCTCTTTGCTCAAGGTTCCGGCGGTATCCTCCCAAATTGTCTAACCAACCTCCCTCCTTACCCATGGAACCACACTAGGTCTTACTGGCACGAATCGCATCTTGGTGAAGCGAATCGATTCAGAGAGTTTCCCCGACAAGACCTCATCGGCGCTCCCACGGCCGATGCCATCTCCTTTGAACCTCGCTGGCGTGGTTTCCTCCGCATTTCAGAGAACCCATGGATTCAAGATCATCAGGTACAAAAGACGATCATCTATCCAGCAGCTGGAATGGTCACAATGGCCCTACAAGGTGCAAGCCAACTAACAAAGAACACGGAAAACCTCCTTGGATTCGAGATCACCAACATGCGGATTGAAAAAGCAATGATTGTCCCGAATACTGCGCATGGATTGGAAATGGCCATGAATTTCAAGCGTATCTCAACCTCGGATAATCAGCACCAAGCGACCGCTTTTGAATTTTGCATTTATTCGAAGCAGCTCAACTCCTCATGGGAACAGAATGCAACTGGTTGTATCGAGATACGATACAAGCGGGGCCATTGGAGAGTCGCTTTTTACCAGACCTGTAAGATGTTCGAGTCGCTCAAGACTACCTGCAGGACGTCGATGGTTCCCAGGCAGCTTTATGAGCTCCTCGATATTGTTGGCATGAACTATGGTCCTACATTTCAGAACATCACAGAAATACTCAAGGGGGATGGCTCGTGCATCACTCGGGTTCGCATTCCTGACACTCGGTCGAAGATGCCTGTCAAATTTGAGTATGACCATCTCATTCACCCCGCAACCTTGGACTCGATGTTCCAGACACCTTTCGCTATCTCATCTGAGCCTATGGTTCCGACCTTTATCAAGAGTATATTTGTTTCTGCGGCCATCTCGCGTGACCCTAGCAAGGACTTCAAGGGGTTCGCTACTGCTACTCGAACGGGTGTGCGTGATGCAAATGCCGACATCGCCATGTCACAGTCATGCTGGGACCAGCCTTCGGTAGTTGTCAACGGTCTTCACTTCACTGGCGTCGCCAAATCATCCCAAGATCTGAATGGCTTCCTTCCAAACAATCGCACTTTGTGCACTCGCATCTCGTGGATACAAGATATCACATGTGCACGAGCTCTGACAGTTGAGGTCCTTGCCACCACACTTGCCCACAAGTTTCCAGGTCTTTCTATCCTTCAGGTTGGAGGCAGTACATACACTGCAGTGAAGATCCTACGTGCGCTCGCTTGTCCTCAAGGGAGAACTCCTTGGTTCTCGCGATATACTTTAGGGCACACTGCCGGTAGCAAGCCCGTAAAGAATCTATCTTTGGTTGAAGGGACTCACTACGAATCTTTCGTCGAGAGTCGAGTTGTTGATGGCTCAGAACCTTTACCGGATTATAACCTGATCCTTGTTTGTGCTCATGATGTCGATATTCCACGGCTCCTGAAACACATAAAACAACCGGGTCTTCTGCTGGAATGCCTGCCACCTGGCAAATTTGACTCTGCTTATAGAGAAATTGTTGGCCACAGCTACCAAGATGGCAATGGTAGAACCGTGAAAATGGAGTTCGGTGTTCACCACGTAGAGCCGACCCATGATTGGATTTCTGTACCTGGTGTAGTCATCCTTCTGCCCAACGAATATCTTTCCGAAGCACGCTCGCTTGCTGGAAAGCTCATCTTGGAGAGATATACTGTCTTGCAAATTCAAATCATGCATCTGAGTGACATAGCAAACCAGCCAGACAAGCTCAAAGGCAAAATTGTAATCTCACTTCTCGACTTCGCGATCAACAACGCAGGTGCTTATGTCTACAATTGGACTGAGGCGGAATACAAAGCTTTCCATACTGTTCATAAGATGGCCAAAGGCATTCTTTGGATCTCACGAGGCGCCCACATGGAACCTATGAACCCCGAGGGCGCTCTCACAATTGCCCTTGCCCGCACGCTCAACTCAGAGGATCCTTTGAAAATGTTTGTGACGTTTGACTTGAACATCAACACCTCGCTGGATTCTCCCTCAACCGTCAAGGCTGTCAATAGAATCTTTCTACAAAGTTTTGCGTGGGCCACTGGCCCTGGTCCTCGTGAGTTGGAGTTTGCTGAGAAGGACGGGGCGATATTTGTGCCTCGCCTAGTTCCCATTGAGCCACTCAATGACATTGTTGAGAAAGGCGCAACACACGATGTTACTAAGGTATCGTTCCACGGTTATCCACAACACCTCAAGCTTCGAGTCGATCAGCCTGGTTTGGTAAAGAATAGCCTGGTATTTTCTGTTGGAACCAAGTTCGCACCCCTATCTGGTGAGGTTGAAATCATTTTCGAGAGCGCTCCCCTCAATTTTGTTGACCTGGAGATTGTTATGGGAAGAAGTCTAGATTCTGAATTTGGCACCGAGATTTGTGGTCGTGTTGGACGCATCGGGCGCAATGTCTCTGGGTTTATGACTGGTGATCGCGTCAGTGGTCTTGTTTCCGGTGGCTCTGTCCAGAACAACGCCAACATTGACAGCCGTTTCGTTGCGAAATGGTCTTCTAGCCTTCCTCTCGGTCATTGTGTAAGTGCTTATCATTGCCTTGTCAGTATTGGAAGGCTAGGGCGCGGAAAGTCAGTACTTATTCATGCCGGAGCTAGCGCTTTTGGTCTTGCAGCTGTGGCCTTGGCTTCTCAACTGTCTGCCGATGTATTTGTGACCGTTATCGGCCAGGATGCTGGAAGCCAGCGTGAACTTCTTATTGGACTTGGTATGAAGAGTACTCACATTATCAACGCCGATACCGACAACTTTGCTGTGGTTCTTCGCGATCGTTTGGACAAGGGTGTTGATCTTGTATACAACCCTACTCAGAGACACCAAGAGACCAACCTCAAGTGTGTACGCCATGGTAAGCTTCTGCATTCTCCAATACCTCGCTCATCTTCTAACCGTTCGCAGGTGGTATCATTGTGCAATTCGCCAGCAAGTCCCCGTATCCCCCATCCGCTCAGATTGGATCTGCAACCGTTTCGATTATTAAGTTTGACTTGGCGATACTGATGAAGTACGATGCCGACTACATCGCAGAGCTAATTTTGGATGTCGTCAAACACGAAGAGCGTGTGGAAGAAAAGCTGGTCATGGAGAAAAGTCCCATCAAGAGATTTGAACTCTCCAAAATCGCCGAGGCATTTAATACAATCGAAAAGAGTCCATTGTTTGGGCTGGTGTCTGTTACTGCGGCCCCTCTTGCCAACCCTATGGTTGAGATTCAGACTATGAAACGAATCAAGCTGCTCCACCAGACTTTGTCTCCTTCCGGCACTTATGTTCTTGCTGGTGGTCTTGGTGGTCTTGGCCGCAGTATCTGCGAGTTACTTGTCAGGAACGGTGTTCGAAATGTCGCCTTCATTTCTCGGTCTGGGGCTTCGTCTGAATCTGCCCGGAGCTTCCTCGAAAACCTCAAGAAGATGAGCGTCAATGTATGGGTTTTCAAGGTTGATATTTGCGATATGAGTAGTCTCACCAAGGTCGTGAGTGGGCATTGTGAAGAAATGCCTCCCATCAAGGGTGTCTTCCAATGCGCTGCTGTCATCAAGGATTCTATTTTTGCAAACATGACATACGCAGACTGGATGGAAGCAGTCAGACCAAAAACTATCGGTTCGGACAACCTTTTGCAGGTTATTTCAGGCCACTCTGAGGATCCCTTTTACATCTTTCTCGCCAGCTCTGCCGGAGTTATCGGAACTCGTGGCCAGGCAAACTACGCCGCTGGAAACTGTTTTGAAGACGCACTCGCACAAAAGTGCCGCCTTCAAGGAAAACATGCTACTTCTATCGATCTCGGACCTGTCCTTGGTGCTGGCATGCTCGCCGAGGATAGTGAGATTCTTGACATCCTGAGGGCAAGTGGGTTCTACGGAATTCGCCATCAAGATTTCCTCACCATGGTTATGTACGCCATCACTGGTGAAGTCACACCCAAGACTCGTACGCCTGATCGTATTATCATGGGCATTGGCTCTGGTGGTCTCATTCGACAAAATCAGCCAGCCGATCCCTATTGGTCTCGCACGGCTCTTTACGGTCATCTCAATTTGGTTGACATGCCACCTCCCGATCTGAGCATTGTCGATAGTTCAAGCAAATTTGACATGAAATCCCTTCTTGCATGTAGCATCAACATAGACGCAGCTGCGGAAGCTATAAAGACAGGCCTTTCGCACATGCTTGCCAAAGCCATGAACATGCTCCCTGAGGAGATTGACATTGGCAAACCCCCAAACGTCTACGGAGTTGATTCTTTGGTAGCTGTCGGGGTTCGGAACTGGGTCGTTACCAACTGTGGTGTTGAGGTCTCAATCTTCGAAGTCCTGAGTGACAAGACTGTTGCCGATTTAGCTATGGAGATAGCCTCCAGAGGAGAATTTGGAAAGGGGTGGTAATCGCGAGCCGTGCGATTGGCGTATAAGAGACGAAGATCACAAGTTGAACAAATTTGTCTATATATGATAGAGCTTAAGGTGCTTTGGTGTGTGAATTTGAGATTTGGACGTCGAAAGACGCTTTTGTACTTTGGGGAATGTCTAAGCAAGTCTTGATTGTTTTTGTTAGTAGATCAGCTTTACCGGATTAAGATGGGAGAATGTATCTCGAACAAACTTCTGATACGTTCTACTTTTCAAGTTAATAACGCTACGAAAATTGAGGTAAACGTTTCAAAATGCAAGCATTAGAGAACTTCCAGGAAAACCGGCCAAGGCTAGTTTGCAGAAGCTTGATCTCTTTCCACAGGAACTCGAGCCAATGCCTGTCTATCTGTATGGATACGGCACTGTCCGACAAAACCGATGCAAAAAGATGGATTCCATATCCTCAACAGGCAAAAGACCAAGTTCCAATGCGTAATCTGGGAATCGAACCCAGGGCTCCCCGATGTCGCTCAAATGGCAACGGAGAATTTTACCACTAAACCAATTACGCTTTGATAATATTAATTGATAATATTTTGTGATATGTAGTCTACAAAAAACGCTGCACGCGACCACAAGCCGGCCCAGTGTCCTCAGTGTCTTAGGCATCATGATGAGTGAACGATCACTTCCACTACACAATAAATAAGAAATTTGATTCTCAAAATCTAACTTTATTTCAAGCTGATAGCTGACTAGTTTCCCATGGACCCGCTCCTCTGTGAACCCAGTTGCATGTTATTCATGAGACGTTGAATTCGTGACATTAAACTCAAGGTTGCCAAACAGCTTCGATTATACTCATCCTACACCCGTCCGGCCTCGTCACCCCCTTTCAATGTATTAGCAAAGTGGTTCAAAAAGCGGTGAATTTTCACACGGCATGCTTACCCTGAAAACAAACCGCTCGTCAGCAGCCCTGAAAAGCTCTTCAAACTCCTTTTCTGTTCGCTCTTGGGAGTTGAGTAGAGTTAGCATGAGTAGATCCATGCTACGCATAAGCTTCTCGTCCCAGTGGTTTTCAGTCCCAGGTTCGCGAAGGCAGTGATCGTTGATGATTATACGGGCCCCAGGTTTAAGAGCTGGGATCAGGTTCTTCAATATTGTTACAGCATAGTCAGAAGCCAGGTTGTGGAATATCCACCTGAAAAAGAATACTGCATTTCGTCAGCTCAAATATCGAATCAATGGATCTCTGGGGCATATCTTACCGTCGGCGCCTTTGACGGGCTGTTCCTTGAAGAAGTCATGAGCCTGAAACGATATGCGTCGGGTCACTTCTTCATCCTCGCATATGGGATTCGGAGCACTGCTGATAGTTTTTGGCAAGTCTTGCACGACGAATTTCATCTTGCTCCATTTCCTAGCCAGATCCACGCATACAAAGCCATGACTCCCACCGACGTCTACGAATGTCCCTTCATTTGTATTCACCTCAGAAAAGTCGTAGCTGTCGACGAAGTAGCCAACTTCGTAGCCCTCTCCACCAGTGAGACTTGCCATTGCCACTGCGAATCGCTTTCCTCGCGGGGGGTCTTTGCCAAAGGTTGCAAACATCGGTTCTTTGTCAACTGTTCCCCAAGCATGGTTGAAACCGGTCCGTGTGAGCGAGGTGGCCTTGGGGTCTGCACGGAGAGCTTCCAGGGTGTGTGCTCCAGCCGGGAAGAAATCTTCCCCGTTCAAACCCACCCAAGCTTGAAGGTTGGCATCTTGAGCAAGGATCTTGGAAGCAGCAGTGTGTTCTATGAAATCTGGCATGGGTTCCTGGAAGATCTTGTTCGTCATAGCATGACGCAGCGCACGCGCCAGATTAACAGAGTCCAACGTTGTTCTGGTTTCAAGATCTCTTAGAGAAATGGGCTTTTCCAATGGGACAAGATCGTCTTCTGGGTATCAGTAACTTGTCTAATCCGAGAATAAGCATGCTCACATATCTTATAACTGTTAAGAATCTGAAGACTCAACGTGTCTAGATACTTTTGCTCGTTAGTTCAGAAGAGACCTGAAAGCCAAGGACTTACACTCCATATACCCCATCTGATAGTCTCTCGGGGTCCTCTCACGAGAAGTTCTAGCTGTTTTGTTGCTGATGAAATCTCCAGTCGGCATTTCTGCATATCCTCTGGTAGCCTGGGGAGGTCATCGGGAGCATTGACATCAAACCCCAGATCTGGGAGGTCATTGCTCTTGAAATAATTATCCAGCTTTTCTGTCTCTTCAGTGATCTTCCTCGCCAACTGTATCATGAGAGATGTCTCTAAGCTTGGCGAGCCTTGTGAGTATGGCGGGGTGAGTCCTTCTTCGCCCATTTTAACAAAATGCGTAGTGTGGTCGTGCTTCACAATCAACGTTCCAACACGTAGTACGGCTTTGGGGTTGCGTGATTTTATACATGTCGGACTTCCATTGAGGCCCCAGGATAATTAAAAACTCCAGACGACTGGCAAGACCTAATGCGGATAGTGGGTATGTTCAGAACATGGACGGCATGAACTATTCCACCTATTTGCACCACCTCATTCCTGGTAGCACGCATCGAAAAGGTGGCGGGATAGCTTTGTGCCCAAGTTTATCCCGATACAAGAACCTGCATGATTGGCGTGTATCCTACAAGCTGTAACATTAATCCCTGAACTGAAGTCGAAAAGTGACCTGGGAGAGGTACGTAAAGTACATGACTAGGATCATTTGTTGTGATAACACCGGTTTGGTTAGATCAAGACCATCTGGTCCTCCGTTCCTCCCCTTCCGCAGACTAGTTCCGAGGCTAACATGGATGCAGTGGTGTGGGTGGCACGAAGGCACTTACTCAATACTATACATGTATCAAGCGCTATGAAGCTTGGCCAAGAACTGGCTGCACACGTAGATATGTGAGGAGAAGCCTTGGTTGATAAGATCAAGAATCTTTCTTCTACCCTTCATCCGGCATTTTGTCCATTCCCTCAGAATATGATATTTGCGGTAAGAAAATTATTGTGGGGAAACGATATGTACTGTGTTCATCAGCTGAAAGCTCTTGGGCCTGAGAACCAGGATTTAGGAAAGAGACAGGTCATGTGTCTTATGCATTGTACTTCTGCATATCTGAGCAAGTTGCAATGGCACTGTCTAACCTTAACTCTTGGGGTTGTAGTACAAGTTGGTGAATGTGCCTCTGGTGACAGCACGTTATCAATTCGGTGTTTCTGGACCAAAGGCTAATTCTTGTCTGGTACTCGGCCGCGCCAGGCTTTCCTCGAGATCGTGAACAATTCGTATGGGAAGCAAAAACAGCGCCCGCCCGGCATTCTACTTGGCACCTTTAGTGGCTCCACGTTACGATGGCGTCCCTCGGGTCGGGACGCCTTTGGTTGCAGAGTGCTGTCGGCGAACTCATCGTGTATTTTGGTCACCTTGTCTTCTTTTCCCCTTCTAATCAGACGTTTTCAGTGCGGCTTCTGCCCGTAAACGATGTGCATGGGCATATACATTAGCGCCGTGTTGTCGCTGTAAGCCCTTCGCACACTGACGAGAAAAACTTCGATCTGTTCGCGACTCCATCCCATCCCTCTGGACATGGGCCCGAGAGCAATGGCTTGGATGCCATCATTTAATATGGTGCGCCAATAAAGTCCAACGGTCTTGAGAAGTTGATTCTTGGGCCAAGTTCCAAGAGGGACATGAAAAATTCGTTCTGTAACATTGACAAAACCAGCTGCTCGCATCTTGGCAGCTAGCTTGCCGCCTGCCGCGGCAGGGAAGTCTACACCAAGTGCTGCAAGACCTTCGTTGATATAGGTCCAGTATTGTGCAATTGGGTGATCGTGAGGCTGGATGGCTTCACCTGTTCTTGCGCTATGAGGGTAGTGGTGAATCTCTTGGAGCTCCATCCAGCCCCCAGGCTTCATGTGCCTTACTTTGTGTGAGTAGAAAGTCGATAGGATGATTATGCGCAGACTATACTCACTGTAGGGCGCTATCGAAGAGCCGGGGCCAATCTTTAATCGCTTGAACGGTATGGCGGGAATGGATATAGTCAAAGTAATTCTGCGGATGAAGCCAGGACGACTCGACATCGTCAACCATGAAATGGACATTAGGTGGCAACCAAGTTGGTTGAATGGGCGAGAGGTCAATACCGAGAACGTTGGCGCTAGGATACTGCTCGCCAACTATTCCAATGTTAGCTGTCAATGCATACACACATGAAGCAATGCCGATCTTACTCTCGATTGCCCAAATTCCTGTACCAGTTCCGATGTCAAGAATATTTTGAGGATTATCGCCCAGGGGCGCAAAATGCAGTTTTTGACCAGAGAGGAGTCTCACCATGGCATGCTTCATGTCTTCTCTCTCTTGTTCCACATCGTCGTTGGGAAAGTTATACGCTCCGGCTCGGAAGCTATGGTAACGACGGCCATTCTCAAACATGTAGTCCCGAACAGAAGAGCCAATGGATGTGCTTGCAGAACTCACGTTATCGCTCCCATATCCAGCATCTTCCGCGGAATTGTACTCATCACTGTCTGCGACAATGGTCTCTTCAGCCTGGGCGAGAGCTTGTCGAGACATGGCATCCTGCTCTACGACTGACATGTCTGGGAATATGGAGATACCATTCGGGTGAGTGAGTGGTGACGTGACTCCAGTATCGTTGCGTCGACGCTGTTCGGATATGTCTGAAACTGGAGAGCCTGTTGCACGGTCTGTTGGAAGGGGTCCCTTCTGCGCATCGAATGGTTTGCTTGTTTGTGCGGGAGAGTTAGCGCTGGTGTTATTGTCATCGTCTAAGATGCTTCGTTCAGCTGCTGATATCTCGCGGTCGTTTGACTTGACAGCACCAAAACTGAATCGGCCGTCAGCGGATAGTTCATCAAATTCAGCAGTGTCCTCGCGCTGCCTCTTGTTGCGCGATTTGTGATCCATAGTAATTGAATTATATATGTGTAAGTGCCGGAAGGAAGACGGGTATAACAAAGAAGCAGTTGGCGTCTTGTCGGTTTGGTGCGAAGGTAAAAGGACGACTTTAATGCTCAACGTTAAATAATGGATGGGCGATGATCTGCGTAAGCTAGGGCTTCGCTACGGGCCTCCTTGAGATTTCGCGAAAGGGTTGTGATTGAAAGCACATGTAGAAACAACAGCAGGCGTGTTCCGATGACGATGTTATCGGCTCGGGTAGATCTGAATGTCAAGGGGTCGTCTGAGATGACAGGGCAGTTAGTTGGTGATCTCTGACGTCCGAAACCACATGAATAACACACACAAAGGCAGATAAATCTAAAGAGATGCGCCTGCGTCTGGATGAAACAGCTTCTGCAGTTGCAGGAGGAAAGTTCTATTGTCTGTAAAAAGAGGCGCTCGAGATAGGTATAGCAGTGAGGTATGGAGGTAGGGACATTACAATGGATACTCCTACACAATGGGCAACCTACGTTCGTTCCTACCTGCTGTAGGTACGGTACTCGTACTGTATTCATCCCTTCCATGGAACCAGACAGCCCGGATGTTGGTGGGGCCTTCACAGGCAGGGGACCCGACAGCAGTTGGTTGTGGTATAGTTAGATCGTGCCAAGATAGTGGCAGATTGCCGCCACACCGATTATAAATACTGACAAGTCCATGCCGGACCTTGTCTTTAATTGATCATTGACAGCGCCTCAAAGTTCAGTGCCGAGGTACCATCCGTCATTCAGCTCTGTAGGTTGCTGTAAGCCCGCTAACTACTGGTTAGGGCATCTCATCAGATGGACGGACAAACAAAGAAAATGGGTTGGACTCAACTCAACGTTGGTTCTGTCAGGCAGGGTTTTCTGGTCAGGTAACCTTCACTACCTGTCTAACCGCGTTATGGTATAAAGCCTCCATACTAGCTCAGAAGCCCAGCATTCATAAGTAGGCTGTTGGTGGACTATCCGTAAACCAACCTCTAATCCAACATAACCGCGCCCCCCTGAGACATGAAATTTGTGACAAATGACCAAGCGTATACTCCTCATATGTGATGTGTCAAACGAGTCGTCACTGGATTTATATGATAGTAGCGGAGCAGTATCTCCATCCACTCAAAAACGTCACTTCAACAGAAAAGCATACTGGCTCGAGGTATTAATCTTAAACTACAGCAGGCACTTGAGGCTCCTATCGTTAAGTCGCCAATGTTTGCCCAGTAGTGTTGTTACAACCAGGTATGAGAATAATGTTGGCTCTGCTGACTGGCACAATTGAGTGCCCAGCGATGGATCCATGAATGGAGGTCAGGGCAACCTACCTACGCACCCACTTTTTGAAGAGAATTAACTTAGACTAGGTAGGTACCTTACTTGACAACGTCATCGAGACTTTCTGTAAATCACTAACCCAACTTATCACCGAGACTGCTGTCAATATTCTCCAAATGTCTCAATCCAAATTTGTTCATTGTGTTGGAAGCCCAGCATTCGACCCGGATGAAGCTATTCAAGACGTTGACCGACAGAAAGAAGCTGTCGATCACCTGTTGAAGAATGACCTGTACAACGCCAGTCGAGTGCTATTTCAGCTTCCCGACCCGGATCCCTACACATACCATGCCATAACAAGTGTGAAGCTCGCCCAAGTGCAATCTGTCGTCAATCTCGGAGGTACTAATGGCCTGCATGTCTGGTATCGTAATGATGATGCCTCACCAGTAAGACCTCGCCCGACAATAATCCTCGGGAAGTGGACATAAAAAAAAGGCTGACCATAACAGAGAGATCCGCCTCCTCAGACTGACATTGAAGCGTATACCTCTATCTTCAGGCCGTCAACCGCAACTGCTGCGGTACTGAAGAACCTGGGAACCAACGCCAAAAAGGGCTCAACGAGAAGCGAAGTCGCAGCCAATCTAGAGAAAAAGCGTTATTTACACCCGGAACTCCAAGCGAGACTTACTATTCCGAAGTGCAAGAAACCTCCCAGCACAAATCCATATCTCGATTTCTGGATGTGGTCCTGTCACTCCTTGGAGTGGTGCGGTCCTTGTCTAGCATCAGAACGTGTCGCCACAAGCCATCACGTACTGCCCATCTTTATGCACCACTTTGGCTGTGCGACGCCAACCCATGAAAGCCTTTCTATTCTCAAGATTCTGGCTGACGGGCGCTCTATCGCTGATATAGGGTCGGGAAATGGATATTGGGCTTTCATGCTCCGTCGTTACGGCCTAACGGTACACGCGGTAGATAACATGCAGAGTGAATGGCGAGTCAATTGGATTAATGACACAGTCATCTCCGACGGCGTCAAGTGGTTGCGCAAGAACACTAGCGGAAAAGACATGGTTCTGCTACTCGTATATCCCGTCGTTGGCGGCGGCATAGGTGGTGGTACTGAGGGAGGCTTTACGAGAAACCTTGTAGCTGCATTCGAGGGCGACACCATCGCAGTTGTGGGTACGCAGAACCGCAATGGCTACACGGGATTCAAAGGAATGACTATGGATGAATTTATGGAGAGGGAGCACAAGGAATGGACTATGGTTGTCAAGGTTTCGCTGCCTTCGTTTCCTGGAAAGGATGAAGCGCTATATGTGTTCCAGCGGGGCGAAAGAGCGCCATCACAATAGACTACAAAGTCTTGAAGCAGTTTGTCTTTGTTTATGGTCAGTATTATTAACCTAGGTAAATACTATCTTCTACTAAGTGTGTCGAAGAGTGACAGAAGACACATGACCCGAGTTCAGTGCAATAGATGCAGGCACTAGACCACCCAAAATCCAAAGCAAAATTCCGTCCTATCAGGCACTGCTTCAACGTGAATATATAGTTGAGCCTCCATGTGATGTAAATGAAGCTTCACTGCGTCCCCAACTAGTGATGGTCCAATTCTTGCCCTACTTGGAAATGGGTGATATGGACAGTTTATGACCTTTTCTATCCGGTATTCGGATTCACATGGAATCTTTAGGTATTTATTACGCGTGCTTTGTAAGGGTGGTAGGTAGTGACTCTACTCAGGTGATGCAGTGACTATCTGGGGCACAATGACAATTCTGCTATAACGTCATAGTATGTTCCCCATGAAATGACCATTAATTAATATCATGATCCATCCGATCTCTTTATCATCTCTACCGAGCACAGCCCAGTGCGGCCCGCAAAATAACATCCTATCAGTCGCTTTGTTTTGAGCCTCAGCCTCCGTGTCTTTGGAACCGCCACACTAAACCCCAGTTAAGCGGCCCGGTAGCGTTCGGGGTCACCCGACAGATGCGAATTGAGACCCTCATAAGCTGTTTGACTGGTCTGACGGCCCAACTCCCATACACCAAGAGCTTGGGTCTCTGCAGGTCAGGTTGCAGCCCCTCTATTCTCTCCCCACGGTAAGGCATCCGTCTACCACTAATACCAGTCGAGTGGAGGTAAATACCCTGACCAAGCATTTCGGTCCGCCCGCCATTGACGCAGGCCATCGCATCAGGCAGTGTGTCATTGTTAATTTAAATGGATGGGAAGCCTGGAACTCATTGCTCGATCCGGCATGATCCTTCGAGTTTCTCTTCTTCTCACTCATAATCACTACTGAGATATCTCCTTACATCAGCTATCTTTTCTCGACATTCCCGGGCTCTCATCCTGTTTTGTTTCACTCACTCACTGCAGCACGACCAACCCCGCGAGCTCCACACAAATACCCCTCCTTCAGTTGCAGCTTCGGCTTGTGTCTTTGCGCAAACCAAAAAAACTCAACCAAGTGAGCGATAATGTCTTCTCTCCGACCCGATGACAGGTCAAGAAAAGATCGCTCCCGGTCGCGCTCTCGCGATCGTAGATCAAAGAGCGATGCGGCTCCTGAACGCCCATCATATAGTGATTATCGCGAACCGAGCTACATATACCCAGAAGATGATTTGAATGATCGCACAAGACCGGGCGCACCCCAAGCGAGCGGCGCGCTTCCTTATCCTGACGAGGGCGGCATTTATTCTATGCTCCCTGGAAATCAAGAGCAATACAGCTATGACTCTTACCCGCCCACTTACCGAACCGCCTCTCCGCCCAAGAACTCGCCATACAGGTCCTCGCACGACAGGGTCGACAGCAACTTGCCGGGAGCATTCCCCGACGACAGTCGTCGTGAGAAAGACAGAGACCCATACTCTTATAGTGGAGAGCCTCGTGCGAAAGACGAGCAAGATAAGCAAGATCGATTCAGCTTTCTGCCACAGAAGTACATGCGCAAGCTTACAGGATCTCCTGGCGACAACAAGGAGAGGGACAACAGAAGCCGCAAAGACAAGCTAGACGATGACCTAGCTTATGGACAGCCAGGAGTTCCCCCGCGTCCCAAAGCTGAGGCAGACGACCTGGCTTACGGCAGGGCTACAGGACTCCCTTCAACCGCTAGCCAAGTCATGACAACATACAATCCCCCTCCAACTTCTGGGGACGATTACTATGCTCAGCAGTCGTCCCCCTACGGGTATAATCATCGTGATCCTGCAAGTCCATCTGTCGATCAGTATGGTTCGCGCAAGTCCAAGGAAGATGTACGCTACAATGACACTTATGGCTCCAATGCCAATGTCTTGACGGTCGAGCCCAGAAGTCGTGATGACGATAAACATCGCGAACGTCGTAGAGACCGGTCTTCTGATCCTCGGGGCAGTTCAGACCGTTTAACTGTGGACTCCAGTGGTCGAAGACGTGAAAAGTCACGAGACAGGTCTCGCCGACGTGAAAAATCTCGTGACAGATCTCGGTCTCACAGGAGAGAAAAGTCGGGAGACACTCTAACCGTGGACAGCCATCACAGACACAGATCGCGGTCCAGAGATGGACACCACAGTCGAAAGGACAGGTCTCCTAAGCCGCCAACTGAAAGGATGTCCGGTCTCAGCATCAACACTGGACTCACAGTCGGTGGCCTCACTGCTGGTGGCTTGGCCGGCGCATCATTAGCAAATGCTCCAGCATCGCCTATGCTTGAATCCTACTATGGCACTTACCAGGATTGCTCTCCTATGCCGTCCCCTCTGCTTCTGGCGGCTAAGTCGAGTGACGACAACAGAGCTCTTGAGGCGCTGTCTCCGCTAGGGTCCGATAATGAAGACGATAGTAGACGTCGCAGCCGACGCGCCCGCTTCCATGATCCTGAGGATATCACAACCCAACTAGCCCAAGCCCTAAAGGGAAGTCGTAAGCCTGACACTGAGCCACTTATCGAAATTCTACCAAGCTTGACACACGATCAAGTTATGAAGTTACGTACTGATTATAAGGCGATCGTCAAAACGGGTTCCGAACGCAAGGGCGTCAACATCGCCAAGCATATCCGCTCTCGTCTCAAGGACGAGGACCCCCTCCTGATGAAGGCCTGCTACTCTGTTGCCCTGGGCATGTGGGAGAGTGAAGCATACTGGGCCAACTTTTGGTACCAGGGCGACAAGACCCGTCGAGAACTGCTCATCGAATCCCTCATGGGCCGCACCAATGCAGAAATACGGTATATCAAAGATGCTTTTACAGACAAAAAGTACGACAACAGTCTCACCAAGTGCATGAAGGAAGAGCTCAAGGAGGACAAGTTCAAGAAAGCTGTGCTCTTGGTCCTCGAGGAACGTCGCATGGAGGAGTACGACCACTACGGCCGCCTGTTACCAATCGACTACGCCCTGGTTGACCAGGATGTCGCGGATCTCCGCCGTTCCATAAAGTCGGAGAGGGGTGGTGAGACAGCCATGATAAACATCATCGTACTGCGTAGCGACTCTCATTTACGCGCTATCCTTCAGGAGTATGAGCGTCAGTACCGTGCTAACTTTGCGCGAGACGCTCTCAAGAAGAGTGGAAACCTTGTGGTAAGTTTGACACATCTCTCCATCCGTTGGAGAACCTGAGGCTAACGTCCTATCAGGGTGAACTTTTGGCTCACATCCTTAACGGTGTCATCAACCGTCCCGTTCGTGATGCTCTTCTTATTCATCATGCCACTTCGGCATCTCGCAAAGATGGGCTTCGTCGCGAGCTGCTTATCTCACGCCTGGTCCGGTACCATTGGGATCCGCACCACATGCGGGCCGTCAAGCAAGCCTACCGTGAACGCTACGGTAGAGGTATGAGAGATGCTGTTCGTGACGCGACAAGCGGTGAATGGGGCGAGTTCTGTGGTGAATTGTGTATTGCACGTATGCCTGATGACGTGAGGAAATTTGACAAAGTCAGCTACAGTACGCGATGAGCAAGCTTACTTATGATTTATGAGGAAATGGACGATATGTAGCGTTGAATACTCAAAATCGTTATGCATGAAATGAATGTGCCTTGCAGATGGTGTCAATGCGATGTTTAATACAGTCACAGATGCAGACCGGTAACCGACACGAAGTAGACATATGCAATATGCATGTCCAAACTATTGGGACCAAGACATCCATCTATTATTTCTTTGATCCTCTACCTCCTCTCTTACCCTTCCCACCGGCACCTTTCTTGCCTCCGCTGCTGCCGCTCCCGCTGCTTCCGCCAGCCATCATGACCCTCACCTTACCAACGGGCACGACATTGAAGGTCTCCTCAGGCTTAAGTGCCTTGATCAACTCAACTTCGCGCGGCCACATTCTATCCTTGTCCCGAGCATTTTCATCCACAACACCCTTCTTAGTAGAAGCCGCCTTCCAACGCTCAAGAACCTCCTTGACTGCCTTGCCCTTCTTTGTCGCGCCAGGTTGTAACTTAGCCTTGTACTTATAGCGTCCAAGGGCGTTCCATGGGGCGCAAACAGGGACAATCTCGAGGATCTCATCACCGGGAAGGGGTGTGCCAACAATAGCATCAAGTGCTGTCATCTGGCTGGCCTCGTCTTCGTCAAGTATTTCAACACCTTCCTCCATCATGACGCGTCGAATCTCCTCGTGTTCGGCTGTTTCTTTTTGTTGCCGTTGGTGCTGTGCACGACGTCGCTCTTTGGCCGCAGCGAGTTCAGCCTCGCGGTCTGCTTTAGCTTTTGCCTCAGCTTCGGCTTTCTTTTGTCCAGCGGTAGCTCCAATCAAAGCTTCGGCGGCGGCTCGATCTTCATCGTCTTGGTGCTTGTATTTTGCAGCAATCTTCTTAGCCTTGCCCCGCTGGCCTCGTTTTGGTTGGTGCTTCTTTGATGAATTTGGCACATTGTTTTTCGTGCCTGTTCCTGCGAGTTTGGTGGCAGTCTCCTTTTCTGATTTGGCAGATTTCTCGCCTTCTTCGGCTTCGTCTTCTCCATTTTGGCTGTCCTCGTTTTCTTTTTCTTCGGCCTTAGCTGCTTCTTGATCAGGGTTATCATTCATTGCTTCATGTGAGATCTTAAGCTCAGAGACACCTTCCTCAGCCTCATCGACTTCATCATTACGACTTTCGCTGTTTCCAAACGCCTGAAGAGGATTATCGCGAGACTCTTCGACGTTCTTCTCATCTTCAGATTCATAATCGGAGGGCACATCAGATTGTCCTGCATTGGGCTCGTCGGCATCAGCCATCATTCCCGCCGATTGAGGAGCATCGGAGACTTCGTCGCCGATTGCGGAGTCTACGTCGTGCAGGCGATGCTTGACGTGCTTAGCTTTGCTCTCTTCGCTGATCCTGAAAGCGAGACCGAGTCCGAGAAGAAGCTGGGCTGGGGGCAAAAAGTTCTTCTTTCCACGAATCATGAAGCTCCCTGCTTGCAGAAACTCTCCTGTTGGAGCAGATTTGGAGACTTGGTCAGCGTTGACCCACCACGCAGACATGCCAGCTTTGGAATCCCATGCATTTGATGAGCACACGGCGAGTGACCCTGCCTGAGAAAGCGTTGCTGGGGGAATAGGTGCATCTGGCGTTTTGGGGTTGTTCTTGATAATGACACTGGATGCTCCATGAAGATCAGCATGGCAGTAAACGTCGCCTTTACGAAGGTATTTCTTGTAGATGGTTTCGTTCTGCTGAGCGTCTTTACCTCCGATTACAAGGTAACCGTCGGAAGAGATGAACCAAATGAATTTTTCGAACCACATCTGCTTACGAATGGGTTGAAGAAGAGCCTTCTCCTGTTTCAATCCCTTTTTGAGATCCTCAGTAATCTTTTGTTCTGCATTCTTCAATGCTCTGGAAGCTTGTTGCTGAGTTTTTTCTTCCTTGACAGCTGCGGTCTTTCTCTGATCGAAATACTCTCGGGCATTGCTCCACGGACTAAGACCAAGATTGATCTCCACATTAAGCGCTTTGTTAATCTGCTTCCCTTTGGTAGCTGATGTTCCTTCGTCGTCGCCTAGTGCACTGTCGTCGTCGTCGGTCTCGTAAGGGTCATCTTCTTCTGGTTCAAACTCTTCCTCGGCCAACTCGAGCGTGATGAGGTTCTCAGCAAGGTTTAGAGGCAGCTTGATAATCTCAGCAACGGGATTGTGACGTTTCTTCTCGCGTTCGACTAGTTTTCCAACATCTACCCAGTCCATTCCTTGGTTGAGTAAACCGTTGACGGCATCCATGGCTTCCTGGACACGTTCGACATTGGCTTCGATAGCGGCAGCTTTGCGGAAGTTGAGGGTTTGTGCCTCCTGGAGCCCTTCAATCCGCTTGCTCTGCTCGTTCTTGGCAGCCTCCAACTTTCGTTTTGCTGTTGCCTCTCGTTCACTCAGTTTGGACTCGAGTCTTTGACCTTCCAAAGACGAGAAGAACTCATCGACTGTTTCATTGTAGCCTTGGAACTCAAGAACCTCAATCGCCGGGTCCTTCTTCAGCTTGTAAGGGATGAACGGGTGGAAGTCATCGTATAGTAGATTACCCCGCGTTGTCTTCTCCCCCTCCTCAACGTCGGTTCCTTCTGGTCTCTCTCGGCGCTTCGCAAATATATAACCAGTGCATGTTTCCGAGCTCGTAAGCTTTTCCACAATTTTCCGAGCTTCCTGGAGCGACTCGACCAACTCAACCAACAAAGTTTCGTTTGCCAAGACTTCAGCAGGTTTGACTGTGGTGTCGAAGTTATTCGTATGCAGCCAGTGATCCACGAGTACGGGGGGCAACTCTGTGATAGATACAGCTAGACTCTTTCTCAGATCACCTCCGGGCTTGCCCTTTTGTTTCTTTGGTGATGCTGCATCAGCAACCGACCTTTCCACGGCAGCCTCAAGGGCATTTTGCACTCTTTCTTTGGTCAAGGGAGGAATTCCGCCATAATTCTGCCTGTTTTCGAGAGAGTATTGCAGTCCAACTCGCTGAGGTTCCTGTCCTTCGCCTTCAGGCACGGTTCTCGCAAGGGCAAGGATATTCAAATCAGCATCTGTAAGGATGATGTTGCCGCTCTAGAGACAAAACGTTAGCCAAATTTAGTCAAAAGAGGGAATTCTGGAACTTACAGCAAAGAACTCCAAGAACATGCGGTATTGGCCATCGCTGAACTCAAATTCAAGGACTCGGTCGGTGCCCACTTGTCTAACTGCCGTCAACCGTCTGGTCTTGAGAAATTTCCGGAGGCGGGCAACGAATACGGAGGGGGCCGCGGCGGTTGTACGTGCGAACTTCGTTAGATGACAACGGAATCCAGTATCAATGACAAGCTGCTTCTTGTTGTCGGGTTTCGCAAACTTGAGGAGCAGGATTTTGGAGGAAAGGTCATATACATTGGAGAGTCGAAGAGTCACCAGGCGCTCCTGGAGCTCGTGTGCAATGATCTTATCTGGCAGTTAGAAGAGGCTGCCAACAACTTCCGCGTGGCACTCACTTTCACATCCAATGAGGAGAATCTTTGCTTCATCTTGATGTATAGTTTTACGGACCAAGATGCACGAACTTGTAAAAACGTAGTCTCTACACTACATCATCGCGGCACAAGACAAATCCCAACGTGGGGTATGGAGGGGCATGCTGACATCATCTAGCCGCCACGTGACATTGACTGCCTTACTCTTGAACTCAAGTACCTATGAAAAGGTCCGATGAATCCATATTATCCACATGAAATCACTACCTGGGCAGACGGGTCACAATAAAATAGTGACACCAAAGTCGCTTGACAAAAACAGTATAGGTGACGATCGCATACAAACTTGCAGCTATTTTGTCAGCAAATGTGCCTATTTTATTGCAACCCACCTGCTGGGATTGTGTATAGGGTATTCGATAGGCATCGACAACCTCACAAGCTGATGACTTTAGTTGCGAGTGGATGTCCCATAGCGTCCTCGTCTAGTTATCGCTAAAGTGCAGGCTCACTGAACCCCAGAGAAATGGACTCGGTGGGTTGATCGTAGACCCGCGTTGCAATAACCGGAGCGCCCTTTGCGACCTCAATGCGCATCAGACTTGCATTAGCACGACAGAAGGTGCACGCAACGCATTGCATCACATCATTGCTTGCGTATTGATGGATAACCCGAGCATGCTGTATAGAAGAATATATGCAGGCATCCTATGCGAACAAAGTTACCCCAGATTTGTCTCAGATAACGGCACCGGCTCGGCTCAAGTCGTACCTTCACCATTTTCAACTGTCACTAAGCACATGACACCCGTTGAACCGAGGGAGTTTTCTCAACCCATTCAATCAAACATAATAAACACTAATAATCACAAAGCGCTTTCGCACGGTACAACTCTGGAACCGAGGCACGGTGCTAATGTCAGGAGCTAGTGGTGGGTGGTCTGAGATTATCTGACCGAAGGTTGCAAATTACATCCTCAAGGATCCATTATCAGCAAATCGGCAGTGCTTTTTTTGGTCGTTACAGCAACTGAGAGCCTAGATTTGGTCTAGTCTTGGCAAATTAGCGTCTCTAGCCAGCTGCTCTATTGATATTGAGGATTTGATACAGGCATGGAACATGGAACATGGTGAAATACGTGTACGAGATGTTGAAATGAATCTAAAACAGGAGCATTTGCTCAATTGGTTCGGCGAAGAAACTAATGACCAGGAGCAAGCCTTGCTGCAGCTAACGGTGAAGATGAACGTTGTATTGGACGGGCGTCGGATGCACTTGATAAATACGAAGGCTGGTAATCGTCGACAAGTGCCTAAGATTGGTACGAGCAGCCGGCAGCTCGCGGAAGCTCCGAGACCACTCAATGCTATATTGCTGGGCAGCTTTTGATTTTAGTTCCACTCAAATCTTGAGGCCATGGTAAGGCAGTAACCCGCGCTGACAATCAACGACAGTTGGATTTTTCTATTGTATGGGCGATAACGCATGCCCTGCACTAAATAATACACTTGCATAAAAGGACAAGCATCGCCCAATGATAAGCTTCCACGATATCACCCGCACATACCCGTTCATCTATGATTACGACTTGAATCATGCCTGATCAGCCGCTGAAGCTGCAGCTGAACAAGAGGTTGTTGGTGTGCCGAGTTGAGAACCATTTGAGCATCAAAGAAATTAGAGAGGCTGGGAATCTTACATGGCCACCAATAGGAAGAAGGTGACTAGCTGCACAAGCCCGCCATGTGGTCTCCTCAAACTGTGCTGCTAATACGTACTATGACTGAAAGTCAATTCAACTTTGGTACTGGCCTGGTCTGGTCATTACTTCAGCCAGGTCATAGTCAGCTATAGAGACCGAGCTGAAGCAGTCACGGTATCGACTTCTCATCCACTCAGCGTTTAATAGGTCTTGAATACTCTGTAGAGATGAAGAGATCTCGTGGAGAGAGTATTGACGATAAAATGAGTGGTTGGGGATACTGTGCCCCAGCGGCAGCCAGGATTCACCCCCTGATTGACATGGTTGGAAGGTGGCGTTACTGGTCAGGACATGGGCGAGGTTCAATTGGGCATGTTTGCCCAATGACGCGAACTCTCTATGTTGCTAAGAGACTCAGGAACAGACCAGCACGGGGTCAATGAGGTGAAATCTAAGCCAGGGAGAGCGAGATCTTCGCGCTCATATCCATGCCGCCATGCTACCGAACAGGCCAGATGGCGCTCAACTCAGTCGACCAGGTCTGATGAACGCGGAGCGGTGACGAGATCGAAGCTTCATCCATGGCGCGTATGGGGTTGTGTCCCACTTTCTATTAACGTTTGCGAGTTTTTGTTTGAGAGCCATGTCCAAAGCATGGACCGTGTCACATCTTTCAAGGTGAATCTGGAGGTGGGAAGAAGAATTGCGTGGAACAGGATGGGTGGATAGCTGGCTGACGCGGAAAGCTGGGTAGCTCCCTGACTGATTACTGGTTAAAGCTAGAGGACGACTAGGTAAGATCAGGCAAAGAGCTCCAAGAGCTTTGGGAGGCTGGCTGATTGTCTCTGGCTGAGACGCAGGAGGAAGGGTTAAAATGGCCGGCCGGCCAAGACGGGGCTGCAAAACACGAAGTGGATGGTGGGTCCTTCCACATACGGGGCTCGGATTGCGGATCTAGCCTCGATTCGGCAAGAGGTAAATAGGACGACATGCTGGCCCCCTGGCATGTAAACAAGACCAGTGGTAAACAAGCCATCAATGTCAACAAGAAAGAACAATCGACACACCCATGGGGGTGAGATACGGCAGTAAGGCAGAGGTCAGGGCAGGATGCGTGAAAAAGGGCTGGGAGAAGAAAGGACAGAACGGATCAACAGAACGCTGCGCTGCCGAGGGAGCAACACAAGTACAGTAACCGCTCACAGAGGCACAACCCGTCCAATCCTGCCCCCGTCTTCAAAAGCCCAGTTTCGTTCTGAGTCCTGTCCGGTCCCTCTTCTCCTCCTACTCCCTCCAATTATCGCCATCCACATCGACAACGTCAATTCACAACCTCACCCAGACAAGAAGAAAAGAACGACTGAAGGCCCTCGCTCGCCATCTACCGATTCTTTTCCATTCTCTTCGACTTTTGTTTCGTAAGAACAAGAGCCAGAGAACTTCTTGTCTTCCTTTCGAGTTTCGGAAGGTTGTATGAGAAGCTTCTCTCGCGCCAGCAAAAGTCGCAAATCTGGACTTTGAGGCACGCGTCCCCGTCCCTTTCAGCATCTTCCCATCGACATATCGGGAATCCGAATCCCACACACAGACCGTTACCGAAACAAAAACCCACGAAGAGGTTGAGATCAAAACCCAACAGCCCGAAGCCGGACGGGAAGGTGAACACTCTTCTGTCTCTGTCACCGCCGAACAGGTCCCTCCTCCTCGCCCAGAGCAACAGTTTAGCGAAGAAGAGGTCCGTATTACGCGTGAAGAAGAACATTACCACCGTCCCGGTGTCCAAAAATTCGAGCACGAAGAAGAGCATTTCACAATCCGTGAAGAAGCCCGACGGTATGTCCGATTCTACGCTTTCTTTTACCGCCGTTTCTGTCGCATTTTTCTTTACTTTTTTGCTCAATTACATGGAGTACAATTTCCCCATGGTTTGAGAAAGCCTTAGTAGTTTTCCATGCTTTGGTCTTTACTCGTCTCTTTGCGCTTGTAAAGTCATGGAGACGTGTGGAAACAACACCAAGATCATCTCAGTCACATCCATCACCTTCCTTTCGCTAGGCGAAATCAATTGGCCGCTCTGAGCTTCTTTTCCCAACCGTCAGTTTTCACTTGCACTTTTCTTGGTCTGGCTCGCCATTACCCACAGCGCACGGAGCGCTTCAGTCCCCAGCCATTCTATTCTCACATCACATCTCATATCCTCTCTTCACACACACCTCCCACTCCCACCCCTGCATGCTACCATGCCAACCCACCTCAGCTTGGCTGGACTCAATTTGCTTTTGCGTCCTCCCCGGCTCACTAGCGCATCCTAGCCTGCTGGCCTGAGCAAGGCGGTGGAGCTATCTCAGGGGCCGTCCGCCTCCCGTTGCCATATGATACGCAAGCGACTTACTATAGACATCCATCAGCTAACCCAGACAAATCTAGACCTCAACCTCCCTCTCAATACCAACCTTCCCAGTACCAACCACCTCCCAAATTTCAAACTTCTCACACTCACGTAGAGATCGACACCCACCGTCATCCCTACTACTCCACCCCCATCGACCTCGCTGAACGTGAATACCGCCAGCGTTACCGCCCTGCCCAAGCTTTTTCCACAGAAGACCCTTCTTCCCACTCTCATCCTCACTACCAACATCAAGACAACTTCCAAGCCAACAACTACACCGTTGAAGGCCGACCCGCTCCCCAATTCCTTTCATCTGAGAAGACAGAAATCAACAACTTCACTGTTGACGGACGCTCATCTCAACCTCACTACCACCACACCGAGAAGACCGAGATCAACAACTTCACCGTTGACGGCCGATCTTCCCGACCTCAGTACAACACCTCCGAGAAGACTGAGATCAACAATTTCACTGTTGACGCCCGCTCTTCCCAGCCTCGGTACCACGACACCAAGACAACTCAAGTCAACACTTACACCGTTGACACTCCCGTTTCTCGTCCATCTTACAAGAAGGACGTGAGATTCACCGAAGAAACCGTCGCAGCTTCAAAGTCCGACAACAAGTCCAAGATGGGTTACTACGACGACGAGGGTAAGTTCAAAACACATCCCGTCGAGAGTCACCAAGCTCTCTGCTCCTCTCAGCGCAGCCAACGCTAACTAACATCAGGTTCTTTCCGCTCCGGCATCCACAAGCTTGGTGACAAGTCTAGCCGCCGCGAGATTGAGATTGACGTCCGCGAGGGTCCTCGCCCTGCCGCTGACTGCCTTCCCAACACCGTCAGCATCCCCTGCCACCACATCCGTCTGGGTGACTTCCTTATGCTCCAGGGCCGCCCCTGCCAGGTCATCCGCATCTCTACCTCCTCTGCCACCGGTCAGTACCGCTACCTTGGTGTCGATCTCTTCACCAAGCAGCTTCATGAGGAGTCCTCTTTCATCTCCAACCCTGCCCCCAGTGTTGTTGTTCAGTCCATGCTCGGCCCTGTCTTCAAGCAGTACCGTGTCCTCGACATGCAGGAGGGTCAGATCGTTGCCATGACCGAGACTGGCGACGTCAAGCAGGGTCTCCCTGTCATTGACCAGTCCAACCTCTACTCTCGCCTCCACAGCGCTTTCGAGTCTGGCCGTGGCTCCGTCCGTGTCCTCGTCCTCAACGACGGTGGCCGTGAGCTTGCCGTTGACATGAAGGTCATCCACGGCTCTCGCCTGTAAGCGTGTTCAACTGTTTTTTTTTTGGAACCGGGCAGCCGCTTGTAGTGCGACTACTTCCCAATGTTTAATTGAGCAAAGAGACAGAGCTACCAGCCTCACCTCGACTGTAGGGAGCGGGTCTGGGCTGTCCCCGATCTCACGTGTACATGTCAAGCTTCATAGGGGGGATTTGTTGTATCAAGTTGGTTCGAGTTTTGTTTGTGTCGAGATTGGATAAATGATATTGGCCAGCTGGAAATATTGGAGTCTTTTGCGTAGATGGGAGAGTTCTGTACATGAACTATAGTAATTGACAATTGATTCCGCATCTACATTCACTGCTTGTTCTATCTCTATACCGCCGTTAGACATCATCGTATCTGGTTCAGCAATCGGCTTCGATCTGTCCATGTTCTGCAGCTATCAAGGTTCTCTTCTCTACTCCGGTAAGCTAACCAAGTCCGGCAACCATCCGAGAGTGAGAACAACTTTAATGAACTACCCTAGATCATTGTATTCAAGTTGTCGATGTCTTTGACAGCAGGCTGTATCAGCGAATGGGCATATCATTCTTGTTTGTCGTTATTTTGGTGCTTTCGTCACCCTTAAGTATTTGTTTTTATTACATTCATCATCTAATTCGGTGACTCTTCTCCCCGCATAGCATCGCGACTTTCATCATCAGGGTACTTCCCCGCGCAATGAAACCTAGCCCAAGATGGATGGTGCTTTCTTACACGCAAGCTCATGATTGATAAGGAAGGCGACTCGTGACAGCTTTCGGTCATACGCAATGTTCCCCCCCGGTTTTGTCCCTTATCTTCCTTCCCTCACACATCTACTTTAAAATAGCCTGTCCGAGTCTCAACTTCCGACCACGCAAGACTACACTTGCCAACACATTCTGATAACCGCAATATATCATGGGTGCTCAGTCATCAAAGCCTACTCTTCATGAACATGCTGTTCTTGAGCGTCTTCATGGCCTCGAAATCCAGGACGACGAAGAGTATGTCGAGGTTCGCAGCGATTCCGAGAAGGCTCCTCTGGGACCATTAGTCCGAGATGCACAGGGTCTTTCAGTCCATGTACTCGAATCATGGCAGGCTTCGATCCTCAAGGACCCAAAGAACAAGTAAGGCATCATTGCCACAGCACCAACGTATGGCTAACACGAGGAAAGACTCGCTCTCACAGCACTGAGCTCAGCCAATCCAAGACAGGTTCTCACCTCACTACCTACCGAGATCGCGGATCAACAGGTATTCAATGTCAAGATCCCGTTTGAAGGAGACCCTATCACAAACCAGCGCTCAAGCGGTCGCTGCTGGCTATTTGCTTCTACAAACGTCTTCCGTGTAGCCCTCATGAAGCGATATAACCTCGAGAGTTTCGAGCTGTCACAGCAGTATCTTTTCTATTGGGATAAGCTTGAAAAGTCTAACTGGTTTCTTGAACAAATCATTGACACCGCTGGAGAGGACCTTGAAGGTCGCCTTGTCCAGAACCTGTTTGGCGATATAGTCTCGGACGGTGGCCAGTGGGATATGGTGTACAACCTTGTTGAGAAGTACGGCCTGGTCCCCCAGACTCTGTACCCAGATACTTGGAATGCCCAGAGCTCTGGTATCCTGAATAATGTCATCAAGACTAAGCTTCGCGAATTCGCCCTCAAGCTACGAAGATTGATCAATTCCCAGAACAGCGTTTCCGCCACTACGCTTTCATCGGCCAAGGACAAGATGATGCGTGAGATTTCTCTCATCATGACTCTTCTCCTTGGACCACCACCAAGTCCCGAGGAGGCTTTCACTTGGCAGTACAATGACAAGAATGGCAAGACCCATGAGCTCAAGACCACTCCTAAAGACTTTGCCAAGAACATATACAGCTCCGAGTTCCGAATTACGTCCACCACAATTGATAGTATGATTTCACTCGTGCATGATCCTCGTCACGAGCCGCTTAATCTACTCTCCGTATCACGACTGGGAAACATTATCGGTGGCCGTGGAGTGAGCTATGTCAACGTCGACATTGATACTCTTAAGAAGACGTGTATTAAGATGCTGAAGGCCGGACTTCCTATCTTCTTCGGTAGTGACGTTGGCAAGTTTAGTGATTCCAGGTCTGGTATTATGGACCTTAATCTCTTTAACTACGAGCTGGGCTTTAACACCAGTTTACTCGGCATGAACAAAGCACAGCGATTGACGACAAAGGAGAGCCAGATGACGCATGCCATGGTGTTGACAGCAGTCCACCTCGATGAGGAGACAGGCAAGCCTGTCCGCTGGAGAGTGCAGAATAGCTGGGGTACCGCTGCTGGTGACAAAGGCTGGTTTGTTATGAGTGATGCTTGGCTTGATGAGTTTGTTTACCAGGCTGTTGTCGATCCCCGGTTCTGCAGCAAAGAGGTAAAGGATGTTCTCAAGAAGGAGGCTATTATCCTCCCTCCCTGGGACCCTATGGGTGCACTGGCTTGAGTGAGCTTCCTGTTTGTGTACTTGGCAGGCTGTGTCGTGTTATTTTTCGCGCTTTACGATAGCTGTATGAGACCAATATGATGAGGATAAGTTGCACAAACTATATTGCACTGTCGTCACGCACACATATTTCTACAACCGACAGTGCTGCTGTCCTCGGTCACGTGTGTGCTGTCTTTATATTCTCTTGTGGATTGTGCATAATATGATGATGGATCGAAGATCGAGGCACACGATAATCATTCATCATATGACCTGACATGAGGACTACGATGATGTTTTGTTTTTGGAAGTATGTGCGCCTTAGCGAACAGTAAAGCTTCACCGCTGAGTGTTATGGAGTACGATTTACGATTATCAACAGATACATACTTGATCCCGGTTCCCGATGCGCAACTTACATGAATGGTTGATCGTTGGTCCCATTTCTAACAAGCTGCACTCGAGGCAAGCCCTGTCCCACTTAACAATGGTACCGGTACCATCAACGACGGCCTTTGATCATACCGACGGATCACTCGACTGTTCTTAGTTTAGCCAGTCTGTTGGCTGAGGTTTCAAGTGTCACGTTATAGCTCTGCTCATGGCGCGAAAACGTACACAGCAAGATCGGCGCTGTTTGGGAGATGGATGGATGCCCAAGCAAGCCCTCCGAGTCGAATGTTGTTACTTTCTGGTTGTCACCTTTGGCGTCACATTGCGGAGAAAGTATTCGTCTAAGCTTACTTGTGATTTTACTGGCATCACCTCCTTCTGATCGCGCTGAGTTGTGTCAAACGTCTCCATGTGACGGCAAACACATGAGTTTCTTACGGCTTTAGGGGAGGTCATAGCTTCGTCTCATAACGACGAAAGAGCCAACTCACCATTGAGTGCACATAGTACCAAGCTATCCGCAGCCGCTCAACGGTTCCGGCTCTCGCTGTAAATTAACTTACCAGGTAAAGCTACGAGGATGTTCCTGGCCATGCATGCCTGGCCAGGATAGACCTCCTTCACTCATCGAGCTAACAGACCACCAAGCCTTTCCGAATCGGTTAACCAGAGTGAAAATCAAGTTTCTTATTGAGAAGCTTGTTGGACTTATGGATCTGCTTGTATGTTCACTCAGATCTTGAAGTGATTGGGGTCATGATTAGGCGTTGATCAAGGACAAGGGTGGGTTGCGTTTCCAGCTACGGATGCAACTTGGATTTGAGTTCTTCCTCTTTCTGACGGGTAGTAGGCAGTCATCGCGCGACGTATCGATGCGCCATCGGGCTTGAGAGCAACAACAGAGCTTGGCTGCAAAGTTGGTCCGCGCTATCCGTGTGTGTTGGCTAGTTAGAGATGTCCACCTCGAGGCAGGCTCACAAAGGGACCAATGCATAATTACAAGCGAAATATACTCGGACGAGTTAAAGACAGAGAAGACCCGACATCCAAGGTTTGAAATGTGAGGCTATCCAGATCCCACAATTGCCTGTCACTCGTCAACTCGGTACGTGCTTGAGCACCCACATTCTATCTAGACGCATGGTACAGATGAGACAGAAGCGCACATACGATGTTCCCCCTCGCACAGCAAATTTCCCAACCCAATTAAGTCACGGGTACTAGGTATTCCTGGTTGATGGTAGACGTAGGACTGGTCGGTTCTTTGGGTCAAGCTCGGTGAAAGAAAGACTTTTCTTCCCCTGTCAGTACGACTGCCCTATTATACGCCATCGAGATGTCTCAAGCAGCTTTTTGTATTTGGGATTTGTCGAATGAAGTTGAGCTAAGTTCCGAGTGTGGGCCGTTCACTTGGCTGATACTGACAGGACGACAGATAATTGACGTTTCTGTTCTTCAGTTGATTTATTATTAGGTCATAATTGGACTATTGGGGCAGAAAAAGCGGTTATGTGTTTATTTTTTTGTCACAAACGATTGGATAAGGGAGGCTCATCATGATACCGGATAGGTAGGTAGGTATTCATGGCATAAACCAGAATGGTTGTCATTGTATTTTCAGAAACTTTGTCGGGTTGATGGATGCTTAAGACCAATGGTTTGAGGTTACACTATTTTGCAATTGCACTTGCCAGTCAGCTTCCTTTCTTTCAGCAAAGAGGGAGCATAGGATAGAAGGGTAGGCGATAAGCTACCTCCTAGTTAGTAGGCAGCAGGTACACAATTGCCCATAGCATCGCGGCCGTCAAGCACATACCCCAATGTGTAATCCGCAACGAGTCGTTCCTTCTCTAGGTCGACTGACTTAACACCAACGTGTCGTTGTTTCTTCGTATTATTACATACAGATGCGCCTGCACTTCAAAAAAAAAAAAAAAAAAGCCTTTACACTATAATAGTACATTATGTAGTACTCAACTACTAGATTACCAAGTCAGTACCAAGTCAGACTTGATCGATTATCTCTCACAATTTTCCTCCTCTCCGCAGGACATCCAAACTCCACTGAGGCTTCAACAAACCACCCACTGGGCTGGAAACAGCCTTTCTGATGTCTCATTTGTTCCCGTTTCACCGTGGATCTGCACCCCCTAAAATTGCCAAATAGCAGAAACAAGTCATTCGATTTACCCAGGAGTTTATCCTCAGCAGCGAAACTTCTGATTGCAGATCTGTTCAGGTCTTGAATGTCTTCGTCATTGTCAGTCAACTTTTCCGTTTTAACATTCGCCACAAAAAAGATAAACGAGTTTCAAAAATAGCAGTGGAAACTGGACCCGGCCGAGGGCAGACGTCATCGCCCAGGCACCAAATTCATCAACACCAGCAGAAACCAAACGTTACTGCCAACAAACTTTGACTCACGAAATAGCATCAGTATTATACCAATTGGACCTGAAAAGTGAGTCGGCGCGGCTGCAGAGCCTCACAGTTCAAGAATCAGTACAGCCAACGGCTTTAGCTCAGGTCTGACAGCCCACCTTGGTCTTGGTCTCTAAGCTATTTGTCTCGAAACCAAGGGTTCACAAGGTCCCTGACCCTGGCATCGAAGCCTGACAACTTTATCCCCACTATATTGCAGTGCACTAAGAATACGTGCCCCATCAGTCACGAAGCGGACGATTGACAAAGTCACGTCCCGTCTAGCCCGTTCACTCTAAAAGTCGACCCCAGTGGACCTATCCGAAGCCCAAGACCCGGGCCCGAACCTAAGTTCAAGGGTGTTCTTTTGTTGGGTTTGGGCTTCTAAGTTTTTGGGCTCGAAGCATTGTTCCGCCGGCACCGCCAATGATACATTTCCGAGATATCGAAACGTTCCATCACTTATTTGAGTTAGCAAGCCCGGTGGAAAGCCCAGCGAGGCTAAGCAAAGTTAGCCAACTCCGCCCAGACACGGCGGAATACCCTTGAGATTCGGTCCAATTCTCCTCTGGCGTGTGCGGTGTTGAGACGACAACAGCATACAAGAACGACGGTTAACGAAATTGCAATTAAAGAAACCTAAACCAGCGAATCACACGAAAGTTGCATCGGATGTCCAGTGAGATCCAGCAAGAAAAGTTTGCTGCATGTATTCAGATAATCTTCGTTGCAGGCAAAAGGTACATTTCATCAAAGGGTCAGACCCTGTACTGCCCTTGGCGCTGACAATGCATCCTGGGCGGGTGACGTTCTCCTTACCTGCCTCTTACCGAGACTACTACCCACACAGGCTCTCTGAACAACTGTTTCATGGTGACTTTGACTGACGCTAGGTCTATTAGGTAGGCCGTCTCTGTACGTACATAGTCGGTTTCGGTTCTCCACGCCACGCATCGATCGTCATCGGCATTCCCATTGCCTCAATTGATACCATACCGCGCGAAAGACGTTGGGATTACCATCGGCACGTAACCACTAGCTGCCATAACGGAGCATATTACTTTTCTTTGAACTGTCTGGTGCGCCTCAAGGCCCTTTTCGGACAAAGCACATTGGCTCTCTGACAAAACATCGCCAATTGCTTCTTCTGCCATCTTCTCCCCCATTCTCTTTTTCTGCACCTTTTCCTAATCTCTCCATAATTCCTTCCTTGTCTTTTGTTCTTCTGATTGCCCCTCACCCCACCTCAACCTTTTGGTGGTGGACCCTCGTACAAGAACGCACAGCGCAGAACAAAGAAAAGCCAACTGTCAGGACGGACACCACAATATCCGGTCGTTTCTTCTTATCTATTTCAGATCTTCTATCGTAGAAAATTCGTGAGTTCGGTTTCTTGGCAATTGATGCTGCTCTTCTCTGATATAGGTTGGTTCAGGAATGAGCGGGACCAACTCCAATTGTTAGACGACCATCAATCCATCAACCTATAAGAGAACCGACGAAGCAAGCGAATCAAAAATTGCTTCAGTTGAAAAGCAGCAGAAATTTGCTTGTCTGTCTTCCTCCTTAAGTGATCACATTGCGAGACAGTGTTGCTGTCAGTCTTGTGGTTACTCCTTAAGCTCGGCGTCATCTTGGCTGCTCTCATCCGATTTGAACGCAAGCTGTCTGGGAGGAACCGACAACATCGACCGAGACCTGCTCAACAGGTGCTCTACGACGAGTAGCTCGTCCGTGGGCATTTAAACCGGAGCCGTCATAAAACCACCAAACCCTGGGCCTGTCATTGTTATACTTCCCGAACATTAATCCTGTCATTGCCAGCCCACGCTGACAAGGACCGACCAAGTTCTACCCCTCCTCACGTGGCCTTGGCTTCAAAGTAGATTGCCGTCATTACGCCGCTGCACTACTTACACCACACTACAATACGCCACCACTGCCCACCACCCTGCAAAGGCCTGGCGACCCAACGCTACCGCTCTTCTGCACAGCGTCACGTTTTGTCCAACGTTTCTCGCAACTCGATATCGATTTCGTGGCTCCGTAACTCAGTCGCTGTCGACCTCCAGCAGCACGCATAGTGTGACAACTGAGTGGTCATTTTGGTCTCTTCATCCTGGTAGCCCCACGTCATCATGACGGACCGTTATCGCAGCTACCCGTCCTCAGGGCGAGCGGCTACGTTCTCGAACCATGCAAGGACCTCTTTGCCGTCAAGCATTGGATATACTTCTCTCTATGCTGGCGATATGCATGTCATGCCAACTTCTACCCGACAACAACAGCCTATCCCAACAACGACAACACCACGGGGATATGTTACAACTACTTCCACAACGCCGACTCCCAACACTACGACTCGCACGTATGCTGTAACCCAGGATCCTCGATCACATAGACCGACTACCCGAGATGTTACTCGATCTCAGAGGTCCTCCACTCTCGATTCCACGAGTCGACCACCGGTTATTGTAATGACCACCCAGAAGGACCGTGCTAACGGTACCAGTTCTCATTCCTCCAACGCTCGTCCTGGAAGTCCCATAAGGGATGACTATCGATCGAGCGACGGGCAGTTTTACACACAGCCTGCATCATCTATACGTTCACGTAGTACAGCCCGGTCATATGCCGACCAGTCTGGCAGCGATAGCTATGGTCGCAGCAGTAGGGATCGCAGTAACAGCTTGGTGCGCGACGACCCGTACCGCAACAGCCGCCATTCTGCTATTTACCAGAGTAATCCACGCCAAAGCTCTAGCAACGTCGATTATGGAGACGATGGATATCAGTATACCAATGCGGGTGAATTGGTTCGCTATGATCTTGATCACTCAGCTCCGACGAGGACTAGAAGACGTGAAAGCCTCGACCGTGGATATTACCGTCCTAATATTAATTACAATGCGGATCAGCGGACGTTCAACGTCGATACCAGCCCCGATTTGAGTCGCAATTACATCACCACAAGCACAAACAGCCCCTCGAATACTCGACAATACGATAACCGAGGAGGTCCTCCACCCAGTACTCGTGGCTTCGATAAGATCAGAGGGTATGAAAGTCCACGAGATTATGCCCCGATGCCTTCCAAGACACCAGAGCCTGTATCTACAAAGCAGGATATCCCGCTTGTTGCCACTACCGAGACGACGAGACGACCTCGACCAGTATCGTTGTATCAGGAAGGACCACCACGTTCCTCGCACCATGATGACTACTATCGTAGCCGAGAAGACGAGAGAAAAATGCGAGAGTTCCGTGAACAACCCGAGCTTGAGCGTTCCTACGAGCCCGAGCGCTCGTACGAGACTCCATATTTTCATGATGACCGAGTTACCTCTCGTGGCTTTGGCATCCGAACTGATGTTGCTGATGATCACGATGACCGCCGTGAACGCCGCCAAGAATCAAAGAAGCGCTCGGATGAAGATCTACCGCGTGAAACTGAGTATGAGCGCGATGATCGTCGCCGAAGTTGGCTTGATTCGAAAGAGCCCCGCCGCGAGAGACGTGAGAGTAAGAAGGGAAGCGACGATGATGAAAAGGAGCGCACTCGATTCCGTGATAAGGTGGCTACTGGCCTGGGCATCGCTGCAACTGCTGTAGGACTTGTTCCTGCTATTAAAGACGACGACAAGCGTGAGAAAGAGGTCAGCAGACGCAAGGGCTCTGATGACGAACGTGAGCGTGAACGAGATCGTGACAGGCGACGAGACTCAATGAAGGGCGAACGTCCACGAAACTTGGAACGCGACCGATCACGACAAAGAGAACAATCACGACAGCGTGACCAGGAACGTGGCTCCAGAGATACAAGCCGTCGACCGGGAGAATCGCGTAAGAGTGGAGAGGCAGTGATTTCGTCTTCCGACTCAGACGAGGGCAAGAGGTCGATTCGAAGACGTCGCGATTCGAACGCCTTCAACCCTAACGACACCTCTGACTTGAGGCAACTCAAGGATCAACTTGCAGCCTTAAACACCACTGACAAGGAGAAAGAGAAGGAAACACCTGTCGTCGCCGAAACCACCTCGCGCTCCCCTTCGCCCTCAAGAGAGTCCAAAATCGTGGCCGAAACTCGACCGTCTAGAGAACACCGTTCTCCGCCTGATTCCAAACCCCCTACTCCTCCTGGAGAGGAAGTCCGTGGTCGTGAACTACAGCAGACTTCTGCAGATGACAAACAAGTCCGTGTGGTGTCACCTCCGCGTGACAAGAAGGATGAGAAACCTCTCAAAGGTATATTAAAACAGCCCAAGGTTAGCTTCCCAGAGGAGCCAAATCCTGTTCGTGAAGGCGTGGCGCCTCACAAAGAAGACAAGAAGGCCAGAGAAGCACCCGCAGGTGCAAAATGGACCAAGATCAGCCGAAAAATTGTCAACCCTGAAGCTTTGACCATTGGCAAGGAGAGATTCGAGGTCAGAGATGATTTCGTTATTGTGCTAAGAGTGCTTAGCAAGGAGGAAATCCAGGCCTATGCCTCAGCAACACAGGTCCTACGAGGTAAGTCCAAAAGTTGAGTTCCTAGATTTTTTAGAACATGCATTGATGGTGTATACAGAGAGACGCCGTCGCGACGAAGACGGTGGTGACACGGATCGGGATCGTGATAGGGACGATGATGACAGAAAAAGACATCATCGCCATCGTCGGCATCGTGAAGACGACTCGTCAGACTACGAAGATAAGGACCGCGAACGTGAAAGGCGCAGGCGTCACCGAGATGAGGAAGATTACGACACTCGGTCAAGGGATCCTGATCATCACCATCACCACCACCACCGCAGCCATCGTGAGCGTGAGCCTGTTCTTGAATCTTAATACAACATGCAGGCACATCGAGATTTGTATCGCCACTAACGATTGCTTTCTTCAAATTCTCAAGCGTTACATCGAATGCTTTAACTGGAGGGGTTTCATCATCAGATTTATATCAAATATTCACATATATCATAAGCATGGACTGAGCGATTTAGCGAGGCATTTCGAACATGTAAAAAATAATTTAAATAAAATCTGGCTCGAATTATATCAATTTGTGGTATCTTTTTTCTACAGTGACTGACCATGATTCCTCTCGTGTTAAAAGTCGTGGTATGAAAAGGTTCTAACTAATTTTCGACCATGAGGAGCTTGACAGACGGTCCGGTGCTACCTTTGAGTTTGAAGCTTGAAAGAAAAGGCTAGTGAGGAGACTTACACGTCACGACTTGGGTAGCAACAACTCTGTGTTGGGTATCTATGGTGGCAAACTGGTGATGAGATGGAGCTAAGATGTGACGAAGGGACAAGGCGAGTCGAGACTGTGCCAAGGTTGAACTGTTTGCTCAATAATATCTACACTAGCAAGCAAGTTCCAACTTTGTTGGGGAGGCTCATAGGGCTACGTATTTTTATGTCTATTTTTGCTAGTGCCAAGTAGAGAAAGAGGTGTGAACTTGGCTTCGATTATCATGGACAACTTACTCGACAACTCACAAGCACAGCCAAGTGAAATTTGAAGCAGGTATGTAAAGAATTGATATAGCATACTTTAGAACGGTTCTCAGCGTGTGGAGCGGGTATCCCGCCACATCTATACGAACTACATCTGTAAAGAGGTTGCGAGTTGTTTCGATCACGGGAGGCCTGACGTATAAGAGAGACAACCATTCTAGGCTCCGGTCTTGGTATGTACGGACACACAAGAATCATGTGGCAAAAGCTTTGCTTGATCTATGCCAGTGCCCGCAGTAGCGGGATCAAAGAGGTGATCAAGACCTGGCACGAAAAGTTGACTCGTCCATCTCATGCTGGCTCCCGTAATTTCCATTCCTTTCACCATCTAAGAGGCACTTGCTCAGCACTTAAAAGCGATCACTTCTCTAGCTTCCAGTATGTCGTACAACACCTCAGTCTAGACCCAAAGGCCGGCACCCGTGGTTTGTCTGATCATATCACCAAGGTCCATTGCTGGCGCCTCAGCGCTGAGGAAGCAGGCACACGGATATGGTTGTGTGCGTGAGTATCCTGATGTCGTTAGTTTCACGGATAGAAGCAGCTAAGGAATGAAATGAACTCTCGGAGCTTACCTATACCTCCGCATCATTTTCCACTCATCTTGATTTGCTCAACTTCTTCCTGACGATTCCTCGTAAGGTCATCGCACAGTGCACGAGAAAGAGAGGTATAAAGGCGTTGAAATGGGACTTTAGGTAATATGAGTCTACGATCCGCAGCTTAAGCCACTTTGTGTCCGCCGCGGCGGATAGGTTTCAGAAGAAGGCAATATTCAGAGAAAGATGTCCCAGGTCTGCAACATCTCTGATGAGATTTGTTTTGTAGCTGGCTTTATCCCAGATGTGAGACCGAAAATTTAGAGGTTCTTCTCTCGTAATCTGTCCGATGGTGAATCAAAGTGAGACCAGCGGTGGGCGGCTAGTCACTATAGTCAGGAATGCGTACGTTTCAAATGTCCAAGTTCGGCTATAACAAGAGCTGATCAGGACTTGTTTAAAGTTAAAAAAAAAAAAAAAAAAAGACTTGAAGAAGCTATCGGCGATAGTCTCCGTATTATGCTACCATTTGCAACGTTCCAGACTAACACTACACAAACTTGACAACCATTGACCCATTACCAAGAATAGTAATCTAGTTTGGCAACTACGTCTGAAAGGAAGTGACGCCCAACCGCCGATCTCTGGTTTGATTGTGGCGGCGGGAAAGGATAGAGACACGTCTGGAAATTCACACCTTAAGGATGATTTAGTTTGTGACAGTGGTATAGCCCACCAGCCAGATGCCCCTTTTCTCTAGCTACCGGTGTCTATGTCAATGAGTGATTTACACAACTACAACAAATGACTCTGAGGGCCCATAGCTATACTGTAAGTGACTACAGTCCTGTATATCATTGTCAGCATGTCTCACTATTATAAGGAGCCGCGGAGACATTCCGCAGCCACTACGTTGTTTCATTCGGCAGTGACAGCCCTCCCTAAAATTTTCTCCTACAGATGGGAGACAATGGCCCCAAGACTCGATGCATTCCTCAGGCGCTTGCTTTCTCAGTGAGACAGCAGCCGCGTGGGGGACAGGCAGCATGAGGACCGCGTGGGGTTCATTAGGATCAACGGGTTTTGCTATTCAGGTAAGACGTTGACAAGACCTCGGATTCCTGGCGCTCCTGTCAGAATGTGATGTCCCTCATTGGCACAAAGCGTCCCAGTCGATGCGATGGCAGGTACGCGATTCTGCTTTTGAGAGCTAGCTGTACAATCGGATAACATCTTTCTTTAAGCTTAAACAAACTGACGGAACTTGGTGGACTTTTCCAGGAGGACTGTAGTAGTAGTTACCAGGACTATCAACAGCACACAAAAACAAAGCAAAAATGCAGGCGAACCAAATGCAAGGTTTCCATCAACATCTCATCGAGCCGGCGCATATCCTACGGAGGCATGGCCTAGTGTTGTAGTGTATAGGCTACCTGCATGTCAACTGAACTTTGGATTTTAGTCTAGAGCTTTACATAGTACATAGTAGTATGAAAGACATGTGTGTTTTACCTTCCTGGGCACCAGTAGTTATTGAGAATACTCTGCTGCCCTAAAATGATTTGGAGCTGCTGTTTGACGAAACACACGCACACCCTATCAGCTTTGTATCAATAGGATTATAGTGTTGCAAATGGCTGGTTCTACATCAGTGCATGAGGATCATGTGAAGCCAGCACTAACCCAGCGTCGTGTAGAGCGTTTAGAAGCACGCGTCAACTGAAGGACATACAACTTGCTGGGTTTAATAACGGTGAAAATGGATGCTTGCTTGCTTGGCTATGTACATCAGTAGAAAGATACTCTCAATATGTGTATATACCTGGTGTGTTGCTTAGTGAGAATGCATGGACCGTTTTCGAAAACTAAGATAGATATTAGAATGTGCAGCACAAATTCACGTATCAAGAGGCTGGCAGGGTTATTTGGGGATAATGTGCAAAGTAGCATGAAATGTTATGAAGAAAAAAGCTCATATCATCTCCCCTTCACTCATCCCGCAACATCAGCAAATACGGACTGAAGGATTACGTACCTCATCATCGAACCAACATGACTGGGCGAAACCACCTAAACCGAGGCGAACTGGCCATGCTCCGTATTCTCTCTTGGGCGGATATCAATGAAAGTACGGGCAATTTCCTTTTTTAAGCACCTGTGGACCCTTTAGCAATATCGGCAGTTAAACTGATGAATAGGAAGGGGGCCTACAAGATAAGCTGGACCATCAGCTCGGCTACATAGTCAGATGGTTCAGAGTTTTGTCGTGAATGCCCAAAAAGTCAGTCAATCTGCTTGCAGCAGTTCTATCGTCAACCACCGTGGAAGCGGAACATCTTGCCGGTCATATCGTCCCAATTAGTCTTTTGAATACGGCCCCCCCTGGTCCGGGGAATGGCGGCTGCATCCCTACTTCGCACCCTGGCTGTGCCTAGAAATGGCGGACCCCGTCCAGCTGGGAACACAGAGTGTCCCACAGCGACATGAGAGGAGTGGACTCGCATCCCTGACCGACATTCCAGTGGTGGGCCGAAGGATGTTGCTGCAATTAGGGAGATTGGAGGCACAGAGACTTGTCAGAACAAGTCATCAGGGTGCGACGGTACGGGTGTTGGTCTGGATGTATATAACGGGAAATTATTGGAAGAGGAAAGGTAAATGCGACTGTTAATTCGTCCAGGCGTGCGACGAACGCAGACGTAGGGGCATTGGCTTGAAGATGCATAATATTATACCTGCTACAACTAGCGAACGACCATCGCATCATTGTTGCAATACTCACGTAGTTTGCTCACAGTATTCAGAATCTGTTTGGGGAAAACAAAAACAATAGGCTGTGCTGGGATGGTGTTTAAGCCTTGAACCCAGGTCGATCTTCAACGGTAGGGCTGCGAGGATGGATCTGAACATCATCAAAGACATTGATGGGCGATGGGTCAGGCTGCGGTCAACAACTAAGCACAGCATAGTATGTCCATAATCGTACATCTCCATGGATGGTAGTGCCGGACAGGGTCTGTGACAGCCTTGTGCATGTTGACAGCGGTCATGCCCGGGACCATTCAACTATGGCGGATGAATGTGAAGAGATCGTGGATCTAGAGATGGCCCTGGCAAGATCTTGCTGGTGATAGCGACAAGCTGGAGCTCGGATTTGTGAAGCTACGACTCGATTGCTGAGGAAGCACGCATGGATGGGCAGTGAAAGTTTACTGCAGGCGTGCGCTGCATCTTTACCAAAATTGGATATGAATTATCCATATATATGCATGATGAGGATCCAGTTTTGAGATGAGCCCGGCTTCAGGTGAATGAATGTGTATTCGTGTACAGAGCAGAATACGATGTTATCATATGCTTCGGCTGTGCCTCGGAGGGCAGTGGGGATGTCACTTCAATGGCTGTGATTTCAGATGCGCTGTTTGTTGAATCCTCATCATTGATGTGCTGTAGCATGGAAACGCGCATGCTACTCCTGATAATGCCAATGGACCTCATGCGATATGGGTCCCGTCATAAATCAGCACATTGCGACGTCAAGTAAAAGCAACTGCCACTAGAGCCAAGTGAGAAGGTCCCTAAGGCCCACAGACGCGACATCGAACCTGTGCAGTAATGAGGCAGCACGAGCGCGAGTTGTCAGCCGTGCATGAATGGGAAATGAGATGTTGACAAGTTTGGTGTTTGGGCGACTAGGTGATGTCCTAAAATTAACTGAACCAAGTTAGCCTAGCTGCTTAGGACATAGCTTCTGCGGATCAAGGATTTGTACACACCATCACTCCAGAAGTCCCTCAGGCCCTACACCACTCCCGCCTGCAGCGCATAAAGCATCGGGACGCCTAGTGGCATGTATACATGTACAGTACAGTACATGGAGTTGAGCATCAAGCGTTAAGAAGTTTAATACTGCAGTATGTGGGAATAAACATAAGTAGGATGAGGAAGCAGAATACATCATCAGGTCCTTAAGCGAATTAATCGCAGTCGCATCTTTCGTCTGTCATACTCATAGATTTCACAAGAGGGAGACAATTGATGTGAGGGTGAGGGTTAATCACGAACTGCCAAAGGCGAGACCAGATAGACAAGGCTGACCTAGTGCAATCAATTTAGCAAATCAATATGATGACGATGATGTTGTTGATTGGGAAAAACCTTGATGTTTGAGTCAGGAACAAGGCGCGGGAGGCTGTCCAAGTGCGGCACATGCTCAAGCCACTACTCTGACTTTAGTGGGGGCGTCCTTCCTTGTAATTAAGCCGTTGTCAGAGTGTAAAGCCACCAGCCAACGCCAACAACGAGCCATTAAACTCACTTAAGATTTGGCAGGCAGCTAAGGCGACATCCTTTGTCGTTTAGGCAAGATTTTACCAACCCTTCACTCCTGCCTGTCACTGTCATTTCATTCGACGGCCCGGATTCTGCTAAGTGAGGCAGGTACCCAGCAAGTACCTGCCTGAGTAGAGGTACCTGACGTATACCTTCCTTCCTGAGGTACTGAGACAAAAACTCACCGCTGCCGCCGTCGCTGTCACCGTAGGCTGTCGTCACTCTCTTGATGGTAGATCCAGCCAGCAACAGTTGCACAGACTTCGTACATGCCGTACTCGCACCACCTGCAGTGCTCTGTCTGTATCTCGCGGTGAGCCTTGTGCAATGCAACAAATTCTCACGCAAGAACGAACACAGCATATTAATAAACAATTTAGGCATTTTGTGTTGTTGCGAAATATTATTTTACCGAGGAGCGGGTCCGTGGAAATAGAGGCCCCTCCTAATATTAGAATGATCCTCTTGCCAGACCAGAACAGGTAGTCATGGTGGCGGTTCCGTAACTTATTCACCTAATTCATGATGGTTGGCCATCGGGTGGGTATTGGTGCGTTTGATTTGGTGTTGGTGGCCATTGGGTTATCTCGTAACATCGCTTAAGTATCTGATTTCGTGCCTGAACAAGTACGGACAAATACCATTAATGTCGTTCTGAATGGGCAATGGCAACTGATCCCTTCATCATCACGATTTGCGTGATATCCTGCGATTTGCTGCAGTTCGATTGATCGCTAATCCTCGACCCGATAAATCGGTCCCCTGTGTACTAAGGTAGTGGCACTTGGAAGCCAGTCTTTAAGCTACATACCACATGTACGTCTTCCCTGCTGGGCTGTCATGGGTTATCCATTGCCGCGGGCTCTGGCAAGGGGTTTCCCTTGAGTTCCCCTTCCCCCCTCCAACTCCACATCCCCGAGTTGACGGACCACCCGTCGCTACCCTGGTCTCCCGCTCCCAGCATCCAGGTCAGAAAAATACCAGGTTTATCAACGACGGTGTCTTAAGGTTGACCGTTTACCGTTGAACCTAAACCCCTGAAACCGAGCTTCCTTGTCAGGATGAAAGACCTGGTCAATTATCAGAAATTTATCAAGCTTTGATCATACTAGACATTTCTTTTGTTTCAGAATTTAGTTATTTCCTGCGGTATCTCTTTTTTACTCTTCTCTCATCTCTTACCTAGTAGGCAGTGATTTAACACGTGGATATAAGAAAGACTCGAGTAGGTATGGACATAAGACGCATCATGATTTCGCGGTAACGTAGCCTACCTACATAACATTTCTAGACAGGTATGGCAGTAAGGAAACTGCGTACGCGCAAAATAAGGAGTCATGCCTCCACCCAGGCATTGGCATACTATACTATACACTACCATCATATCGACAGTCATGTTGAATTACAGAGCGTAGACAGTAGCGCGATTTTTAGACCTACCCTACGTCGAAACTTTGAGATGACCCTACCCTTCCATTGTCACCCATACCCATACCAGGACGTGGCTTGTCAGCTGCACGTACTCCCGCATATCCCTTGGTGCGAAGAAGAAAAAAACCGGGACTCGCTATGTGTGGTCACTACCAGGAACAGGTTCAACTTTCCCTTGACCCCCCCAGCAGCAGTGGCATCGCCCTAGGAGAAAAAGCATCACCCAGGCCCCCCTGGCCTTCCAGAAGAATATTCAGAGAAGCCCTCTAGAAGCAGGAACCAAGCCAGCTCAAGAGCACATGGTATACCCCAAGCTTATAGTATGGGCCGAAGGACGATCACAAGCCCCCCTTGATACACTGATAATCATTATCCCTTAATGAATTTTCAACCGGAATTGAAGAATTTGTTTGGGATGTCGGTCAACCCGTCTTGACCGCTCAGGATAAGCGGCGCCACATACGTAACAGCCACAGCTTTTCTTATTTCTTTTGTGTCGTCGAAAGGTACCTAGTAAGACCACTGACTTAAATCTGAACCGCATCACCTATTTGGTATCTATCAAGGAACGCAAAGCAAGGCTTATTCATCCCTATCTGTCTAGTCGCACCTCCATAGCTTTATACATGACTTGTCTTGTTAAGTTCAGCATAAAGCTTTTCTCAACAATGCAAAAGAACACAGTTTTCAACACATTTAAGGCTTTATACATGAACTCTCATAAGCTTAATCAAAAGTATTGAACTCTTTATTCATCGCTGTACCAATTCGGCTACCCTACCTAGTAGCTTTCTTCCACCATTCATGAACTTTAACGCAAGTGACCTTCTATTGGGTACCTGCCTTAGTATAGCATGTTTTCTTCGTTTGGTCACTGCCCCCTGCATCTATTACCTAGTATCATGTCGTAACATTCTCATTGGTCTGACAGTGCTCCTTATGGCTGCTGCTGGGCACCCTGATACATTATAGATTTGTGTAGGTAGTTGTGTGACAATATACAGATCAATGTGCAGTAGTTTGCCAGACCCTGCTATACGGCATGCGCGGCACTGTAACCCCATGTCCTCGAACCATCTGCCGCAAAGGCTTGTGCTTCCCAGACATTGGATCGGGGTAAACTGGCAGATCTACATAGAACCAGCCCTGCTCTATACACAGCAGGACAATCATAGTTGCTCACCAGAAAGGGACAGTTGCAAAACAACCCTGACCGTTCACAATTGGAGCTGGACAAATCTTTGGCACACACGGTTGTAACTGGATCATCTGGTCTGCCTTTGCACCAGGCTATATGTCATTGCAGAAAGGAAAAATTGACGCTAACTTAGTACCTATTGCACAACTCCCTACGGATAGTAAACACGAATTTTGGCAGACACTTCAAATGAGGAAAGCGATCATCATCTTCGCAAGTATTCACCACTCCCTCACTGATGAAGGCAATGAGATCTGCATCTGCTACACACCAGGGCGGTCGGTCAGTCCCTGCTTCACTTTATTTCCCGCATCGACCGGCCAGAGTTAGCGCTGTCCCAAGAGGTTTTTGACAGGCAACGGTCCCACTCGCCGACCGACACCATCCGCGAAGCTCACGGCGTCTGTTGTGCCAACGGTCCGCCAAAGCATGTTCATTTATGGCACTAAAAGGCACGGAGCATGCTAGCCGCCATCTGCAGCTCCCCGCTCCCTGCCCACACATGGTTGCCATCTGGTTTTGTCTTGCCTCCCAATCCTGGCTTGCGGCTTGCACATCCTCATCACCAGTCCTCAATTACTTTGGACTTCAAAGTGGGCTTAGACAACAACTCGTCACTCGTACTTGGCGTCATTATCCCGTATACTACATACTCGGTTATGTGATTGTTGCCCAGTTACAGATAATTCCCCGATGATTATCAAGCCGCTCCATCTCAGACCAGCCGGACCCAAGCCGAGTCAGGGTTGTCGTATCTTGTTGGGTTCAGACCCTGCTATTAGTCTCAAATACCTGGTACGACTAAAGCCACAGGGACGTAGGTGTCCAGGACTGTGGCAATATATCTTGCATCGCCGCGCGCGACCTTGACTTCGTGTTGTTATTCTCTTAAACACTTTATCCCAGCTGTAACGCTCTGACCATTTTTTGACAGCTGCCCGGACCAGATTTCTCCAAGCGCACCCACTCCTACACGCTAGCCAAAGAGGTTGAATTATTTTCAGAGCTCTATCTTCCAAACAGGTACGTTCGCATAACCTATGACCTTTTACTGAACACGTGAATGCACATAATTCATTCGAATCGAATCACAAGCAGCACTCGAGCTAACCAGAAGGATTTGCGCAGCAACTAATAATCTGGATATCTATTCGCTTCCTCTTGCGCAACCTGTCACATCAACCCGACTTCTCGGCACTGCGCCATAGCGATTCTTGTTTTCATCTTGGAAACCTTACAGGGATCCGCACTTTCGGGACCAGCACGTGGAAAGGCGTTACCAACAACGACCGAGTTTGCTTGTGTGGCATTTGCACGAAGCTCGACAGCCTCCGCTTGGTTACTGTAGCTAAGCTGCTAGCTATTTAGGTATGTAAAGCAACAGCGGTGATTTTCTGGCCCATTCGTTCCTGCCATGGGAGAAAAATGAAGTTGCGGTTATCTTCCGTGCTTTTAGGCTGCGCGCCTTTTTTTTACCTTTCCTTCACATTCACGAAATTGGGGACCCGCAGAGGATCGCTACCTAGTGGCTACTGCACCTCCAAGGAGATGGGCATCCCCTTTACCTTGCAATTTTTTTTTCTTAATAAATGCACGAAAAGCACATACAAATTATTACGTCTTATTCTACTTCAAAATACTGACTTGTCTGCGACTAAAAGCATTAGACGACCATACTTTCTGTTCTCATCCTAGTTTATAATCTGACCAAGTCAACAACACTTAGTGTGATCCTTTTTCACATAGGTATGTCACTTCTTTGTCTCAGGCCTTACCTGCAACTTCATAGCACACGAGAGCTACATATCGGTTGGCGGGATATCTTCTGAAGCACTGAATGCTGCTGTTACAGGATCAAGAATCAGGCCACTTTGATTCTGTCTCCAACGAAGATCCTGGCAGAGCAGGCGCCGTGCGTTGATTTCACTAGTCCAAACGCATTTCTGCCCGAGATAAGTTGCTAATTAGTCAATCTTGACGAACGATAGAAATCTCTGTTGTCGTATTCCTCATGACTGTCGGCATGTCTGCGAATCGCCAGGTTTCGGGTGGCTTCAAACAGGAGCCCGCTATGCATCCTGTAAGTACACACTTTCATTATTATATTATCACTGTCATGCATGTCCTGCGGGAACAGTCTATCGGATCGAAATGTTGGATCAAGCAAGCATAACACGGCCAATTTTTGTCAAGTGCAAGCAACGGCTTGATGTCAAACGCGTCGCGGCTACGAACGCGTTTGCAGACCCTGGTAACAACTTCAAGTGAAGGTTGGATACCGTACTATTAGAAGACCCCGGAAATACCAGGCTTTAGACATATCCGTGCAATATGCCTGTCGCAAGCTTGACCAGCTCAGGAGTCCCTAGGTGGACAGAGCAGGGTATCCTGTTTCACTTTGACTGGGGCTTGCCAGCCGACAGGGAACAGGGGAGGGGTGGCTAGGGCGGCCAGCTTCGACAAAGGTACTCATGCCAAACCCCCGAAAATGAGAGAGAGGAGAAGAGGCGGAACGTTGCAGTGCACTCTATTCGGGGTTTGGATCCATATCGACGCTCAGCGGCATTGCACGCATCAGCCACACCGTTTTATGAGGAACACAATCGCGGGCAAAGAAAAAAACCGATGGAAAAAACGGATTGCAAAAAGCCCAGCGACCTCATGTAGCCGTTGGAGAGCATCAAGTTTTGGGGTTTTGGATACCACAAGGACGCCACCTAGGTCGAGGTCGACTCACATCCACTCAACGGATGCGAGGCTGGCGACGAAAGTGCAACTGTCAGCCTGCCAATGAATGCCCACCACACCAAAAACCAAATCTCGTCAATGACGCGCCGCGGCTGCGCGGACCAGCAGCCGGTTGATGATGCCTGAGAAAGGCGCTGAGAGGGACGCTTGACTCAGCTGAGGAACGTCTTATTCCTGTAAGGACATCATACGCGACTAGGACATCAGAACGGCGAAAGCTTGGCGAACCCTGACCGCACTCTTCCTGGTGGACATTGACTGTACCAGCGGCTGTTTCCCCTGTGGGGCCCTGGGCTGCAGATGCTGGCCTGCCCCCTCCGATTCAAAGTTCCAGGCATGGCTCGTTTGAGAATACCGATGAGTTATCAAATGTCGACAGAACAGTCAAGAAGAATGGGAGGTGACGCGACGGAGGACTGGACACCGCCTCAACTATACTTCGTGACACTTTCTCACGGGTTGTAATACAGGGGTGGATCTCGAGTGAGGGAGCCGACGCAAGCAAGCAGCCTCTCTTAAATGCAAGCAAGCTATGATGTCTGCAATTGCAGGATTCGGGGATTCTATCCATCTGGAAGGCGGCCAGCAAACGCCAGATCTCACGCGTCGACATGCGGTACACTGCAGGTACCTAGAGCCTGACGGGACTTATCGTTCACGCAGTCAGTGACCGTTGTGTGTCAGTCCAGTTAAAGCCCAAGTGCCCATTTTGGGGGCGGGCCAGCGCGAAGCCAGGGACCTTACTTTGAAATGGACCCATGGAAGACAACGGTTGAGAAGCGTTATCCACACCACACCGCCTGTGGCCAAAATAGGATCACCAGGCAAAAGCCAATCCCGGCGTATTCCTGGCCCGTTGGCTAGGCCCGGCTTTGGTGTTCCCTATTGGGCAGCTACTCCTTTCTGGGCGCCTTAGTGAGGCGACCATTGGCCACTTAATCAAACCAAGCCGACCCCTGTCACGTTTCTTCCATGCGTTGTCCTCCCCGGAGACATCTGCCTGGCCTGTCGACACACGCTACGCAGCAGTACCTAGACTTGCGGGTACAGAGGGCTAGGCCTGTTTCCTACCCTCACACTCACCCGCAACCTCAAGCCTGTCGACTTATCACCCCTCTGTCCCCTTTTTTCTGATTGACGGATGGGTCGAGGTTTTTGACCGGGTGGGTGCATGGATGCAGTGTTCTTTTCTGGTTCTTGAAGCTGGCCTTGAGCTCCCGCAAGCACACCACCCCACTTGCTCCGTCGGCCTTTGAGTCTCACTGTTCAAGTTATTTACACCCCTCCACATTTGGTACTGCTGGTTGGCATTGGCGTTGGGTCTGCTAGTAGTAAGAGCACTTATGTGTTTTCTGCGGCGGAAGCTTGTCAACGCTCATCGGGGACGTTCGACTATGTTGCCGTCCACCGCTCTTGTCTTCATCCCAAAGTAATTTATGCTCCTGGGTCTTCTGCGACATGGGTATTGTCGCGGACTTACGCACTTGCAGGACTCTCCTATCATCCATGTCCATTTACCACAAACCCCCTCCCTCTCTCTACAGCATTCGCTCTAGTTGAACCCTGGCCTGGTCGCGCCCGCTCAACTGCCAGACAAGCCTCGTACTCCTGGTTCCCATCCGCTGGTTCGAGCACCTACCTACCTGGTCTGCCATCCCGTCTACCAGCTCATTACCCATGGTCCAATTGTCCATTTTTCGTTATCCACTTGAAATCATACCTTGCTCTCATCCCCATACTGCAATCTTGGTTCAAATACCCGCTCCCCTGCCCC
>JABFEY010000093.1:0-76516 GCA_013618495.1 Fusarium longipes
GTCCTGGTCTTGGTACTGGTACCAGTACCAGTACCAAGACCAGGACCACCTTAGTACCTACGACCCTCTTCTTACCTTACCTTACCTATTCTTGCCTATCCTATCCTATTCTAATTCCACCCAGACCTGATCTATCTTTTCTGTGTCCCACTTGACTTGCTTTGCTCTGCTTCCACTCGCTCGTTCGCCGCGTCCATCCCAATCCACATCCACATCCATCCTTCTTATTTGAACCTTCCCGCTGCCGTCACCGTCAAACTCCCCTCCTTCTGACCTTTCTCGTTCCCGTTAGATGGCCACTCTGTCGCATCACCAAAGACCCACGGTAAACCAGTCTGCCTCTCCTTCTGATACCTTCGACCAGGATACGAATACTCGCACTCACTCACCCTCTCAAACTATTACTCCACGCTCTTCGCCTCCTCTTCAACCACCTCCCGCACCACCAGTGGATGCTACTACTACTAATCCTTCCGTTATCTCCGCAAATACAACTATAGGGTCGGGAACAGGAACAGGATCAGGGCCACCACCAGGAACGAACACACCCGTCTACGTCCCATACCACCCACAACAGGGTCACCATCGCCATACCTCTTCCTCAGTCTCGAGATTGAACAACCGTTCCTCCTCAAGTCTCTTCGCCTTGGCCGCCTCTGCCTTTGACCGCACGCAAAACGCAATTGCTGCTATTTCAGAGCCATCCATTCGACCTCGACAGTCTAGCGGTGCTCTTTCAAGGCTTTCGTTACTCACTAGCTCTTCACCCTCGTCCGAACCCTCTAGTCCGGACAGGTACCACCGTCTTCGAAGCTCCTCAAATCAATCGCTTTCGTCGGGCGCAACCGTGGACGGCAAGATCGCTTCCCAGGCTTTGCAGGCGAATAACCCGCCGTCTCAGCCTTATACAACCACCGACCCGAACCACCCGCTTCCTTACAAGTCTTCCACAGCCGCCAAAATGCATCAAACATCATCGCGCTTGTTGCGCATGACGGACGATGACCGGCCATTCACAAAGGTACGCTCTTGTCACACTTGCAACTTTCTGGTGTGCCTTGTATATGCCGTTCCGCCCCGTGCGTAGATCCGGACGGTCGTGGCCGAGACCCAATTGTGTTTGAAAAGAAACTATATTCTCTTGAGCTGTGCTGACAAGATTACGCAAACAGGACTTTAAGGATCTTTTCTCAACCCTTGTTGTCAGCTTACTGCCGCTCTCGGCCCATCGTGTCCGATTGACAAAGGTTGAATACACCTTTTTGTCCGAGGATGCTATCAACAATTTGGGTTCCCTCAAATTCTCCCAATCCAATCGAATGCCTGACCCTAAGGACCCCTCCCGCATTGTTACTACCACAACCACCACCACATTCTCCATGGCTAAGGATATGGCTCGTTCTATCTGTCAACGGTTCCTGGAGGCACGTTTTATCGAATCAGCCGATGGTAAATACCAGCAGGTTTACACGATGAAGGGCTCTGTCTGGCAACTAACCCCCAAGGGTATCACCGTTCTGGACCGCTTCTGTTCAAGGAACGGCATCCAGCAGAAGCAAGTTTCTGAATTGGCCAATCTTGCTTCCACCCAATTGGTGTTGCTTGAGAGAGATCCCCAGACTGATAAGCTCCTCCATGATCATGGCACAATCGAGGTTATCTTCCGCCGCTTTGCCGGAGCGGAGGGCCGCAACATCAAGTCCACCGTCAACGCTGCTGACTCAGACTCTTTGCACGACTACAGAGATGGACTCACAGGAGTCAAGATGGCTGCCGAGCGCAAGGTGAATGGAAAGACATATCGGGATACCTTTACCGGCAAGGCTACCACTGATTGGCTTATGGACTGCTCAACTATTGTGGACAAGAGAGAGACTCTTGAGGTGGCTACCCTTTTTGTCGAGTTCGAACTAATGGAGCCTGTGGCTCAGGACCGGGCTTACATGGCTCAAAACCCCGGCTGCAACCTTTTCCAGCCTACCAAGTACGCGATCTACCAGTTGTCACAGCGTGGAAAGGACATTGTCAGCGGCGCTGCCACTCGCGGACGAGCTTCAGAGAGTGAAGGCGGTGCCACATCTCAGCGAAACGGCATCACTAGAGACTCTAACACTCAACGCCTTGACAAGATCCTCAACGACCCCGCTCTCCGACTCCTTTTCCGCGAGCAACTCCGGGATACTCACTGCGAAGAGAACCTGTCGTTCTACCAGGATGTGGATGAGTTTGTGCGTAGCTGCAAAGCTGCAACGCGGGCTGCACAGAAAGCGCCTAACACCAATGCTATGGACGGAATTAAGGAGATTATGGCTTCGGCATATGGTATTTACAATGCCTTCTTGGCTCCCGGATCGCCTTGCGAACTTAACATCGATCACCAGCTTCGCAACAATCTGGCAACACGAATGACCAAGGCTGTTGGACAGGATGTGGCTATGATTGACACTCTCCAAGAGGTGACGTCGCTGTTTGAAGATGCTCAAAACGCAGTCTTCAAGCTGATGGCCAGTGTAAGTTTAGCTAAAACATGCCCCTCCCCAGCCCTCCGTTGACCGTTTTCGGACACGCCGATCCCTCACGATTGAAGATGAAGCAATACGGCTACTAACACAGAGAAAACAGGACTCGGTACCAAAATTCCTTCGCAGCCCCAAGTACGAGCAGCAACTGCGAAACTATGAATTCGACGTTGTTGGCCGCGGCCCCGAGCGAAGTCAAAGCAGGTCAAACCGAAAGTGGTCTTCCTTGAGGGAAATCTGGTCATACGCCACCTGCACTGGAGCGGGTCGACTAGGCTCGAAAGGAAAGCTTAAGTCTAAACAAAACCAGACTCATGGCCAGGGCCAGAAACCAGAGAAAACAGAACCAGGACCCTAAACCTTGCTGGGCCAACTCAAGCATTTACATCATCTGCCTCATTTAGAGTCATTTGTATAGAGACGTTTGACAGTTTTGGCTACTCAAGCGTTTGTTATCATGAGAACGATACCACCTAGAGCCATGCCTTCCTGCATTATTGGTGTTATTTGGTTTCCGAGCTATTTTTTGCCATGTTCTTTTTTTTATTCTCGCCTCGGCTTCTTTCTCTTCCTCGGCGGCTAGTGTTAAGTTAAGGGCCGTAGCGACAGCCACAGCTACGGCTCTACCTACCTACCCAGCAACGGTCTACACGCTTCGGCTGCCTCCGAATACGCTTGCTTGGCCCTTAATTTCACATCATGCCCCATCTGCTCATCTATTATGGACCTAAATGGGGAAGCTATTATACAATAATAGGTTCTTCGGATGCACCGATGAAAGGAGCTGATGGGGCGTGCGACAGGTTTCTGCTTGGATATGGCAATCGCATTAGTCGAGCTTTGAGCACCAAGCGTTGACTTATTGCCGAGGCAAAGATGAGCTGTACGAAAATCCGATGGTTGAGATGTTCGAAAAATGACTATGACCGTATGGATATAGGATGAAACGGCCTGTGATTCGGTTGATCGATCTGCACAGCTCGAAGGATTTCGGCAAACAGAATCGGCAGCACTTCTCTTCTTGCTCTTCGCCTTATGTTGTTTTTACTGCTTTTGGGGGTTGATTTTCTTCTTTATCTCTCTTTCTTCTTTTTTTATTTATTTATAACGTTACGGACGGCACCTCATCATACCTAGGCCGAAAGTAAATGCATTGCATTGGAAGGAGTCGGGGTACATTACGGCGGGGCAGCGCTGAAATACGACTGTACATAGAAAAAAGACACTGGGCAGGCAGTCTCGACTATTTTTGTCGAGAGGAATAAAGAAAGACAAAGAAACGAACCAGATCATGTGTGTCTACTTGAATCTCGAGCTTGTCTATTGGTATGGTGACTGACTTGTGTAGCTAGAATCACACACACATGTGGAATGTGTAGACATATTCTGATAATGCTAAAAAGATAAAATGTGAAAAAGCATATCCGATGATAATTGCTGTAGTATCACTGTATCACAGGTATGTACGTATGTAGGTATTCATGAGCACGCGATCTGTCTGCGTTACGAATCAAAGACTGGACACATGCCATGTCTCAAAGCTCTGCTACACGATATTAGCTGTGTAGTAAGATGCTGCAGAGAACAGGGGCAAAAATGTCGACTGCATGAAAGCTATCAAACTAAACATTAATCGCAAGACAAATGACTATTTGCTTCTTTTATGCCTCCCTGTTGGTTTATCTGTTAACCATCAGCAAAAGAGAGGTATATGTCCTTGGTAAAGTCAAACAAGGCTACTTTTAATTGCCTGGTGATACAAAAGCTTGGTTGTCTTGCGAACAAGAAACCACAATAGCATCGATTTATCAAAGACCACTTCTGGGCCGCCCTGACACCGAGACATGGCATCAGTAAGAGGCTGAATGTTGTTATTGTCAGGATAGCAGACAATCACACAATGCTCTTCTCCATGTGGGTGGGGGACAACCGTGGGTAGAGTCTTGAGATTGATGACGGAGCCAAGGGAGGAAGAGACATTCTACGGGTAAGACAAAGACGGCTTCCAGATCGGGCGATTCTTGAAGCATCGCTGATTGTCGAATCGGGGAGTTTAATGAATTACCTGCCAAGGCTCTTTCGCTATCAAGTGGCCTTTTGTTTAGGGTATTTCTGTGTGTTGTTGATTTGGTATTTGTCTGTTTATTATAGGTATGTTGGCTGGCTTAGACACCGATGACTTAGACAAACTCACCGCACGACAATGTTTTGCTGTGTAGACAGTTTTCTGCAGACAACATCATGCCATTTCAGCCAAGCATTATACTATCTCTCGACTCTAAATCCACTTACACTGAGCAAGCCACAGGTAAAATTATTTAGAAACAAACCTGCGGCACCCAGAAGAGCTTATCCAACACTGGCTCACCAGCATTTAATTCAATTACACAAAAACATCTCCTTGCATGTTGTAGCCCGGCCGCAGCTCCCTTAGAACGGAGTCCGCAATTTCTTTCTCCTCCTCCCTTGCGTACTGGAATGAAGCAACACAACGATACATTGGTTTCCATTCTTTACTGTGGCGGCCAGACTGTCGCAAGCCTCAGGGGCAGACATCAAGAAAAAAACAAAGGTGAGGGTAAGACAAGGGAGGGTAAACAGAGGCTCTGGCGAGCGTCAAAGGCTTCATTTTTCAGATATAAGAAGACCTTTCCGACGGCTTCATCAGATCTTCTCTCTCATCATCACTCAGCATCAACCTTCGTTCTTTGCAACTCACACTCGTTAACAATCTCGCCCAAGTCACTCGCTTGACCACACTCACTCACTCCAGCAAACTCGCATTCGCTCTTCCAAACTCCCTCACTCTTTAAGTACCCCCCAAAACAAACATAATCTTTCAAGATGTACGCTTTCAACGCCGCCGCTCTCCTTGCCCTTGCTGGTGCCGCTGCCGCCCAGCCCACTCTGTCTCCTGTCCCTGTCCCTACTGGAGTCAAGAACGGCACCGTCACTGTCACCAGCGTTGTTGATGTCTACACCACCTACTGCCCTGGACCTACCAGCTTCCACATGGGCGGCAAGGACTACGTCATCACCAAGCCCACCACTCTGACCATCACTGACTGCCCTTGCACCGTCACTGAGACTCACCCCGCTGGTCCTACTTGGATCCCTGGCCACCCTGGCTACAAGCCTGAGCACCCCAAGCCTGAGCCTCCCGTTAAGCCTGAGCACCCTGAGGTTGAGAAGCCTCAGGTCTCCAAGCCTGCCGAGCCTGAGCACCCCACTAACCCCGAGGTCACCAAGCCCGAGGGTGAGAAGCCTAGCAAGGAGACTGGCGTTCCTGAGGAGCCCATTGTTGTCACTGCTGGCGCCGGTGCCGTCCAGTTCGGACTTGGTCTTGCTGCCTTCCTCGGCCTCCTTGCTCTGTAAGCTCGCATCGATGAAGCAAAGTCGCCAGAGAATTTAAGTCGAGAAACGAACAAGAGTAACCTGTCAGTTCGTCAGCCTTCTCATACACTCGACCTCTATTCTTCCAGCTTTACTCCGCTATGATTTGCATGAGCGCTCAACGACACTTTCCACTTCGCTTCTCCGCATCAACGTTTTAATGACACCATTTTTATATTTCTTGGGGTATGTATGCACTCGCATATAAACCAGTGATCTTCTTTGCGAAGCCCGTGACCATAAGGGTTTCCCGGTGATGGGTAAATCGCATTGGAGGGGATTTCTTTTGTTCTTGAGGACTTTTTGATAGAAAGCAGGAGCTTGGAAGACTTTTGCATTGCTAGGAGATGATTTGTACCGTTGGTGTAATATAGATACGTATAGAACCTAACGAACTTGATCATTTTGCTCATTAAATATGTGTTCAAGATTTGTGCTCTGTATGATGTCAATGTGCTCCGCTCATACTTGACCTGGCACTGCAATGATCTGGGACATGATAGTCCATATCAGAAATAACGCCCTGACCTCAAAGCTTCAGAAGAGGCGCAATGCTGAACTGCCCCAATCTAGGCCAACTCAGCTGGTCCTGCTCTCTCAGGATGGTTATGAGTGCCATCGTCCAGTTCTGCAAAGGTCTCACGTTCGTCAAATGGCGTGTTTGGATTGTTGTAGGGGTTTTGACCTGCTAAGTCGGCGTAATGGTCGGGTCTACTGCCACCGTGATAAATCGTCCCAGGCTGGCCAGGGTTTGGCTGGTTCAGTCCTAACGGTTGTGGCTGCCCATGAGATGTAGGACCGCCGTTTTGCTGATGCATATCTCCCAAACCGGAGGAGGGCATGCCATTGTTGTAGGCAGGATGAGAAGACAGATCTGGGGCAAACCCGTACTGGCCATTGGCTCCCTTAGCCGGTACCCCTGAAGAATCTGATGCTGGAGAGGTTGGTGTCTGGAAACTTCCTGGGGAGTTACTCCCAACGTTTTGCATAGAGTGTCTTGCAGCTTTTAGGGAGGTTCTTTCCGACAGCTTCTCGACCAGAGTTCCGTGAGACTTTTTGATAGTCTTCTTAACAAATGACACCATGAGCATGTTGCAGCGCATGTCGACATCTTCACGGAGATAAAGACCCGAAGCCGGTGCTCCAAGACCAAGTTCAACAGGTTGCGGACGCTCTCCTGGCATAGTTCCACCTACAGACCAGCGACCACGGAGGTCAAGCCCCATAGGGGCGTAACTGTGCGTCTGAAGACCATCGGAAGAGTCAAAGAAGGCAGCCGTGTAGGTGACCTGACCGGAGGCGAGACCGCCAGGTAGGTAATCAATGCGATCCGTCATAGAGTACCATACACATTTCTGCTCATCCTCCGGGGCGTGTGATGGAGGGGGGATTTGGTGGCGTTCTATGATGAGAGGATTCAAGTCGATCATGGCAAGATGATCGTGGAGAAAGTCGACCACTTGCTGGCGAGATAAGTCTGAAGGCAAAGGTGTGATTGTTGTAAAAGTAGACCGAGTCATGGTTTTTCTTGGTGTAGGTTGTGATCGACGTGATGCAGGTTTTTGCAACTGCCGTATAGCAAAAGTTGCGGCGACCGAGAATGTATGTATGGAGAAAGAAGAGGGGTGAAACGGGGTCCGTGATGAGTTTGATGTCAGAGCGTTGACAGTCTTTTCTTGTTGTTTTGTTGAAGATTTGAGGTTAATGAGATGACGGAGAGTTACTAATAAGAAAGCGCAATACATGGAACGTAATGAATGGCAGGTACGACAGAGACGCTGGCTGTTACAGGAACTCGGCAACTGTTCAGCCCCAGCTGTGTAAGCCACAAAAATCAGCTGGACAATCCAAAGCCAAGGGCAGGTGCCATCCATCCATGAAAGCTTCCTTTTCCTTGGCCGAAGGAGCTCGGGAGTTGTATCAGATTGCCACTAGCTCATCTCGTCTGCGGCAAATCAAGGTCTCGGAATCTCGGGTGACGTAGCATTAAGACGACGAGTAAGCACAGTCAAGACGATTTGATTGAATATCAAGACTCCATTCACTTTTATTCACGATAAAATAATGATATTAGTATGAAAAAAATCTACCCTTGGTTGGTACGCTCCGTAATATTCATGCCTACTACCTTAGTACCTAGTCTGTGTCAGATTTTAGTATGCTTCGAGTCGATGGATCTAGCGAAACCTAAACATCTAACTACACCATATTCTCCAGCTCACCATACCCATACAATCGGGAACCAGAATGTCTCGCCGCGATCTTTGCGGGACACCCCCATCTTGACAAGACCGTCTTGTTTCCATCGCAAAAATTATCAAGGGCTCAGGAATACGAACAAGTAGCGCCGATGTATTTGTTACTTGCCTCTACTTGCTCAGGGGCATCATTAATAGTCTATTATGCAACACAGATGTGTATCTAACAAGCCAATAGGGCATCGTATCGTTAAACTGCAACCTCCACCACTATATCTCCCTACACCATCTTGCCAATACAGCACTTAGCTTCACTGCTGCTGGGATCTCCTCCAATGCGACATCGACCTTCCACATCTTGCCTTCTAATCCGCCATGCCCAAGGTTACGGGCACCACCTATGCCAGCTGGCACCAATAATCCTAGCGAGATGAGCCGTTCCCATGCAATGCCAGCTACGCCGCGGCTCCAGACTCTAACACCTCCACCTACAGCAAGCATACCTGCTGTTGCTGAGTGAACTCGCTGCCTCCCCATCAACGAGCTGTATTCGTCATATGCCATGGCCAAGTTGACCGTATCTGTGTGTGCCACAATGTCCAATCGTGCTGCAGCAATAAGGAGTCCCAGGTCTAGCTCAGACAGCGTTGAAAGCAGGTGAAGCCTAGAGTCAGGCGGTGTCAAGGACTCAACATCTGCTTGTGCGGCAGGGATCCTGAGTGTCACGTCGTTGGCTGAGAGAGCCGACAGAGGCAAGATCCACTCGGTCAAGAATGCCGAAGCCGACTTGGTTGTGTAATAGTGATACTGAAGCAAGTCCTGGAATGACCGCTCTCTGTATAGTCCCTGTATTGAACATTAGTATACGATTCACACCTAAATAAGAGCTGACTGACCTCGATCTTCTGATTCCAATACTCTTGGAACTCGGCATGTCCTTCGAGGTAGGTGTTGAGACCTTCCTTCTCAGCCTCGTCGCTGTCCACAATCAACCCCTGTCTGCAAACTTGCCAGTAGGCTGGAAGAGACTTGGGCAGCGAGAGATAGACGTATCGATGACTGAATCGACTTTTGACTCGCTTTTCCAACATCTCAACAACATCTAATCTAGTTGTACAGCCAACCACTGCGATGGGTGCCTTTCGCGACTGTGCAATATCAAACAAGTTGTACAATAATGTTTGTCGAGAGTGCGAGGCAAACATATCAAATTCGTCAATCACAAACACAATCGACTGTGACGTGACACCTTCGTCTGTGCCAATAATCTCAGACGGATGTGACAGAAGAGCAAGTAACGACGCCATGGTGTCGGCATAGTTTGTCTACGTTGCATTGTTAGTGAGAGTAACTGATGGGTGTAAAGGTGGTTCTCACTCTGTTCATCAAGTCATCTTCGACTTGCATCTCCTTGCCAAGCTGTCGCCAGATCTCCTTCAGAGCTAGCTTGTCATCAGTATGAATGAAGCCGTTGAGCCGCACCACGTGAAAATCGTTTTTGTGTTCCTGTGATACATCGGAGATGACCTTTTCTAACAACTGTCATGTACAGAGTTAGTGCTCAGTGTATTCAAAGAGACAAGATATCATAGCGCCTTACAGTAGTTTTGCCACAACCCCTTGCTCCGATTATCATCATGGAGTTTCCTTCACCGGCAACAACCGTCTGTTCCACAAGCTGGTAAACCTTCTCTTCGGCCTCAAGCTGCGCAGACAACTGCAAGCGCCTTCTCCCCGTGCACCGATCGAGGAGGACTCGTTGTAATGACCGTACATGCTGATCCAAGTTGGCGATGTCAGGTACATCTGCTGCGATGGTAACAGCTGGAGGCTGCACGCCAGCAGTTTTTTTCGGCGTCTTAAGCATGTCCTCTTGAGTACACGACTTGCAAAGCCAATCCCCTTCTGGGATATCTGGAACACCATAGCATTCTTGGTGAACTGCAAAGTCACACATGTCGCATAGGATGATCTGATTAGGAGCCTGCGAATGAGGTTTCAGGCACATTGCGCACACAATTTCGTCGGCTTCAGAGCTGGCGGACTTGTGTGGCGTCTTTGCTTTACTCGGTAGATCCTCAAAGAAAACTTCGCCATTTTGTTCCCGGCCTGACCCAAAAGTCACATTCTTCGGTCTGCCTCGTGGTCTCCCCTTCTTTGGGGTCAGGATACTCTTTGGGGTAGGTTTTGGCATCGAAAGAGACCCGTTTGTTGTGGATAGCTCGTCAATCGACTCTTGTGTTGCTGAAAGCTCATCGCCCGTCTCTTGAACCGGTTCTTCGACCTTCTTCTTTCGCGGCCTGCCTCTTGGAGCCGCAGGTTTCTTCGGCGATGCGACCTTGGGTCGGCTGACACCGACCTTTTTGGGAAGAACAGGTTTCTTCACCTCCCCAGTGTCCCATATTGTGCCCTTGAGTGCAGACATCTTAAGCGCAGGTCGAACCATGGGTGTGGGGATGGGCCGCGGCACTGGTTTTGATGGCGACACGACAGGTCGCTGGTCGGCCGGTATTTCGAAATTATTGTCTACGGGTGGCCATGAGTTCTGACCGTTGGATGCAACTGAAGGATATGCTAAATTGATGGCATTGAGCGCCTTGGGGGTCGAAGGAGATCCTGGAACGAGTTCATCGAGTCGACGTTTCTTGAGGGTCGCAGGAGTTGGGACAGGGTCATCTTGGAATTGAGTTCGCTTTCGAGCGTTCGGAGTAGGAGACGGGTTCATTGTTGTCGATTATAAGCGAGTGTACATATAGAGAGTGATAACGTCGAGGCGTTTCTAGATGGAGGTTTAGTATGGCATGGTATGATGGGTTTCTCTGGTTGGTTGCCAATACAAATAAATCACAAGTGCATAGCACTAGGAGCCAAGCCAAGCTAAAGCCAGGGAAACGCGTTTGACGCGTTGAGATTGAGACTAAGCGCTTGATTTTGGTGCCATGTCACGAGACCAGAATGATATGCATAAAGGCCCACATTTCACAGCCCTACGAGATGCAGTTGCGGTTGGTTGAGTTGAGTTTCCCAAACAGGTTCTGTCTTTCAGATGAGGACTTTTTGGGTCCTTTATCTCCTCCTAATTCCTGTCCGTGAAACTTGGCGAATGAGTCGAGCTATATGTGACATTTCGGCACTAATGACTCGGTCCCAGACTGTCATATCGAATCACGGGCATACGTTTTCTCCTACGTGGTACTTCTCCCTAACTCCTTATACATTGCTCACTACAAGTACACACAGTACCTGATGAAATGCGGCTCAACGGAACAAACAGAAAATACAAAGACATCTGCAATAGGGAGGATCGACCAATGCAAAATATGCTCTGAAACGGCAAAAATTCACCAGTGATCCAATACGAAACGGACGTTGGCCAGGAACCGTTTCATTCTCAACCGTCTATTCAAATAATACGATGTCTCCACCTTTGGGGGCCGGGATCGATGTAGTGAGGAGAAGACCTCTGACCAGATAAAAGAGGCACAGCCTTTCGTGACCGTTACTCGGTAACCCACTGATTACGAAATGTGATTAACACTTTCCGTGATTGGCTATGGAATATACTGTACAATCAGAAGAGATTATCGATAAACAAAAGTTGAACGAGATGAAAAGGGCTACCCTTACCATTGATGTCCACGGCCTTGTGGACCTCAACTCGGGCACCTGCCAAGCATTGTCGGCGGATATCTTTTGAACTCAAAATAAAATGGCTGAGCATCATCTGCAGCTGAATGGCCAATCTAAAACCTCGTCGACTCGTTCAACGCGCTGTCTGTTCAGCTAAGTGGACTACTCTCACGTAAGATTCAACGCAACTTCAACTACCGCTACCAGTCGGCACTAGGCTGTGTTAGACCATATTAATCGTGTATCTATTCAAGGATCAAGCCATAGACTAAAGTGGCTCCTACTACCCAAATCTTGCTGCTTAAAGGCCAGGCTTGGTGAACTGGTGTTGTTGTATTGAGGTCATCCATGCATTAGTGGTGATAGTCGCTGTTTGAAGATATCGCTGGTGCATCAATCCCTGCTCGTCTCTCAGATACCTATCGTTCGTAGTGTCTATATAATTGCGACAATCCCCTCGTGAAAAGCTAATTAAGGACTTTGGTCGCCTCGGTCATCAGACTTACGTGGGAGGCCTAATCTATAGTATGTGCAGAGGTTCCTATTAGACGAAAAGAGGCATTGTCCTCGAGGCATCTTCTAGCGGTGGTGATGCTAATCATTGATAGTTGGTTTGTTGCTGACGGACAATGTTGCACCAAGAATCGCCCGAAGCTGTTACACCAGCCCAAAAGCTCGTCTTGTTCAAGAGTCCTCTCATAGGACGATCCGACTCTAGTGACAATGGTGTCCCTATCAAACAACCTGCGGTCCCTGATATGAGACTCTTTGGCAACCGGTACGATGACGACTGCCCACAATTTCAAAAGGTTTGTAGCGAATAAAGCGCCATCCTATGAGACGATAAACCACTAACAATCTCTAGCACGAGGATGCTAGTTTACTCGAGCTTTTCTACGATCTATTCTTTGCTGCTAACTACACCGTCTTCTGCGAGACCCAAGGTGTCAACAGCCCTAACCGTTTCAAGGCCTATGTTGGCTACTTCACGTACGAGGACGAGTCTGTTTAGAAGGGGTCGACAGAACTGACACATGGGCAGTGTTCTTTGGATCACATGGCTCACAACTAGCATGTACGACGTTCGATTCGTAACGGACAGTATATTTGGTACGTTCACTCCGGTATTTGAATTCGACACTACTGACAGTTACAGAACGTGTCGCCCGGGGTATCCATCTTGGTGTTATGGTTGGATTTGCTGTGGTTGCTCCCAAGTTCAAACCTGAAGATCAAGATATGAAGACAATGAGGACGTTTTGTAAGTTCTTCATCCTACTTCTCCTCACTCTGTGTCAGAACTAACTTTTGTAGCCATCATACTCATGGTGTCCCGTCTAGCCTTGGCCATCGAGTATGCAAGTATCCTTTGGCACATCCGTCAGTTCAAGAAGCAAGCCCTGCCGATGTTGCTCCAGATAGGACTGAACTTCGTCCTTGCCATGATCTACCTCGGCACCACATTCCGCTTCACCAACCACAATAGCAACGTGTACATCACGTGGTACGTCCTCGCTGGTGTTGAGGTCGTCATCACATTCGCCTTGGCATACATCTTCCCGGTTCTCAGCTTCCAAGGAACGCACTTGATGAAGCGCATGGGTCTTCTGACTGTCATTATCGTTGGTGACGGAATCATCACTATTTGTAAGAGTGTTGTCACTATTGTTCAGAACCCTGATTCATGGAGTAAGTTTTTCTACTGACAGGACGGAGAACATGAGCTAAATATCGGACAGACGCTGAGACCGTTGGTGTTGTTCTCGCCTCTGCTACCACTGTCTACGTCATATTCCTCATCTACTTCGACTGGATGAAGAACCCTTACCTTCCCAAACTCCGCCAACAGCTCTGGACTATCATCCACTACCCCCTCCATCTCGCGCTCTGCCTGTTCATCCAAGGCTTCACTCAACTTGTCATCTGGACCAAAGTCTTCAACGTCATCAAGACCATAGACCTATCCAAAGACATCAATGAAGACAACATACCTGTGGACAGCATAAGCGAGATAACAACAAAGATCATGCGGAACATTTTTGAAAATATTGTGCAAAGCTTCTTCAATCTCTTTACACCACAATACATAGAGACTCAGGAAGCCGTCATCGCGTCCCTTGACAAATTTTCCACCATCAATGATACCTTCTGGGTACCTTTCTTCGAGTGGGCTAGTACAGGACTGGATGAGGATATGCCCGATACCAAACAATTCCAGATCTTAACTGAAAGTCTAAAAGGGCTGGATAACGCCATGACCAATGCTCTGCTCGAGACCTTCAAGATCGATCTCGTCAAAGAAGTGCAAGATTACAATGCAGCGAACAATATCACTAATCAAACCGGTCAAGAGTTCGAGGCCGATCTTGCCAACCGAATGGATGCTCGCTTTCATCTTATCGTAAGTTGCCTCCCCCATTGATGTGTTTCTTTTGTCCATGTACTAACACGTTGTCAAGTTTAACTATACCTACATTGCTGCAGGCGTCTCGCTCATTATCATGGTAGCTCTGGCTGTCATGTCGCGCACAACTCGTTGGAGCAAATGGGCCATTGTTCGCCACACAGTCTTTGTCCTTCTCGGCATTGGCACAAGTCTTGTCGCTATATTGAAGTATAACCAGGAGCGAGCTGAGAAGTACCAGACGAGTGGCTGGATGATACCCGTCATCACTCTCGTCTGGGCTATTGTTCTCGTCTTGACTCACATTCGCAACCCGCCACCGTTGTTCTTCAAGGGTAGCAAGTACTTCTGGAGCAGAAATAACGAGTCACAGACTTACAACCCCGTTATGCCTTCTGGGCAGCAGACTGAATATAAAGCAGTTCCTCACACTCAGGTCGCTTCCTCGGTTTAGGGTTGTTAGGCTAGGCTCTATAAAGAGACATAGGTAGTCTGAGTAGGTTTGAGAGACATTCGGGCTGGCTAGCATTCTCCCCGTAAGCCATCCGCAGAGGCATCCTTAGAAATCGCACAGTTACTCTTCCTTTGGATGTTCGTGTGTTGAGATGAATCAAGATATTTAGAAGTATGACTTGGATTAATAAATGACAGCTTAGAATTATCTATATATCAGCGTCAATATGAGTTCTGCATGCGTGTCCAGTCTATACCCCTCAGAACCAACAACCCTCATTCCACCGACTCTTTTCTCATCTTTTATTTAGGCAGATGACAACAAAAGCCCAGGAACAAGAAGATGAGTGCGAATAGAAACCAGACGGAGACAGACACAGCTGAGTTCTCTGTGTGATTGAAAAACACTTCAGGCCCTGACTGGCTCACTCGTCGCGTCTTAGCCATCAATCTCCATGGCGGAATTTCGATACTCACTAGCCACAGCAGTTATTTCCTCTTGCGCAGCGTTATTCCTTGGTTATTTATTTATCCCAGCATCTTTCTCGGGTTTAGGGTCCACAGGTGCCGTTCGCCATGTTGGCCTCTGCTTTATCGTCGTTTCCGTTGGTCGCAGGTTCGGTACCTTCCATTATAACGTCGCTCTCTTCCATAGGCACTGAAAGTTCTCGTTTTTTCTTCAGCTCTGGCGGGAGGTCAACATCCCAATCGTTCTTGAATTTGCTGTCCAGGTACTCGTCGAAGTCACCCATCTTCCGCCTCTCGTGAGCTGCCCAAGCCTGAGCCAGCCATTCGGGATCGTGTCGCCCTTGTGCAATATTCTCGACGTAGGCAGCACAGTCATAGCGAAAGCTGTCATCATTCATGAGCGACGCAAAATCAGGACATGCGTCTTCTGTGCCTGCGCCGAGTATGTGCTGAGAATCCGGGAAGAGCGCCAGGATCTCTGCCTTTTCTTCTTTTTCTAGGATATCCCAGGCCATAGGATTTGACAGTATATTCTGCACTCGTTAGTTGAGAAGTCTATCGCGGTTCGAATAACGAAAATTCCATACTCTGAGATCTGCCGAAGCTAGAGGCGATTTAGGGTCTGTCAAGATATTGTCTTCGTTCCATTTTGATTTTCTCGTCTTCTTCACGACAACTCTTTTTTTCCCTTTAGTCCTTTTGGTACCCTTTGAGGTACTCGTTGTGCTTTTCTCCTGCTCGGCTATTGATGATTCAGTCGTGTCTGGCAGTTGATGAACCTTGGGATGCGCGTCTTCATCGAGCCCTTGGTCGGGTAATCCTGACAGGGGAGATGATTCTGGTGCATTTTCATGTGACTCGTATAAATTGTCGCCGCTCACGACGATTGTGCCTTCATGGTCGTCGGCCATGGTCGCGATGTTGTGAGATCAATAGAAAATGGTAAGGGAATGTTTAGGCCTAGTTGAGACCCTCTCATGACCATTGCAAGAACAGGCTTGATTGAGAAGAACAAAATCAGCTCCCAGCTCCTATGCAGCGAATCAGAGAAGGATAATGATTTTGATGAGAGTGCAAGCATCTAACAAGATGCTGCTCTTTGTGCATATTTGAGCTCAGATATTTTGCCAAACTCCAGGGTAACCTCATCATTGCAGATAGAGGATACTGTTTGCAGAAACGCTCCTGCCTGAATTGTGATCGCTGACAAAGCGTGTGTCACTGGATGGATACACACAGCATCAACTACTATTATTGTTTGTGTTTTCTCTCTGTTCATTCAAGACACAGAAATTCATCATCACGGATAGAAATACGAGTTGCATTGCTCCACTGTCGGCTACCAACGTATTTATACATATCTATCTAGGTAATTCATGATATCATTATAGTACCCCCACGGCCTCTTGGGGTCAAATGCATCCCACTCTGGTCACCCCTCACTGATCAACACGGCATTGTATCCGACCATGTTCAAAGGCATATACCCCCGCTTACTGAATAGTTGCGTTGAAAGTCGGATGAAACGCATGATATTGGGATCAGGTTATCAAGCTACAAGGATTATCTAGCAGGTCATTGCCGATGTATATATATGTACTCTGTTTACTCTTGCACACGTTTTCGCTCTTTCCGATCTATGTTGTTCGTCCGGTACTGTATTAAATCACCATGACTTCTAACAAGGCCCTTTGTCTTGGCTACGGTGGAGTTCATCCTTTCTCTGAAGTTGAGATTAAAGACCGCTCTTCAGTTCAAGAGCTTCTCCGCACTGTTCTCGACCCTTTAGAGCCTTTCTTCTCGCCTGAGAAGGCCCGTGTCAAATGCCCTGGCGCAACAGCAGTACGTTTTGACCAAACTGCCTCGGAGGTTGAAGGGATATGCCGTCCACTATGGGGCCTGGCTGCTTTGCTGGCAGGTGGTGGTGAGTATGAAGGCAAGGAATGGTGGATTCAGGGTATCAAGTCAGGAACCGACCCAGAAAGCCCTGAATATTGGGGACACCCCAAAGATAACGACCAAAGGATGGTAGAGATGTGCCCTCTCGGTAAGGACCTATACTGAATATTAGAGAGTGGTACAAATCTGACACGGTATCTTAGGTTGGGCACTGGCTGTGGCTCCGGACTTCTGGAACAGCTTGTCAGAGAAGGAAAAGGGCAATGTTGAGGCTTGGCTTGGAAACTCAATCAACGAGAAGAAGTCAGTCAGTCATCAGCTTCGCGAGTATCTCCTATAACTAACAACTATCGTAGTATGCCTAATACCAACTGGCTTTGGTTCCGAGTTTTTGCCAACCTTGGTCTGAAGAAGAATGGCGGTAAATTCTCCCAAGAGAGACTTGATAGCGACATTGAACACCTCGAAACATTTTACCGTGGAGGGGGCTGGTCGAACGACGGTCCAGAAGGAATTCACCGTAAGACTAATATATGATCTCGTAGTGACTGAAACTTACACAAACAGAAATGGACTACTATTCTTCAAGCTTTGCGATTCAACTGCTGCAGCTCCTATACGCAAAGTTGGCCGGAGACGAGGACCCGAAGCGTGCCGAGGAATTCAAAAGACGCGCACAGCAAGTTGCTTTGGATCTAATTCATTACTTCGATGACGAAGGTAGGGCCATTCCTTATGGCCGAAGCGTAGGTTACCGCTTTGCCATGGTCTCTTTCTGGGGAGCACTGGCTCATGCTGATGTTGAATTGCCCTCACCGTTGACCTGGGGCATGGTCAAAGGGGTTGTCTTCCGACATCTACGCTGGTGGCAGACTCAAAATGATATCTGGACATCAAGCGGAACGCTATCGATTGGGTACTCATACCCAAATATGTATGTAAGTAATAATTGCACTCACTTCCCGAGGTCGCATTTACTAACATGAGTCAGATGGCCGAAAACTATAACAGTCCCGGGAGTCCGGTAATATATCTGCTGGCAAGGAAAAGAAACAGCTTGGCTGACCGTGATCATAGTACTGGGCCTGTCTCGCATTCATGTGTCTGGCTACACCAGAAGACCACCCCTTCTGGACATCTGAGGAAGAAACAGCGAGTGGTGTGATCCCAAGAGTTAAAGCTTTGAATCAACCGGGTCACATTATGAGGTGGGAAGCCCGTTATGTACGATTTCACATGCATTGATGCTGATATCGATTTAGCTATCTTGGTGGCCACTGCATGCTACTCTCATCGGGACAGGCCTGCAGCTACCCAATGAAAGGGACACATGCCAAATATGGCGGGTTTGCTTACAGCAGTGCCTACGGATATTCGGTACCTCCTGGCCTGTTTTCTCTGGAGCAATATGCACTGGCTTCGCAGCTTGGGCTGTCGGATGATGGGGGCGAGTACTGGAAAACTCGACGACTCTGTGAGTATGCAGGGATTGAAGACCGTGAAGGCACCCCTGTTCTCGTGTCGGTCTGGAAGCCATTTCCCGACGTCACAATCCGCACCATTCTGGTTCCTCCAGAGGAGAAGACTCTAAACTGGCACCTTAGAGTACATCATATCAGCAGTGCTCGCCAAGTAATGACAGCAGATGGCTCCTTCGCCATTTGCAACGTCAACACAACTGACGGACGATACTTAGATCTTTACGACAGTGAAAAACATGAGGGAACATCGCCCAAGATCATTGGAAATTACGACTTGAATACCCCCGATGGCTGGACTAGCGGAAAGTTGGGGGCTTTCGCAGTATCAAAGGGCGCCGTAGGGATCAAAGCTCTTGAACCGACCACAGGCCGCCAAGCCATGTTGGTCAACGCAGACCCTAACTCGAATCTAATCGAGAGCCGGAGTACGATTCCAACTTTACAACATACAATCAAAGCTGGCGAGTCGGTATGGTATGTGTCTGCCATATATGCCAAGCCTTCGGGGGTTGGGGTGAGCAAAGAAAGCTATCTTGATGGATGGGACAAAACCCCAACCGTGCCAGGCTGGCTAGAGAAGGAGATGAGTGCTTAACCCCAAGTATCCGAAGTAGGCTTGAATGGATGGAAATGAGATGGATGACACGGAAAGACAAGATCCCATCAATCAAAACCATTAAATAATCTTCTCCTCATTCAAGGCCGTCTCCCCGCCTTTAGTCTGCTCTTTGCCTACCTACCTACTTAACCGTTCCTTGCGGGGAGGGCCTGCTGCATCTGATCCCAAACCTTGGCACAGGCCGATCTCCGTTGCTGATCCAGCGGCCGTCAAAAGAAACCGGCTACCTATTGAGGCTGAAGTGATCATGCTTCCTTCTAATTCGGTACGATAACCTTAAAGATGACTCCGCATTTGTCTATAGCCCCAGACTCTTATACGATCGCCAGTCGGGAAAATTCAGTTCCACCTATCAGAACAGAGATGCTCATAGTCTTTCACCACGATTCTATGGCCTATGGAGCTTCTCAGTGGAGCATCTCTCCACAACCCCGGATTATTCGTGGTAGCCTCTCGTCTCCCCGCATACTGTCTAAGAGGAACATCCCAAGGATGGCTGCTTGTGAGCTGTCGAGGCACATGGCGGAGGGATCTCTGTTGCCCCCAAAGTTCATCTCAACATCGGTCTGGGCATTCCGTTAACTAGGATACGTATATTCTCCTACGCTTGATGGCGTAGTCATTTTCAACGACATGAACACATCGATTCGTGGACAATCTTGTCTACTTTCCAGTGTTTACATCGTGCGCTAGTAGATATACGATACTCTTGAGACTTCGACCTCGAGCCTGGTATTCGACTCCGCAAGTCATCAGGAGTGGAAGGTATTGATCTTGAATCGAGGAAAAGGCCCAGCTTGGTCCATTTTCGCGCGTCGTCGCTAGTAATCCGACTTCAGAGAGATATGTTGGCAAGGTACAGATTCGTCTCAGCATGCATCTACGTCCTTTGCGCTTCTATGGTGCGGATGATATCCGACCCTACCGCAGAGTCTGTGCAATTGACAAGGGACTTCATAATACGCCAAAAGCCGGTGCGCCGATGTTGGGGGTGATGGTCCGGTTGATGTGACCCCATGCGTGGCTGTTACTGGTCCTTGGATGATCAGTTTGGGAATGGTGGTCTGGGGGAGCTTGACAACAGCACTTTGGCCAGACGATCATTTAATATCCTGCCAGGTCCCCTCGAGATTGAGAATTTCCTGCCATAGATCACACCTTCAATCATCGGTGTCTTCAACTTTTAAAATCAATTCTTTGTTGTTTCGATTGCTCCACATATTAGTCCGATCTAGAATCTGGGGAAACAAGCTTAAATTTAAAGCATCCCCTATCGTGTTCTTGGCTCTGAGGTACATCTCAACATCACTTCCTCGGCTGTTGCCACTCGCCCACCACCTACGAGTCGACTTTCACTATCACAATCATGGGTATCGCAGGTATCCTCAAGAAGGTCATTCGCAATGACGCGATGAAGACCGACCCCGAAGAGATCTACAACTGGCGTGTCTTTGCCGTCGTTGCGGGTTCATGCTTCGGAGGTATGCTGTTTGGTTGGGATACTGGAGCTATCGGTGGTGTTCTTGCCATGAAGGCTACTCAAGAGCGCTTTAACTATACTCCTGAGGCTAAGGTGACGCTCGACCAAAACATTGTTTCGACCCTTCAGGCCGGTTGCTTTGCTGCTTGTTTCTTCACCTCTTATTTCACTGAAAGGTATGGTCGACGATGGTGTCTTATTGGAACCGGTACAGTCACGACTATTGGTGTGATTCTCCAGGCCGCTTCCACTGCCCAAGGATCCCTTCCTATTATGTACGTCGGACGCTTTGTTGCCGGTCTAGGTGTTGGAGCTGCTTCGTCGTTGGTCCCTTTGTACGTGTCTGAGTGTGCACCCCGGGCCATTCGTGGCGGTTTGACCTGTAAGTGCTTTATCACCTTGATTCCTGACGACTTGTTGCTGACTAGGGGTAGCTTTTTACCAGCTGTTCATCGTAACTGGTGTCATGCTTTCTTTCTGGTATGCTTGCGCTTTTCTAAGCTATCAAGGTTGCAACTAACAATAAACCAGGATTAATTACGGCGCTCTTCTCCATCTCAATGCTCCTACGGTCTATGCCCTGCCCCTCGCTCTCCAGGCTCTTCCCGCCGTGTTAGTAACCGTGCCATTCAATCACGGCCACAAAACTAACATGCGTTTAGGCTCTTGATTGCCTGCATGCTTGCTGCCCCTGAAAGGTTCGAAATTCTTGCAAATATCCAATATGAACGGCCTTTACTAACAATCAAAAGTCCTCGATGGTGTGCTCGTAAGGATGACTGGGAGCGTGCCAAGTCTATTTTGATCAGACTTCGACAGTAAGCCTTCTCAACTCTACGATCGGTAGATAGGACTATCAAGTAACCATAGTTGTGCTACAGGCTTCCCGAAACTCATGAATATGTCCAAACAGAACTCCAAGAGATGTCCGCACAACTCGAGGCTGAGAAGCGACTCACCGGTAACGCCTCTGCCAGCACTCTTTGGAAGGAACTTGTTACAATTCCCGGTAACAGAAAGCGAGCTATCATCTCGGTTTTGCTCATGGTCTGTCAACAAATGACTGGTATGCTCCCCTTGATTTTGTGTTGTCTTGTCCTAACTAAGCGATGATAGGTGTCAACGCTGTCAACTACTATGCCCCCCAGATCTTCCAGTCACTCGGCATGACTGGCACCACCGTTTCGCTCTTTGCTACTGGTGTCTACGGTATCATCAAGGTTGCTGGATGTGCCACCTTCCTTATATTCTGTGCTGATTCCCTTGGTCGACGTCGAAGTCTTCTGTGGACAAGTGCTGCTCAATTCCTCGCCATGTACATCATCGGTATCTACGGCCGCGTCGAGCCCCCTGTCGCTGGCGCAGGTATCTCTGCTTTTGGATATGTAGCCATCGTCTGCATTTATCTCTGGGCTGCCTTTTTCCAATTCGGTTGGGGACCTTGCTGCTGGATTCTCGTCTCTGAGATTCCTACTGCTCGTCTCCGAGCTCTCAACGTCGCTATCGCTGCGGCTACTCAATGGCTCTTCAACTTTATCGTCGCCCGAACTGTTCTCACAATGCAGAAAACTATGGGACCTGCCGGTTACGTAAGTGCTCACAGACAAAGTTATGACGGCGAATCGATAGCTGACAACGGCCGAACAGGGTATGTTTTTCATGTTTGGTACTTTTGACCTTCTCATGGGTATTTTCGTTTGGTTTTTCGTTCCTGAGACGAAGGGTCTCAGCTTGGAGCAAATGGACGAGCTCTTTGGCGTCGTTGACCTCCAGAACAAGCTTGCTGCTGAGGGACCCGAGGGAGCTCGCACTCCCAGCATTCGCGAGGAGGTGGCCCATGTCAAGAGTAGTAAGAGCTAAATGTTGTTATGGCGCTCAAGGTAAGATGAATTTGTATGGGAGTAATATCTCGACCGGCATGTAATGAGGAAGACGGATTATGGCCAATAGTCAAATACGAGGATATAGCTATGGTGCGATGCATGGACATATGCAACTAGTTGATATGAGGGTGTTTTAATATTGAATGAAAGGAAGTATGCGTTGAGGGGCTAACTCTTCCCTGTGACAGTTGACATAGAAAGGAGAAATCAATCACGATTTGTCTGTCAATTGAATAACAACGTCAGTCTACAAGAGTTACAGTGAACTCATTTGCGCACGCTCCGCTTAGCTTTAGTCTTGTTGCTGCCGCTGCAGGGAATCGACTCAATCGCTATGGTCAGCAGCAATCATCAGTGCATAGGTGAGGCAAGCAGAAACTACACCATCTGGAAGAATGGTAAGACATTGTGTTTCACGATCGAAGTGCGTCTGGCAGATCACAAAGGTCTGTGCGATACTGTACACAACATGTGTACAGTACAAGTACAAGCCACTCATCATGATGCAATGGAATCAACCCGATAGGCCAATGCCAGTTGATTGCTTCAAGGACAGTAAATGTATGTATGCTGTGTCGAACCGCAACCAAAGACTTGAGATTGACGTTGGGGTGACGCATAAGAGAGAGAGTAGAGTCAGTCGCAGGGAGTCGCTGGTCTCTGCATGACTGGGTACAGTACGTACAGGACCTCGATATTAGTATTTCCTATAGGATCATCAGCTGGTCTTTGCCCAAAAAGTTTAACCAAGATTTGATGCCAGGAAGAAAGGAGCTTGTTGTCCGCAAAAGTCGACGCACGTCCTCTTTTTGGATCAAAACTCTGTTACCTATTAACCTATGCAAAAGTCCCCTGGAAAAGGTCACTAACAACAACAAGTATGGTTGTGCTTGTACGATTGATAAAGCTCATGAACTACGTAATTATCTGCCAGAGTGAGATCGGACCGAAAAGATAAAACCCCTCGTAAGACATGGGTTGGTTTAATTGCGAGATTAAGGAACCATGGGAGTTTCTAAGAGAAGGGTAAAACCTCAAGGTAAGGCGGCAGGTCACAGTAGGGAAAGACGAGAGAAGAGATGAGACCCCCCTCAAAAGAACCAACGGTCACTACCGAAGAACCAATCATCAAGGGCCCAGCTTACAACAGCCCCTCTAATGGAATTCCGAACCGGAGTTCTAGGCCCTCTTGGCACTAAACCTTTTGTCCCCTCGGGCTTCAACGGGTCAACCTAGTGTCTCCTATTCGTGGAGAACTTTGAGGGCAATGAATGACAGTGGACGACGTTTGTCTCTTGGAGCCACTGACTGCCGACAGTAGCGTAATCCCTTGATGCATTGTTGGTGGTTGCGTTGCAGGATCGGCATTAGATATTTCATAGGGAGGTGCCCAACGTACGTCTAACTAACGGTACAGACGATACTACTAACTTACTGTATTGTCCGACCGCAACCAACCCCAAGATCGATTGGTTTGCGAGCAAGATTCTAGTTTTTCGTACATGTCATGAAGATCTCGATAAGACATGGAAACGGGAGAGAAAAAAAAGAAGGGATCGTGCCCGTTTCTTCAACGTCGTCATTAAACCATGTCCCAACTACTAAGCCTTGGTGGGCTAAATTGACAAGGGACCCCCATGAAAGTTGATGGCTTCAAGGTTTGACATGGAGTTTCATCGTTTCACTTTTTTTTCTCTCTCTCTTGAGGGACCATTCATTATTTAAGAAGCGAGGATATGATAATGGGGGGAGGGGCTCTTATTGCGTAAGTGTTGGTGATGCCTGAGGATACTCTTCATTAGGTGACTTCAACGTAATCTTTAAGCATCTATACTGTATATATGCGTATGTGAGGGACAGATAGATAATCGTCAGTGCGAGTATTCCGTAGTACCAAAGATACCCCAGAGCCAAACCATGCCAAACTAGGACTGACTACAGGCTACAGGGTCTAATTGGAATTGCATACTAGTCTTGGTTCGCCCTGTCCTGACTCGTCTGCCGCCTCAGAAAGTACTCTTCCAATCTTGGTCGTGATCATCCGACAAGGGCCAGGTTCAGGAGCTATTTCTGATTGCATTTCTGCCCTATGACAATGGAACCTGCTGAACTGGTCTGATTTTGGGTTTTCCCGTCACCGTACTGTGTCCTATCATGAAGAGAAGGCTGCCTCTAACTAGTCTTCAAAATGTATGAAGGTCCCCCGGTTGTGGCTATGTATGCCATGGGATACGACAATATGTGCGCAAGCAGGTAGGTACTGTACGATAGTGGTTTACATACACACAGACGTGCACAGTCCCAAGTGACAAGTTACAATGACAAGTTTCTCTCCTCTCTCTAATCGGATGTCTCGGTGACGGCCCTGTTGATCACCAAAGGCCAAGAAAGTCAAAGGCATCGAAATGCAGCGTTGAAGGAAAACCAGACCCACAAGACAGATAAATACTGTACAACCCGAAGAAAGGACGTTGGAAACCTAATAAAGTCTGTTTCTATTTTCTTCTCTTCATAGGTACGCATTGGTGTATGTAGTACAGTTAAGTACCTACTTTGTGGTTCAATGCTACTCTGCTTTACCTCTTAAAGGGTCCTACTTGGGAACTAACTGTAAATACTAACGGTACGCTATTTGTATATCCATGCCCGACCAACTCAACTTACATGGATGTCAAAGGTTCTATCTGCCCTTGTCAACAATATGGGGCATTGAGGCATTGAGGCATCAATCTTTCCTCTCTGCTTCTTGTTCTCTCTCGCTCTCTCCGAAAAGAAACGACCTTTGCGGACTGTATTCATCCGTCGTCTTCCGTTCTCACAATTCTTATTTCAGCTCTTCGTATCTCTTTCGAGCGTGTACAAATGTTTTCCACGGTTATTGCCTCTGTTGAACTAGACCCCCATCTCGTCACAACTAAGGTCAAGCTCACTCGCCAGGGCCCAATCTACAACTTGACTTGACTTGACTACACTACTACTGCTGGGCATTCTCATTTGTATATGTATCCTTGGTCTGTCTTTGTCTCAGCCCCATCACCGCTTATACGAATCGAATGCTTCGCGCGTACACCCAAACGCTTCTCCAACTCCATTGCAAGCTTTCTCTCATTGTCGAAACTCCACACCACTGCAGCTTGCATAGGCACAGATGCTGATTGAATGCCTGTCTGCCCAATCGGCCATACTCAACACCCTAGGTGCATAATAGCTGTGCCTTAGTCTTCAGCTTGATCGAAATTGTGGTCCACACTTTCACTTATACGGATAACTGGCAGTTGACGGCCGACTTGCTCAGAACTTGGGCGCCGCATTCACTGTACTAACCAATTGCCGGTCTGTTCAGTTATCTGCGTCGGTCTCTTTGACTGTTTGGGCTGTTGTTGTGCTTTTGAAAGGTCATCAGTCTAACAAGTGCAGTTGATGCCGAAGAAGATCGAACGAGTCGGGAAGAAAGGCAAAAAAAAAATTCCCACTAAAAGGACTATTCCTGTTCTCCAGATCGAAAATAGAATTGGGCTCTTATTAGAAACATCTTGTACGATCAATCGGCCGAGTCAAAGTTACGAGAACCCTTTCAGTCGATAATTTCTGCGGCCTAAGCGGCCAACTGGCGGCAGTCGAAAATGGCATTTACCGTTACCCCACGACATAATTCTGGCTCAATACCGAACCCCTCTTTTCGTAAGTTATTACCCCAGACTTTTTTCATTTTTATTTGTATTCTTTTCGTCTCTTTTGTTTTTCAGTTGGACATTGAGATCCCCCTATCCTAGCCCCATCCCGTCCTCAGCTTGTGTCTTCGGCGCATTCCCTTTTAGGGCTTAAACAAGTTTTATAAAAACCTGTTTGTTTCAATGCCTTGCCTTTTGTGTATTTGTCATATTTTCTGTTATTCTTGTCAGGCATTTTGATCCGAGTTATCGGGTGGCTTAAAGTGCTGCTTCCTTCACTATCACGAATGATGTAATTCCTTTTCTTTTTTTTTTTTTTTTGTCTTATAGCTCAGCTACAGCTGAGTAAAGTTAAGCTCAAGCAAGCTCACTCAACTGCGACTCCACAGTCGCTTGCTCCCGCATCTCTTTATTTTCTAAACCTTGGCACGATTAAACAATTTCAGACCAATTCTTCTTCTTTTCGCCGAAACGGGAAAGTCTTGGGATATTCAGTCTTCGAGTTACATAATCAAAGACATTGGAAAGAGCCGGGGGGGACAAAAGGAATTGCCACTACCTCTCAAGAGCTGGGAAATCGTCGATTGACAACCGCTACATATATATAACCATGTACACGCCGTTATAATGGCCGACGCTGACTCGAATCCTTCTACAGCCACGCACAACTCGCCGCGGACGTGGCTTATCACTTCAGCTCTATCGCCCTTAGCCGTCCGGCTCATCCGACTGCTTCTCTCACATGGAGACTACGTTGTCGCATGTTTACCACCCTACGAAATCGACCATGAGGAACGCAGCGCCGAGTTTCGTGAGCTCGTTAATGAGTGCAAAAGTTTGAGAAAGGACCGTGAAGGGTGGAAGGATCGCATTCGTGGCATTCGATGTGATGGGGCCTCTATGGGGAGCTGTGGTGCTGCTGTCGCAGAAGCTGTTCAGGTTTTTGGACGGATCGACATTTTGCTGTGCTGCAAATCCGATGGTAAGTCGTTCGCTCTGTAGATCACCTGGTTTATGCATTTCATTAACTCAATCGTCTGAAGCTGTCGTTGGAACGGTAGAAGAACTATCGACAACCCCATTCACACAGAACCTCGTTCGTGACCAATTCGAGTCTGTCTTCTTCTCTCAGGTCAATTTCATCAAAGCTGCTCTTCCTCAGCTCCGGTCTCAGCACACAGGACACATCATTGTCCTCACCAGCACTGGTGGCCACATTGGTACACCAGGCATGTCAATATACACAGCTGCCACATGGGCTCTCGAAGGCTTCTGCGACTCACTTGCATACGAAATTGCGCCTTTCAACATTAAAGTCACAGTTGTTCAACCAAACAAGGAAATTTTGTCCTTGACCAACCGCCTCACATTCGCCCCTCAGTTGCCTGCTTACGACCAGTACCAAGAATCTGCTCCAAGCATTCGCGATATTCTCGCCAACGTCCTCAACACTCACCCAGACACAGCTTTACCTTACCCCACATCACCAGCCGACTATGGGCCTTCGCCAATGTCTCCACCGAGTATATCCCTTGAACCAGACGTAGCGCCAGGTGAGATCCTGCATCGCTACCCCAAGCTACCGCCCGGCGCAGCGGATAAGTTAGTCATGGAGACCGTCCACGCTTTGTCGGCAATTGGAGGACACGAGAACCCACCAGCGCGCCACATCGTTGGCCATGAAGCTGCCGTTGCAGTAAAGGAGAAACTCAAAACAGTCACAGAGGAGTTGGAGGACTTTGTAGAAGCGAGCTTATCCGTGGATACATTTGAAAGTGAGCTGCAGGCAGAAGCAAGAGAAAGAAAATCAACAGAGCAAAGTCCCCAAGGACCACCGTCGTCTGTTGGATAACGAAAGTAGAGAGAGTTCAAAAGAAAATATCGCTCTTGAGAGAGAGAGAGAGAGAGAAAGTCTAATTATATTTTCAGGAAAGCTGGACAGGACATTGATAGAAGTCAATTCGCGATACCCCGGCGTGTACTGTATTTTAGGAAAGTCGAGCTTGCGATACCACAAGTTTCCACAACTCATACATAAAGAATCGTAAGATTGGTTGAAAGGACCATTATGATGAAACTTCGATTGGCATGAGAATACCACGATATGAGACAAGTGTTGACGTATACTTGCTACCACTGGTATGCATTTGTCGGCTCGCAAAAAGTCGTCTCCGGTTCTTGGCTGCTCCACTATATCCGGCCACCCATGTCAGGGTAGGTCGATGTACTGTACAGCTCCTAAGCCGCATGCGACAGGTGTACGATACCAAGCTCAGCATCCGGCGATCAAAGACGGCATTTCAACTTCCAGCGTTTGACTGTACAATTGCACGAAGCGAGACTGGATCGGTACGATAATGCGATTATAAGATAACAACTCAAGCAACCAATCCCATATACAGAGACGCCAAAGGAGTCGCTCTCTACCGAAACACAAACACGTTGCGCCGGCGGACATGTTCAGCAACCACCAGATGCTAGGATGAGCTTAGATCCTTTGGCCCCCGTCGCTCCCGCGAGAGTAAAGACTCTTCTTTTACCTCTGGGGCAAATAAAGGCAGACCGGTTCGCCTCCTTTGTCGAACGATTAAACCAACAACATGTTGTCCACCTCCGCGACATCAGCGCCGATGGCAGACCCAACAGGAGTAAGTGCAATGCCATCACCCCGTCCAGTATGGCGCTGACACCGCTGGCGCAGACATGTTCTCGCCTCTGGCTTACCCGGATGGCGCTATAATATACAACCTCGTCACTCACGTTCCGCCTCCCTCTCACCTCGCCCTTACTCCCTTCGACTTATACCGAGAACCCCTTGCCATAATAGCTCTGGCGGATGGCACCGAGCTGCACCAGAAGAACCTGAATAAACGGCAATCGATGAATGGTGCAGGACCGACGACGACAGAGAAGAACATCAGAGCTTTATACCAGGAGCTCGAGGAGCTACGCGATACCTACCCCAAAGCCCTTGTGCACCACGTTTTAATCTTCGACTATGTCAACCCCCACGACACTGATATTCCAATGCCCGAGGGCCTCATCGATATTCCTCCGCCCGAAAAATGTACCGTCACTACCATCAGGACTGTCATGTGCGACATCTCCTCGCTTCTGCTTGCCGAGATGACGACATTGGCCAAGTCCTTCGAGGCCATGACGAACATCGAGTCTCCTGTACCTTATTCAACCACTTCGAGGCATACTAATGGTGGCTCGTGGGGCGGAGAAGGCGGCTTGCATAGTCTCTTGAAACGAAACTCGAGTATCGTTTCTTCCCACCATTCTGCGCGTTCTAATTCAGCAGGCGGGATCATGGATAAGGCTCAGGCCCGCATGTCTATGCCAGTCAACGTTCGTCCAGGTCTCCATTCAAGCAATTCGACGCCAGGGTTGTCATCAACACCCCCAAAAAGCAACCTTTCGAATCCACCCATGTCCACGGATGGTCCAAGTCCGCCAACTAGTGATCGATCGACACCGGAACCTTCTGCCATACCAGAGGTCATTGAAAGCTCCCGGTCCGCTAGTCGCGATCGAATATCAACCCAAGGCTTTGGCGCTGGGGGTGTGAATGACCGCTGGAGGCATAGAAGCAAGGGACGAGCGGCGGTTGTCGTTGGTTCCATGTTCTTACAAGCTGGTCGGTGGACCGATTCTATCAAGGAGCTCAGTGATGGTGCTTTGGCTGCTCGGTCTGTCAATGACCACTTGTGGCACGGTAAGGCGTTGGAGCTCATTCTGGTGAACCTGTTCCTCCTTGGCTGGTCCAATATCGAGTTTCATGTACCTACCGTGCTTATTCAGTTCCCGGATAAGCCAACTTCTAAGCAGATCCCAGATCCTACGCCCGAGGACCCTAATCAGCCCAAACATTTAAGGAACCTGCAAGGACTTCTCCCTGAACTTCTCGAGCGAATTATCCTCCTCTACTCCAGAGTGTCTTCAGACAGCCTTCCTCCCTTACCACTGTCTGAAACCTACATAAGGTTTTCCAAGATCTATCAGGCCCTTCACCTGTCTAATGGCTATCTTGACCAAGAATCTTTGGCAATGATTGCGACTGGAATCGTCCCTGATCAACCTCTTGCGGCGCCACCACGATTCGGTGTAACACCTTCGCGACAGCAAATCGGAGCGATGCTATTCAAAGCATTCCCCGCAGGTGCTTCGGAGCTTCTCACAACCGTTGACCGAGCATCCATCCTGAGTGGTATAGCGACTGTTCTTGGACCTTTGGGACTTCACAGAAAGAAGGCCATGGTGATAAGAGAACTTGTATCCGTCCTTATTGGTGGTCTAGTCGAGGCAAGAACCCGAGGCGCTGCTGATATGGGCATTCATCCTGCTGCAGGACTGATGTCGTTGACTTCTGGTGGGGGCGGCTCAAGCAGTGGCTCAATAGCCTTGGAGATTGGAGAGTGCGATGTCGAACAGGGCATAGAAGCCCTGATGACCCTGCTCTGCAAGTCTTACGGCATCGTTGGGTTCGATTTGACCAGGAAGGCCGGTGCCAAGAACGAGGAAGTTGATGATTCTGATGAGGCTGTGATTGCTAGGATACGTGGGCAATCCGCAGCTCGCTTCTTTGGGTTCCCAGACGTCAAGCTCAACATTTTGAGAGCCTGTATCAACTTTTCGGAGGCTTTGCCAGATTTTGACGGTGTCCTGCGATTCTCGAGTGATCTGTTGCGTACAGCCGGCTCAGGTGTCGCTCCGGGACCACGACGAGAGGATGCGTCACCAATGATCATTCGAGATGAGCAAGTTAGACTGGCTACCGGAATATCAAGGACCGCGGGTCTGGTGCAAAGGCTAGGCTATAACGATATAGCAGCAGAGTACTGGGATGAGTTCTTTGTGAGAGGAATCAAGCTTGAGCCCTCGTTGAATAGCAAAACGCCCGTTGCTCACTCAAAGAGCATCCTTCCTGGTGCCACCGCCAGCCGTGCTTCTCAGGATGTGGATCCGTTCATCTACAACCCGTTCCTGAAGAAGCCCGACGAGACAGTAACTCAGACTCTTGTGGCTGACGAGTATGCCACATTCAAGATTATACTACAAAACCCCTACGATATAGAAGTTGATGTCGAATCTATCCATTTGGCCACCGAAGGTGTCGAATTCGACGCTGTTAAGGAAGCAACAGTGGTTGGCCCATATCGAACCCAGGTTATACGGCTCAGGGGAAGAGCTAAGGAGGCAGGGACCGTTAAGGTTACCGGCGCCATCATCAAAGTTCGAGGATGTCGAGAGCGACGATTCCCTGTCTTCTCCATGCCTTGGGTACCGAAGCAGGAGCTCAAGATCAAGGCCAAGGGCTTGGCTGCACTCGAGGAGGCCGTGACAGATGTCAAACCTTTTGCCCCAAAGCTCGAGGCCGAAAGCATGACTCTTACGGCGATTCAAGCACAACCATTAGTTGTGGTCAAGTCCACCACGCTTGCCCAGTCCTCGATCATGATTTTGGAGGGCGAGAGGCAAGTGTTCTCTGTGACATTGCAAAATCTTGCAGCGACACCAGTGGACTTTATGCTCTTCTCATTCAAGGATTCTACACAAGAACCTCTGCAGAGTGCGATCAGCAACCGAGATGCGACACCCTCTGAACTCTATGAGTACGAGCTTGCGCTGATGAAGAAGCAAGCACTGCGACTACCCAACAGTCAGAAGACACGTCATATTGCGCCTAACGGGGAAGCAACGTTTGAGTTTGAAATTCTAGGCAAGCCTGGACTTACAACCGCAACAATCCAGGTCGATTACACGCATCTGGGATGCCCGCAAGAAGAAATGCCCGATCAGTTCTACACAAGACAAGTTTCTCTGGACCTAACTGTGACGGTCAATGCTAGCGTTGAGCTTGCTCGAATCGATGCGCTACCTGTTCACGGTGAGATTCCTCAGCCTTTGTGGGATCGTTTGGGTAGTTCCTTCACAGCTAAGCCCAATGAATATTGCCTCCTGTCGGTGGATCTCCGCAACGCCTGGCCGAGTCAGATGCTGGTGCAATTAGAGAGCAATGATGGAATATCTGTCCAAGAAGACATTCTTCCTGGTAACACAAGTCGAGTTATTCTCCCTGTCAAGAGGGTGTACTTGGAGGATCCTCATGCCACAATACCAACGCTGAATCCATCACGAAACCGACAATTCGTGGTCAGCGCCAGCAAAATCTCGCCTGAGGTGGAGCGAGCAAACCGTGAAGGTTTCTGGTATAGGGAAAGGGTTCTTGACTGCCTCAAAGCGACATGGAAGACGACATCGCTACCTAAGAGGAGCGGCTCAATCGACCTTAGAAGCATCAGGCTCACCACGCGTATGATTGAGGCTATCAAAGTTGACGAGGTCGACATTGAATTGTCTGTTGAGGATGTTGAGGGTAAGGCAGTTGAGAAGGGTGTGGCGTACGTTGACGAGTTTATGCAACTCAGGGTGCGCGTCACCAACCGAACAGCTCAGAAAATCCATCCTCTCGTCCGAATCTTACCTGCGCTTTGCCATCGCCCTCCGAATGTTGGCCTAGAGTTTACACGAAAGCTTGCATGGAACGGCACGTTACAGCAGCTCATCCCAGTGCTGGAGGGACATGGTAGCGCAGAGGTTTCAGTAGGTATGACAGTGCTCTGCCGCGGCAAATTCGAGATATCGGCATCTGTCGAAGAGGTGCAAGTCTGGGAGGGACCTAGAGTTGAGCCTACACGGGCACGATCAGAGTCGCAAAGTATGCAGGATGCTGCTTTGGGTCCAAAGCAGAGACGTATCTGGCATGCAAGACAGCCTTGTATGCTGACGACGAGAGACCGCAAGTAGAAGGAGGAGGGATTCTGACAGGGATTGTGGGCTTGTATTCTGGCCTATTTGTATAAGACGACGGGAATTTATACTATAATGCGACGTAGATACTTAGCGAGTAACAGAATTAGCATATGTCCTATTATCTTCTTCTCGATTCGTGAGGACTGCTTTATCTTACACAACCTATTTCCATTATGACCGCTGTCATGGCTACCCTACAGTCTCTAACCATTCACGCATTCCAGAAGGAGCTTTGTTCTAACAAGTACAAGTTGAATACCGTGGCTGGAGTAAAGCTAATATATCCTAAAAATGATATGTCGTTTAGACTACCCATCAATTGGGTATAGTTCATCAACACAATTGGGACGACTACCAACTGATACGGGTTCCCTAACAGCACGTAAAAGGCTATAGTAAGATGAGCAGACTATTATGGAATCCCTATATCGTGAATGCCGGCATCCATATTTAAGAAGAAACATTCGACAAAAAACCTGTGACATACCCTGCATACTCACAATTGAATAGGTACTAGGTAGCTCTGCTGTTCATCATGCCGTCATCGATACCGTTTGTATCATCTCGATTGGAGCTTGGGGAGAAAGACATGCATACCTACATATGAGCAAGCAAGCGGCACCGATTGTTTAGCCCAAAACAAACATCGGAACCAACACCATTGAGCAAATACGACATCTCCACGGGGAATTGGCAATTGTGGAAATAGTCCCACTCTAAGTCGCCATCTGATTACCGAGCATCGATTGATATAAGGTGGGGGCCAGTATTTAAACCAACACCACGACTTCCCATCCTCGGCAATCACCTATACTTTCTCCAAGTAACTATCATTCAATTTAAAACTTCGATTGGAAACTCGCCATAATGGGCAGCATTGCTACATCTCAAGATATCCCCAGCTACAAGCTGAATGACGGCAACGAGATCCCAATGGTACGTCTATCCTGGCCTCATCTATACTGAGCTCATACAACATCGAATTGTCGTTGCATGAAGCTGACACCTGACAGCTTGCATTTGGGCTGGGTACTGCCCAATACAAGGCAGACTCCCAAAGCGGCATTGACAAGCATGTAGTTGATATCACAGTCGAGGCTATCAAGGCCGGATATCGTCATCTTGATGGTGCCGAGGGTGAGTTTGTGTCTATCTTCGGACTTCTTATATGACTACTAACGGCACAATAGTCTACGGCAACGAGGAAGAACTCGGACAGGCTATCAAGGCAGGTGGTGTTCCGCGTGAACAGCTCTATGTCACCACCAAAATCCCTGCCGAGAAGAAGGGTTCCGCCATTGAGGCCTTTGATGTTTCCCTCAAGAAGCTTGGTCTCGACTATGTGGACCTCTACCTGATCCACGGCCCTTGGTTTGCCGAGACCGATGAGGACCTTCAGCAGCGATGGGCTGAACTGGAACAGATCAAGGAGTCTGGCAAGGCCAAGTCCATTGGTGTGTCCAACTTCTTGCAGGTACACCTCGAGGCCATCCTGAAGATAGCAAAGGTCAAGCCTGCCATTAACCAGATTGAGTACCACCCATACCTTCAGCATGGCGACCTCCTTGATTTCCACAAGAAGCACAATATTGCTGTGTCTGCCTACTCGCCCCTTACTCCCATCGTTACAGCAAAGGGTGGGCCTGTTGATCCTCTCTATACAAAGTTGGCCGAGAAGTACGGCGTTACAGAGTCCGAAGTCGGCCTCCGATGGGTCATTGACCAGGGCATCATTGCTCTCACCACAAGCAACAAAGTTGAAAGACTCGAAGGCTATTTGTCCAAGCTCCCCAAGTTTAAGCTGACACAGGATGAGATTGCTGAAATCTCCAAGCTCGGCGCTAAAAAACACTTCCGAGGATTCTGGAAGAATAAGTTTGATGCAGACGATAGATCATAAGTCTAAAACAAGGTTGTGGTACGGTTCTTGTGTTGTGATAAGCAAGTGGATAGGAGGATCAACCGGTATGATTCACTCGATATCTAACATGTGAAGTGTATTCTTAATTTCAACAACCAAAATGCGAAACACTATACGATGCAAATGTCATAAGTGTCATCACAGCTCGTCGTCTGACTCAGTCTCGTCTCCAGCAGGCGTAGGTGCAGCCTTTTTTGTTGCAAATGGAAGTGCGCGTGGTGGTGGGGGCTTTTCAGCAGCCTTTCCAGGAGCACTGGCTTGTGAAGCAGCCGTGGATGTAGGTTTAAAGATTTGTTGGGAACTTTTCAACTGAACGCCGGCATCGGCATCGACCTCGTCGTCGCTGTCAACAGATGCAGTTGCTTCCGTTGTGTTCCCAGGATCTGTGTCCTCAGCCTCTTGCTTGATGTCGACATCCATAGTGTCAGTTCCGGCATCCTCCTCGAACTCTTCCACTCGTCTCGATGCGGTTGCCTTTCTCTTTGCAGTCCGGGATTTACCAGCTTGACGAGCAGGTTTCTTGGGCTTTGGTTGTTCGGATTGAATTCCATTAGCCTGGGAAGGTTGTGATTGACCTGCCATGCTGGGGTTCATTGCTAGCGCCGCCAATGCTTGTTGTTGCTCCCGAATCTTGATCTTCTTCTCATTCAGAAGATCTCTGAATTTCCTCAACAACGCGGTCTCATCCTCGCCCTTGGCTCTAATCAATTCCTCCAGCTGGGACTGAAGCTGGGTCACAGCGGCCTCTGCTTCAGACGATCTGACTGAAAGGTCGGCTACAGCTTGTTGACTGCTAGTAGAAGACTCTACAGCTGCACCGCACCACTCAAACAGTTCGATAGCTTCATCTGGATCATGGCTCAGAGTGATTGCACCAAGGCGTTGCTACGGCGGTTAGTTATAAGCACGAATTCCAGAACGGCACCAGTCTTACAGTGATACCCTGGATATCTTTACGAAGGGTGATGGATATAGACTTTTCACTTTGCACCGTGGCTGTGGCTTGGATGTCCAGAAGGGGTTCCTGCTGAAACAAGCTCACGAGGACCTTCTGCCATTCGCTCTCTGATGCAGGACAATTATTAACACGTAGGGACATGATCTTATCATGTTTCACTAATATCAAAAGTCAGATTCAGGGATCGATATGATTGCCATTTGCATTTGTGCTGAGAATTTGTGGACTCGGGGTTCCAGATTGCGATGCAACTGGGGGAATGGAATGACTTACATGAAGCAACGTATGGCTCCTCCCCTTCAGTGCCCACTAATTTGAGGTCCAGTGGGTTTGAACCCTTTTGGGTTACCTGCAAAAGCACAAAGGCAGTCGTGTCATCGCTGCGAGGGAATTTCAAAACGCGCATCGGAGAAACCATTGGACTATGTATTGACACGATAAAAGCACAAAGACAGTCTGTTTCTGTGTGTGGTGTATCTGATGGTCAATTCCCAGGGTTTAGATCAAGACCAGTGGAATGATGGCAGATACCGAAGCTGTGGGAGTGATTTGGAAACAGATTAGTTTAACTCCCTTGTAGGAGTAGCGAGATGACAGGCGAGACACGGAACACGGGCCGAAGAGATCAACAGTCGAGAGCTGACCTGTTAGAGGAATGCAGGGCTTTGATGAAGTAAAGCTCGTAACAGCAAGGGCTAAACGAGTGTGCCTAGACTGGCTGAGAGGCAGAGCAAAGTGGATAGAGAGTAACGACAGAGTTACAAAGAAGTGGGTGTGTACGTTTTTCTCCTTCCTTTCTTTTCGGTTTGGTGTCCGTGTAACGAAAGTTGGTCGCTTAGTTGCAGTAGATTTGGGTTCTGGCTATGTTGTGAGGAACGGACTGTGTTGTTGTTGTTGTGAATGATGACGATCAGTTGGTGCTTGGACCATTTGTTTAAGTTGGTTGAATGATCCGCAGGAGCTCAGCGATTGTTAATCAAGGGTCTATTCTTTTTTGCGAGCAGATCGTGTGTAATACTGGGATCCACATGAAGAAGATGAAGAGTCGACAAGCAAAAATGTCTTTGTTGGTGTTTGTCTCTCTTTACTGCTATTTAATAAAATGAGACTGGAGTAATCAATTCGATCTGACTGCAGGCAGCCATCCATAACGGAGATAGAGAGCGGGAAGCTGCAGGCTGCAACCAGTCTCGAGCCAGGACAAGGCACCTCATCCCCAGGCCACATGGCCACCCGCTCCAGGCACCTGCCGCTAAAGGGAATAGGGGATTTCTACTACCTAACCCAAGTATCTACGGAGCGGAGTATGGAACTTCCATATCAGCACCTATGGATCTATTCCCAGGCCATCAAGGTACTACTAAGGTACCATGGAAGTTACAATTTTATTGATAGCATGCCATTGAGAAACTCAGCTAGAGACATGAGCAGATTGTGATTAGCTCAGGTTCGAAGCTGTAACTTGACAGTTGACAGCATTCCACAACAAACACGATTGAAGTCAAGATGGCGTCTCCCAAAGGAGTTTATATTTTGTCCAGTTGGATGAACCTGTTCACTAGTGAAGTGGTGGCCTGCATCTGGCAGACCCATCTGCTGTGACTGGCAGACTGGGTCTCAGACGTAAGTAAGATCGTTCCTGAACCTGGCCGGCTGGTGGAGTTGACAACTTGTCAGGCCTGTGCGGTTACGTTACGTATATAATGAATAAGTCATGTCGTGCAGGGACTAGGACAAATACTTCTTCTCTGAGACATCTTGGAGGGGAGTTCATCAACGTGATACAGCCCCAAGGAAATGCAAAAGAGATCAACACAAACCGACATAAACAATAACATCATTGTCGTCACCCGAGCCCAGCTTGTTGCTCTGCAGAGAGTGGTATCTGGTCTAAGGGGATAGACTACAGTACCCGGCCCGGCAGGTTTTTAGCTTCGTGAGATCATCAAAGATCGTCCAGGCACGCCAGGCACAAGAAATACGGAGGCAGAAAGCTTGGAATTATGGCAACTAACTCTTTAATCAACCAGCCACAAACTCAAGTGACGTCTCATAAAGAAAGGCAGGCTCTTTTTACTAGGTACTACTGTAAGCATGTCGAACCTACACGTCGCGACTATGACGCGTGAAGGGTTTGGACCAATCGGGCGACTCCCACCACTGCAAACGGTTCAGTTGGTGGTTGTTTTGGCAGCTAGCAGATTGTTTAGGTTGCAACAACAAGCTACTAGTCACGTGCACTCAGACGGGACACTTCAAGGTACCTACTTGTCGAGGTTGGTAGACTAGGTATTATACATCTCAGATATTTACCCAAAGTTCCAAGGAACCTAGCTCCCACTTCAGGTGTAGTCTCAGTAAGCCTTCTTTGTAGTGTTTAAATAGCGCAGAGGCCAAGGCTGCTCAAGCATGGACGCACAAGCTCAGATGCCCTGTGGGGATCTGCCCATAGCGATCGTAGTGCCCAGCAACAGATGGTCACGGTGGGCACGTCCTTTAGTAGTTAGCGGGGACCACCTCCAGCCACGCTTACCTACAGTATCCCCGGGCCCCCAGCCATTTTCTTTTACAGCCCGCCCACCAAACCAGAGCAGAGTCCGCAGAGCAGATGGAACCAAACAAACCGATCCATTTTGTCCACGACCGACCACATTCCTGACCTTTGCATCCTGTTTCGCACGTCACCCTCGCGACCATCAAGAAAAATCCTTTCCTACAACTCCAGTATCAAAAACCGTATACCCTCCTCTTGCGATTCTTCCCTCCCTGACGAACTTGCTTTTTTCTTCTTTCTTGTCCGCCCGTAATCCGTCTCCACACGGCGACGTTACAACGTATCTATTTTCTTTGTTCCTCCGACTACCACCACAGACCTCTGCAGTGTCGCTTGTCCGCCAGCACATCCAAGGCCCATCAACGATACGCACAAAGCGCCAACCAGCTTTCAGAGCGCCTGCAGGATCCACGATACCTTTCTTTACTTTACGACTCTTGTTTTTGTATTATTTTGATATTGATATTATTAAAAGATCACATCATCCACGCCGTTCAACGCTTGTGGGATATGCTTTTGTATGCGGGGAACAATTGCTGTTGACAAGAATGACTCTACGCAATTGACATCGCGTCCCCAACAGTCAGGCCGAATAACGCTTTTTGCTGAACCTTGGCCCCAACCGATAACCGCGAATTCAACTTCACAAAATAACCGATATCATGGAGCCTTTACGACTTAAACCCCGACAACCTGTGGAAGCCGACATAGAAAATTGGGATGACGATGACTTTCTTGTGGAAGGCGACGACTTATCCTTCCGCAGCCCATCCACGGCTACAAACATTCCATCACGGCCATCCTCTTCAAGGCGCCGCGATTCTGGCTCTTCACACTTCTCATTCCGCTCCGAGGCTGAGGGAGAGGAAGAAAAGCATGTTCACATTCCAGGTGACGACGAAAAGTCGACACTGGATGCTATTGCCGCTGCACAAAATGCTGGCATTCCTCTACCAACTAATGTTCCGTCCTCTGCGCTTATGGGCGGTACAATCAAGCGCCTTGGTGGACGAAAGATCCGAAAAATCATTCAGGATGATTGGGAGAATGACCTAGAAATCCCCGACTCTTCACAAGGCCTCAAGATAAAGAGGCCAGAGCAGCCCAAATCCCCCGAGACATCGCGTCATGTCAGTTTTGGATCAACTTCTACTCACACTAGCCCCATCAATTGGGGCAATTCACCCCCTATTTCTCCTTTTGATAAGGACAACCGACGAGAGTCTGCTCAATCTATTCAGTCGTTCCAGAGTATGCAGTCCATCCAGTCTGCTACAAGCAACCTCTCGGCGGCTATCAATCTGGATAGGTTCAAAGATGCCGATGACGAAGATGATTTCTTCGGCGGGGACACTATCAGAGCTTCCAAGACTCATCAGCTTCCGAAACCTGTTTCGCTCATTACACCCCCAACCCCTCAGAGGGATATCAAGCCTGCCAATGCTGGTAGTACTGATGATGATTTTGAAGCGGATCTCGAGCTTCCATCAGACGGAAAGCTGAAGCTTTCCATGAGAAAGGAAATCCCCAAGACACCTGCCAACCAGTCGGACGATCTGGATTGGGGCGAGGGAAGCCTGGGTACTCGATGGGGCGGAACACGGCGAGACACGCGCTCTGCACGAAACTCTGCCGCTTCCGCGCTCAGCCCCAGTATCTCGAGTTCCATAACGGCTGAGAGCGAAGACGAGACGTTTGATGGATTGATTCTGCCCGCTGGTCCTGTCAACTGGACCGAGAGGCTCCAGCAACGTCGAAAGAGCAAATCTCCCAACCGGATATCCGAGGAACTCATTGTGCCCGCGAAGAAGACTGCGGCTGAAGCCGACAAACCTGATTTCCTGGATGGGCTCGACATTGGTGAAGGTGATGTTTTTGACTCGAGCAAGCTCACCCTGCACAAAAATGTTAAAGTTAAAGAGACACAGCCGGCTAGCCCGGCTCGTCCCAAGACGGCATTGTCTCTCACTTTCACAAATAAACCAGTCACGTCGACTCGGATACCCCGCCTGAACCATCATGAGCGAACTCACTCAACTTCGCTAGAGCCGGTCTCTGAGAGCGGCGGCCCTATCCCCCAGCGCACCCGTCGCTCACATTCCAGAATGGGTCACTCGGCTCAGTCGTCCATCGCCAGTATGCCAACTCCTACCACAACCTCTCCATCTCGTGGGCTGCCACCACCGCCCCCACGCAGAAGGGAAATTGGCACGCGGACCTCGACAAACTCGCTTCGCAATGAACCAACAACAACTAGCGCTCAACTTCTTAAGCAGAAACGCTCGATGCCGGCGATTCGAGCGTCGAATACTCCGGCCAGACAGTCAGCGTACCGTCACGATAGGCCACCATCAAGATCGGAGAACAATCGGCCATTGTCTGGAATACGACCAAAGACGCCTACCGAACGTCAGCGACAAGGTTCAATGGATAGCCCGGCAACTGTTCGCAAGTCTCACCTTCCGTTTCTGCCGGCTGGTGCCTCTCAATCACAATCGCAGCACGTTGCTACCAAGCCTACTCGTGGATTCCGTCGTCATGACTCCGACACTTCCATCGGATCCATTGATTTGCGGCCCAACTCTCGCACGCTTTCACGATCTACAATTCGGTCGCCTAGCCCCAACCATCGTCCACGCGCGACTGCTGATACGTGGGAGCGTTTGAGTAAGCCAAAGAACAAGAAAAACTTTGGCGATGGCCACGAATTAGACGGTTTTGATGATTTGCCAACCTCCAGAGAAACTGAAACAAAGTATCTGAAACAGCCTACCAGCTCAGGACCGAAGGTTGCCATGCGCAACAAGCTCTACCAAAACGTGGTTCCAGACAGGAACTTGGTGGGTTCCCCATTAATCCCCCCGACTCCTCGACCTTCCTTTACTCCTCATTTTGCCCGTGACACCGCTGCAAGTAGAATTGCACGAGAGACCGCACTGGCGCAACGAGTCCCTAGCAATGGCCCGTTGACACCTCTGAACTCCCACCGGACCACTCAACTTTCGTCGAGGAGTAACTTGACTCCCACTATCCCCCATCATTCGAATATTCGGTCAAGGAAGCATAAGCGACCCCAGCAGACAAAGCCGCATCTAATTTCAAACCTGAATAGTGGCAAAGAGTCGAAGAGTAAGTCCATCGAGAATGAGAAAAAGTATCCCCACTAACCTGAACACAGTGGTCAATGGAATGTACTACAACGCAGACACATACAGATGGGAGGGCAATGAAAACGCTCTAAATGTGTTTGAACCTCCAGTGCAAACACCTATTCAAGTCGTGGCCTCTACTACGACTCGTGAGAAGGAAATGCCGACACCTCGTCCGGCATTGATCACAAACATTAGCGCTACCAAGGGTGTTCAGGTGGTCGGCGGCATGGTCTTTGATCCTCAAAACATGTGCTGGCTCAAACTGGACAACCCGGCCAAACCATCCTCCGAGACTAGTGATACTATGGATGGCTTCGATGCGCTTGACGACGAGGATGTTTTCAAAGACATTCCAGATTTGGAAGATAACACCGCTGATGACGAAGGTGTCCAAGGTCGTGTTAGCGACATCAAGGACGAATGGCTCGTCGGCGAAGAATTTGACGTTGGCCCTGAGTTTATCAGGCGACAACGCGAAGAAGAAGACCGATGGAGAAGAAAGTGCGAGAAATGGATCGGCCGAGGGTCCAGAGATCGCGAAGCTTGGCGGTGGACGATACGCGAGCTTGTCTCACAGTTTGACGATTTGGCGATGTGAGAGTTTTGAGCCTCACGGCTTTTATCATTCTTCGGCATCATTGTTTGAACAACAACTTGTAATACGAAAACTCAACACACCGAGTACTTGTGGATACACACTACGGCGGAACACCTACATCACATCATGTAAGGAACGAGCAATCGGTTATCACGAAAGTATTATGACTGGATACCCTCAGGTGGTTTGGGTTGTTTTGATGCGTTATGACAGGGTAATGGATTTTCTGCGGGTTATTGTATTTTTTCTTCCTGCCAGCGCCAAAGGAATAATGATGATGACCATGTATTATATGGCAACAGGTTGGACTGGCCTGGGTTTTGACGAATGATAGAAAAAAACTGATGGGAAGCAGCAGAACCTCGCCTTACGGAAGAGGTACTGAACTATTTATGATGAAACGAACTTGACGACTTACTTTAACCGATACATTCTCTTTTAGATTTCTTTTGTAACCTAGTCAGCTCTTATAGCACAACAAATAAACTTTCCTTAAAACACCTTGGTTCAATATGACGCTTTCTCAGTATCATAATTTTTGTCAACACTCAAAATACACATAGGTACTTTTCGTATGGCTTTTCAACCACACTTAGCATAAAGCTGATGCCAAGATACGGCTTCATCTTATAACTTCAAAAAACACCCCTTGTTTATTATCTAGCGTATAAGATGAAAGAACTTCTACATGACCAACACAAAAAGTCGTCAAACCCATAACCATTTTTAGAACAACAAACTCCAGCCAACGGTAGAGAAGCCGATATTTACTTTTTGCTTTCCTTCTCCTTCTTTGCCTTTGCTTTTTTGCTGTTGCTGTTGGGGTCCAGACCTCTGCGGCGCATGGCATTCCTTCGTCCCTTCTCAATGTACTCCTTATCCTCATCCTCTTCCCAGCCACCAAAGTCGTCGTTCTTCTTTCCAGACTCGTCATCGTCTGTGGTGATGGGTGTCTTGTCGATAACCTCGGCCTCGTCAGCAGGGCCGGTGGTGCGGTCGCGAGCATTAGAGGCGTTGGCGGGTGTAGGACCGATCTTCTGGAACTTGGCAACGTAGAAACCATCAACGTTAAGGGAGTGAGGATAGAATCGTCTTGTCAAAGACACAGAGGGGTCGAACTTCTTGCCCATGTAGCTAGTGAAGCCCTCCTTTCCGAAGGTGAGACCAGTATCGACGAGGCGGACGTTGGGACGGCGGGAGAGAGCGTAGTTAACGACCTGTTCGTTCTCCTCAACAGTCACGGAACAAGTAGAGTAAACAATATAACCGCCCGTCTTGGAGCCGTGGTTGACGGAGTCGATGGCAGCGAGGAGAAGCTGCTTCTGAAGGTGAGGGAGTTGCATGAAGTCGAGCTCGGTCTTGTTGGTCTTGACGCTGGGATCCTTGGCAATAACTCCAGTGCCTGAGCAGGGAGCATCAAGAAGAACACGGTCGAAACCACCCATGGGCTTGGGGAACTCTCGGGCATCGTAGTTGGAGACGATGACGTTGCGGCAACCCAAACGGTGGATGTTACCGATAAGACCCTTGGCACGAGCCTTGTTAGGATCGTTGGCAACAACAATGCCAGTGTTCTTCATCATGGCAGACATGTAAGTGGTCTTTCCACCAGGAGCAGAGGCCATATCAAGTACGCGCTCGTTCTCCTGGGGGTCAAGAGCCATACAAGGCAGGAAAGAGGAGGCAGCCTGGAGAATGTAGTGACCGGCAAGATACTCGGGAGTAGCACCAAGAGGAACGCTGCTCTCGAAGACCTGGAGACCGACCTTGGACCACTTGCCAACGGGTTCAAGAGTGACGCCACGGTTGATAAGAGCCTGAGCAAGATCACGACGGTGGGTGCGGAGGGTGTTTGTGCGGATGACTACGGGACGCGCCGACTCGTTGGCCTCGAAGAAAGCGAAAGCCTCGCGGGGTGTGAAGAGGTTGAAGAGCTTTTCGGCCAGGTACTCGGAGTAACCGTAGTAAGAGCAGATATCCTTGATAAGCTGTGATACGTACTCGGCTCTTGAGCGACCCTCCTCGGAGAGTTTGGCAAAGTCGTCGAGAACGCGGATGTTCTCAGTGATTCTTGTTCGGAGAAGCTGCAGATCGGGTGCCAAGAGGGCCTTTGTCTTGTTAGCGAGCTCGTCGTCGCTGTCCTCGTCGGAGAGGATGTGAGGCTTGTCGCCGTCGATGTTTGTCTGGAGAGCCTGCTCGGCCATCTCAGCCTCCGCCTCGGCGGCCTCCTCTGCCCTTTGAGCGTCCAATTTCCTTGTAAGACCCTCAATATTGGCGGCTGTGAGCTTCTCCTCGGCATCAGACTCGTCTTCGTCTTCAGAGAACATAGCCCTTGTGTTCCTGCCTCCGGCATCTTCGTCGGAGTCAAATCCAGATCCATCGTTGTCAGAGTCGAGGAAATCGTCCTTGAGACCGGCGCCACCGAGATCTGATGAGCCATCCTCCAAGTCGTCGAGGTCAAACTCATCATCCATCTCCTCATCATCGGACAGGTCTTCCAGCGCCGGCACTGGGGCCTTGTTGTTCTTCTTCGCTTTACCGTTGGCCTTTGGCGCAGGAGTGGGAGGCGCAGCAGCCTTTACAGGCTTGGTAATCTTTGCCTTCTTGACATCCTTCTTGGAGGCGCCGTTCTTCTTGGACTCGACAACCTTCTCCTTGGTGACGGTTCTTCGCTTCTTCTTCTCGGGGGCCTCAGCGACTGGATCAGCAGGTAGACCGGCCTTGCGCTTGAGCTTTGCGAAATGTTCTTCGGACAAGGGTTGGGGAGGACCCTGCTTCTTCATGCGACGACCGACACCCATTTTGAAAGATTATGTCGAATTGAGAAAGTTATTAAAGAATTGATTCGACCAAGATGCAAAACAGATCTGGTCTTGTTCTTGGGCCTAGAAAAAGTTACAATCGATCGCGCCCCGCCGAAACTTTTTTCTTGCGCGCGCTGATAGCAAGGGTCCGATAAGCGGCAGAACTTCGTATCAACTAATGATGAGTGTAAATATCTTAGTCATCAATAACCCATCGATTGTTGCGGGTGGAGCTTGCTTTGCACCTACTGTAGAGGTGGTGTTCAATGACGATACTCGAAGCTGTCCACTACCAGCCACAGTTCTATTGTTGCGAGTCTATGTACAAATAACTCTATCATATCTTGACGATAACTTAAAACAACCCTCCTACACTTGTTTTCACGCCCACTCTGCGCTCAAGCTACACCTTTTCTACTCAACCTAGCTCAACCCCGCCTTCATCACGCTTACAGGCAATTCCGTCCACGAAGCTATCATCATGTCTGAAACTGCTTTCGCCCAGACCTTTCTTGCGTCGCTCGAGTCGCGACCTGTCCGACTCTCGGCCGATCATTTCGAGGATCCCAAATCCTTCCCAGCTCGACCACCCGTGCGATTCCCGCCCTCATCTTCCAAGGTCATCTTCTAACATCACTTTCAGTACATTATCCCCCGCATGCCCAAGGCCATGAGCAAGCCTAACAACGTCGCGCCTGGTTCCGAACGAAGCATCACCGTCTCACTCAAGTCTCTCCGCAACCCTCCCCTAAGCATCAAGCTTACTTCGCAACCCCTCGACACCTCAATCCTGGACATCAAGAACAACATCCAGAAGCAGACGAGAATACCCGCTGCTAAGACGAAATTGCTGCATAACAAGAAGCCTATTCCTGACAGCAAGATCCTGAAGGAAATTTTGGGTGAGACAGATATGTCTATCGAGTTTACGGTTATGGTCATTGGCGGAGCTGCTGCTATTCCACCTGAGGAGCCCGAGGCCGCTCCCGAAGCCCAACCTACGGGTGCGCATGCGTTGCAGACGGATGAATTCTGGAGCGATCTGAAGGGCTTCTTGATGCAGAGACTAAAAGACGAGGCTGAAGCGGAGCATCTTTCAGGTCTCTTCAAATCCAGTTGGCAATCGAACCAGGCAAACCCGTAGATTAATAGCATGACAAAAACACACATTAAATAGATAATAAAATGCCAACGACTGCCATATACCAGCATGCGGTTTTATTTTCCGGGGTTACGTACGATACATGGTCAGGGCTGGCAATTATGCGAATTTACGTTCCGCCTCCGGAAGTAAACTCGTTGGTTACGACCCCCAGGGGAAACGAAAACCCCATGGTATCCTCGCGCCTGTTTCCATCCACTCACTATGCACTCCTACTCATTTCATTGCTTGCTTATTTTTGGCGTCTCAACTCTTGAAACGACCGTAGGTATGTTCAAATTCCAAGGCCACTCGCTTCTATAAGGCAGCGCGAAGTGGTCATTGGGCGGTTTCGTGACAGCGCGTTTAACCAGCAAGACCCTTGCTGACGGTCTTGAGGATGGAATCGTACTCGATGTCATCATCGTCGTTGGCCTGGAGCTCAGCAGCAATGCCAGTGAGCGAACGCTTAAGGGCCTCCTTGGAGGAAGCGTAGATCATCTTGGGCTACAATGGGAAGTCAGTCTTCCTACGCCCCAAAGTTGGCCAAACAGTATGGGCCTACGTACCTGAATACCAGCATCATCAGGGGACCAAGCGATGAAGGTGATCTTGTTTCTGACCAATCGTTAGTATTTTGGGCTGTAGAACAGGGCCACTTGCAGGCTGGAGTTAGGCTGCATACCGGATACCATCGCCAGAGGCCAGGCTGTACTCGAAGTCGTAGACGGCGTAACGGGGACCCTTGCCAACGGCACCCTATAGCAAAAGCGTCAGAATTGGCGATTCGACTTTCTTCTCTCTCATTTGTTAAATTGGCATGCGTACAGTTCGGCTCTTGGCAGTAGCGTTGACAAGCTTCTCACGGAAGTCCTCCCAGTCGTTGTTGTCGGAGGCGTGCTCAACAACAATCTCCTTGTAGTCGTCAGAAAGCTTGTAGACGATGTACTTGTACTTCTTGTTAAGCTTCAGGTCGTTGAAAGCAGTTATGCAGTCCTGGGAAACGGTGGCTCTGTTGGGGGAAAGCAAAGCATGAGGTTAGCGCGGTTGTCTCAGAATTTGGTGCCAGGTTGCTGCGTGCTGCCCCGCGGCGGGCGTCATAATCATGATCGAGGGGGAGGGGAGATGAGAAGCGAAGCGAGGTCAAACCGCGGGGGAGAAATGAATCTCTGCCAACGCGCGCGAATAAAATAATTGGGAAGAGGAGCGGGAGCACGAACCCAGATTGAGACTATTGGAGACTGTTAAATTCAGTGTCTTTTTGGTGGTTTTGGAGAGAAGCTTACCATGATTGCGGTCTACGTCAGGAGACGGTATCTTTAGGATGAGGGGTGGTCGGGCTTGTGGGAGCTTAGAATTAGCTATCAAGAGTAACAGGGAGTTGGGGAAAGATGGAATATTGGGTGTTATGTACGATGATGGAGACAATAAGGGGTTGTCGACTTACCGAAAGTAGAGTATGGATGAGAAAAGAAACAAACAGTCTCACGATGCGAAAGGACAAAGTCGTATGGAAATGGCCGCTCGAGAGTAAGAGAGTGAGAAGTGGGTTGTATCTTAGTTTAGGCGGTAGAGGGAGAGAATTGGTCTGTCCCATAGAAAGGCGGGGCCGTTGCGGGAGAAACTTGAGTCGAGTCTGGCTGGACGTCTCCTCTCCTCCTCCCGCTCCTCATTTCTTGCCCGGTGGGGGTTGCCAGTGATAGACCATCCACGTGACTGACCCAGCTTGTCAAATAAGGCATTAATCTATCATGTCTCATATTTTTTGTTAATAGATGAAGTCTGAAATATCTATAACGTAGCGTTACTCTAAAAAAAAAAAAAAAGAAAAAAAAGATACTGTCTATTCCTTCACGTTTGATGTATAATACTCTATCCGAGCTGTCGACTGAAACAAACTAAACCCTTGCTCGCAACTCGTCATCCTGTTCATGCAATAAACCCCTGCTGTTTATCTCGGCGTCTCGGAACCTGATTTCAACCCACTTAAGACACTGTACCTCAAAGTAAACATTCAGCCGTTGGAATAGGTTGGATGTAAATTTTCCATCTACCTAATGAGTATGTTGGCAACGGCAGGTAAGCAAAGCAGAGAGATAGCTACGCAGGGCAGGGCAAGCAGATATAATGTTTAACATTTTCCTCTCTTTTTGTATCTCATATCTTTTCATGCTAGTACTACAATCAATGCTATTATACATGGCTCTCAAAAAGTAGCCAGAAATTCCGTAAGGGGTATGAAGACAAATGCCGTGGTCCGACAACTAATAGAGAGGAGATGAGTTTGAAAGACCACTACACCTGTCCCGTCATAACACGCGAACCATTGTGCGCCGTTCGTCCGTCCAGCTTTTGCTTTTTTGTTATACAACACAACATCAAGTCATATCATTCCATCTCTTACATCATACCGCCCATACCACCCATGCCGCCCATGCCACCCATGCCACCCATGGGAGGACCGCCGGGACCCTTCTCCTCGGGGGCATCGACAATGGCAACCTCGGTGGTACCGAGAAGAGAGGCGACACCGCTGGCGTCAATGAGACCAGTGCGGACGACCTTGAAGGGATCAAGGATACCAGCGTTGATCATGTCAACGTACTCGCCCTTGGAGCTGTCGAAGCCCTTGTTGAAGTCACCGGCGTGCTCGTCAGTGAGCTTGCCGACGACGACCGAGCTCTCAAGACCGGCGTTCTCGATGATGGTTCGGGCAGGGCGGGTGATGGCGTTCTTGACGATGCTGACACCGAGCTGCTGGTCAAAGTTGGCAGTGGGGACCTCGTTGAGGGCGTGGGCAGAGGCCTTGATGAGGGCAGTACCACCACCGGGCAGGATACCCTCCTCAACAGCGGCGCGGGTGGCGTTCAGAGCATCGACGAATCGATCCTTCTTCTCACCGACCTCAACCTCGGAAGAGCCACCGACCTTGATGACGGCAACACCGCCAGAGAGCTTAGCAAGACGCTCCTGGAGCTTCTCCTTCTCGTACTCAGAGGTGGTGGGGTCGGCAATGACACCACGGATCTGCTCACATCGCTGAGCAATGGCGTCCTTGCTGCCGCTACCGTTGAGGACGATGGTGTCCTCCTTGGTGATGGTGATGGAACCAGTAGATCCGAGCATGTCGGGGGTGGCCTTGTCAAGCTTGATGTCAAGCTCATCAGTGAAGACAGTGCCGTCGGTGAGAATAGCGAGATCACCAAGGATGGACTTGCGGTTGTCACCGAAGCCAGGAGCCTTGACAGCAGCGACCTGGAGCTGGCCACGGAGCTTGTTCAGGATGCAGACAGCGAGAGCCTCACCCTCAATGTCCTCAGCAATGATGACCAGAGGTCGGCGCTGCTGGGTGGAGACCTCAAGAGCGGGGATGATGTCCTGGACAGCAGAGATCTTCTTCTCGGAGAGGAGGATGAGAGGGTTCTCAAACTCGACCTTCTGGGACTTGGTGTCGGTGATGAAGTAGGGGGAGACGAATCCACGGTCGAATCGCATACCCTCGGTGACCTCGAGCTCATCGGCAACGGTCTTGCCCTCCTTGCAGGTGATGACACCCTCCTTGCCAACCTTCTCCATGGCGTTGGCAATCATCTGACCAATGTGAACGTCGCCGTTGGCAGAGATGGTAGCGACCTGAGCAATCTCAGCGCTAGTGGTGATGTCTCGCTTGTTCTTCTGGAGGAACTCGACGACGGCCTCAACAGCAGCCTGGATACCGCGGCGGAGGTCCATAGGGTTGCAGCCGGCCGCAACGTTCTTGACGGTCTCGGAGAAGATGGCACGGGCGAGAACGGTGGCGGTAGTGGTACCGTCACCGGCGACCTCGTTGGTCTTGGAGGCAACATCCTGGAGGAGCTTGGCACCGAGGTTCTCGAACTTGTCCTTGAGGCTCACAGCGCGGGCAACGGTAACACCATCTGCAATGTGTTAGTTCGAGTTTTGCAAACGTTTTTTTATAGCTTGTACGAACCCTTGGTGATCTTGGGAGAGCCGAAGCTGGACTCAATGAGGACATTTCGGCCCTTGGGACCGAGTGTGGTAGCAACTGCCTTGGCGAGGGTGTCGACACCAGCGAGGAGAGCGGCACGACCCTCAACACCAAACTTAAGCTCCTAGACAATCTGTTAGCAAGCAATTCACGGCTCACCGTAGAAAAGTATCATCATACCTTGTGAGCAAATCGGACCTGCTGGCTAAGGCTGCCAGCTCGGTACTTGGTGGCTGCCGAGGACAGGACAGAGGCTCGGGCCCGGGTGCTCAATGCGCGCTGCATGATTGTGGAATTATGGGGTATATGGTAGAACTACAAGAAAAGGAGAAAAGAGAAACGCTCGTGAGGAATTCGACCTTGGGAGAGAGGACGGACGAGGAAAAGAGGTTGGGGGAGGTGAGGGAGACGAAAGGTTGAGTTCATATGATGGCGAGCGACTGAGAAGCTCCCAAAAAAATGGAATCGTCCCGTCGCTCGGAGTGTCGGATTCGGTAAAACCCAGAAGCGACGCTAAACCAAATATGTATAAGCCCCACCGGCCATCAACTTCTACACCTTTCCAACGACATCTGTGAAGCTCGCTGCTAAACGCCCTGGAAGGTCTGGGAACGGGGCATTTGAAGGCCTGGAACTCATATTACCGGAGCCATAGCCGAGGGCAGTAGTCCAAAGAGCGCCTCTGACTGGAGTCTGACGGGTCACGCGCGGCTTTCAATGTCCAAGCCAATTCTCTCCACGAGCAAAAAGACTCCACTGCCGATGTTGCATGACAAATTAGTCATCTGGGGTTCGCCGATTTTCCATGGGGCTTAATCGTGTAAGCTGTCTGGCCAGCATCTAGGTTGAGATGTTTTTTTTGGCTGGGAGATGCCTCGTCTTTGGTGTTTACACGGCATCGATACCACTCACTGCCTCGATAGGTAGATCATATAAGCTCTGAAAGTCATTATTTAACAAGCATTGACTGCAAAAGTCTTTCATTCCTTCAGAGTTCAGACCAATATGGATGTCAAAGAGATGAGAGTCCGACCATATAGAACCCAATATATCAACTGCGAGCTAAAGGTGGGAATTAGAGAGCAGGCATGTCACACGAGTTAGAAATTCTGTTGGGGCATTCAAAATTTTATGAAAGGTCAAATTCAACTAACTACAGGCAATAGCATGAACCGACTCCAATCTTTTTATCGGTACAGCCAACTCGAGGGCCATGACAAGCATATGATCTTGTCGCTATTACATCAAGTTGATCAAATTTGTGCCGTCTGCACGACATCTGCATGATGAGTCCTGATACTCAGTTCGATTCGCCATCTAGTTGCCCGCAATGCGGCGGCGCTTGAACTTGCTGACCATGCGGTAGAGAGAAGATCGCTCACTTCGCTCCACAACTTCAGATTCGGTGGTAGCCTTCTTCTTCTCGGGTTTCTTAGAAGCCGCAGTCCACACCTGGGTGTCAAGTTCGGGCTTGTCGTAAAAGCTCACGGAGGTGTTGCTTGAGGGAATGCTCTCGTTCGCAGACATGTCTTTGCGAACTCCCTGCTGCCAGATACCAATAGCTGACTCAAGAGCCTGGCGAGTGTGGAGACGGGCAGTCTCCTCAATAGTTTCCTCAACGGCCTTCTTGATGACTTGAGGGAGCTCGTGCGAGAGATTGCTGACAAGCTGATTGGCGCTGGCAAGGTTCTGAGCAGTTGCATGGTTGTTGTAGGCTTGAGGTTCCAGAAGGTCTTGCATACGGGCAATGTGCGCATACTGAAGATCAAGTTGCTCTCGTACGGCTTTGTTCTGCTTCTCGAGAGCATCGTTTTGCTTCTTGAAGAAACGGCTTTCCTTGCGAAGAGAGAAGGATTGATTCTGAAGAAGATCGTACTGCCGCTGAAGAGCATAGTCTTGCCGCTGGAGGAAACTAGCTTGCTTCTGGGTGAGGTTGTTCTGCTGTTGAAGGGCACGATCATGACGCTCAATGAAATGGCCCTGTTGCCGGAGTAGACCGTTTTGCTGTTCGACATTGACAGAAAATCTGCTAACGTTCATGCGAAGAGGTCCGGTGGCATCTGCGATACCCTGCTCGATAGTGTGCTCAACCATAGAGCACATGTCATCGTCAACGTTGATGAAACCATGATGAGAGGGACGCTGAATCATTGCGTTGTTAGCTTGGTAGTAGCGATGCTCCTTCTCAACAGCCTGAAGGTAGTGGCTGACCCGGCGAGCGGCCTCCTTCTGGGACTCGCACTGGCGACGAGATGCGGAGCGTTGTTGAATACCGAGGGCGATCTGTTCGCGAAGATGAATCCAAGAAGGCGGAGCAGGCTTCAAGATATCGCCACGGACACGTCGAAGATAGACGAGCGAGTTGAAGTCCTCGGCAACAGCTTGAGCATCGAGAGTGGTCTCCGAAGTGCCAGGGAATTCACCGTTGTGGCGAGCTTCGGCGAGCGCCAGAGACATGGCATGGATTTCCTGGTTGGTAAAGACTTGGCCATTATGGATAGTGGCCCTCGTGTCAGGATTCCAGGGTTGGTAGGGGTGTTGAGGAGTCCTAGGGCGGAGAAGAAAGGCTTCGATGGGTGACTCGGGAGGAGAATTGTCCCCGATACAAGTGTTGCTCTCGAGGGAAGTCTCATATTCAGAGGTGGCGGAGCCTTCAATGTCCTCATCCTTGTGAGTAACAGCAAGCTTCTCGAGATGAGCAACGACGGGTGACACAGTGTCGTAGTCAGGCGTGATAGTGCCAGGCTCAGAATCGCTGTCCTCGAAAGTGACCTCGAGAGGAGTGCGAGGAGGAGTAGAATCCCACATGGTGAATGATTCTCGGGTAGCAATGAAGCCCAAATGCAGCAGCGATATTGCTTTATTTGACAGCAATATGGTAGTGTTTCTTGATTGTGTCAGCTCGGTCAGAAGATATGCGGAAGATGCAATGAACACTCACACGAAGCAGATGCAACTCGAAGCTTTTGGGAAGAACTCAACAATACGAAGACGCAGTTGGCATGAGCAATTAATTTCAGCGATTAATTTCAGCGCTCGGGAAAGAAAGACGATGCTAATGAAGCGTGATGTTGGGAGAGAAAGCCGATCCTGAGCGTGTGTGTAGAAGAAGAGAAGACCACGGCCCACGAGGAGGAAGAGAATCGGAGTGCGCTTGTAAGTACATGCGGAGTCAAACGCACTTGGGAACCCCCTCCAAAGGGATCAATTAACGCAACTCCTATTGTCTTATTGTTGTTTGACTGCGACAATATAACGGGTGCATACTCGTTGTGGGGCTTCGATGGCTGCACTTACACCGGCACTGACAGTGCCTGGCAGCTGGCGAAGGAATTACGGCCGGCTGGTCAGAGTCTTGTTAGCCTTGTCGAATGGTGCGTTCCCAAGCGAGCAATCGAGGGCGGTTATCTTCTGTTTTGAAGGATATCGGTACAGTCAAGCATTTACCTTTGTGTGAAGTATAAAACGAATACCTACCTGTCACATGTTCACAACGAGATAGTGAAATATAAAGTTCATGTTTCCCACATTAATAATGGGTTATCGTATCGTTACGTGACTACTTGGATGTCCTAAGATTATCCTCAATCCGGTGTATTTCAACCTTAACCCTGCGTATGCGCTGTCACATCCTGACCAGATATCTAGCTTGCAATGAGGTTGATGAAATCCGCAATACTTCTGTTCCAAAATCCATTCTTCTTCCCGTGTGTCTCGGTCGAAGTGCTTAAGACTCGTCAGAAGGGGGAGCGTCTATCGTGGCAAGTCAGTAAATGATGAAAAAATGAAACGAATGGAAAAGACGTACCAGAGAGGGAGCTGTGAGAGTCAGCGGCAGCCTCGTTCTGCTCTTCGTTCTGCTCTTGCTCTTGCTCTTCCTTCTTGACCTTGGGCTTGGCAGCGGCAGCCTTGGGCTTGGGCTTGGGCTTGGACTCCTCATCGTCGTCAGACTCCTTCTTGGCCTTGGAACGAGGGGTTCGTGACTTTTTGGCGCTGCCAGTAGCCTCACCCTTGGCCTTGCGCTTGGTGGGAGTAGCAGGAGGAGTGTCAGCACCTTCATCGCCGTTGTTGGTGGCGGCGAGAGCACCAGGGCGAGAGATGCCATGAGCCTTGAGCATACGCTCGTATCGCTTCTGCCTGTCGAGTAACGGGTCAGTATTTGTAATGCAAGAGACGGCAGGGATACTTACGCAGCGGCCTTGGTCACGATATCCAGCTCTTCGGCGACGGCCTGAAAGTCAGGCTATATTTGTCAGTGAGATAAAGTAAAGGTCTGTGCATTCCAATGACTTACTCGGCCATTGCTGGTATGTCCAATGCAGGACACAAGGAACTTGACCTGATCGGCAGGGTCTTGCTTAGACATGATGACAGATGTAGGTCTAAAAAGGGTGAGCGACAAATACCAAACCAAGGTAAGATGAGAGTAAAATCTGGAATGAAGGATAAGAAGTTTCAAGTGCATACAGTGTTTGATATTGGTGTTATGGTGGACGGTGCTGGTGATCGAGTTTGAGTAAGAGGGAGGATGATGGGAGGATGAAAGACCAGAGGGGGGGAGAAGAGGAGTCTAAGTTAGCTCGAATGAACAAAGACTGGGCTGATGTGAAGAGGGCAATAAAAACAAGCGCTGAAACTCGTAGAGGCACAGGCAACAATTATCTGTCGGTGACTTGGAGGATGGGACGAAAAGGCAGCAACCAAATAGACAGACCACGACGGGATTACATTGACTCCTACGTAGCATTCAAACCAATACCCGTAGTAACGTAACGGCTGACCAAGATCCATATCACCGTAGTGACCGGTTGTTGGAATTATTATTCACAATAGCTCTTGCGGGATCTCTCTGACCTGACGGCCGTTGCCAGCTGCCAGCTGCATGCCGTTAGGGGTGCACCAAGAGCAGTTGTTTATCTTCATACTAACCCTTAGGATAACCCAAGTAATACTTGAAATGTCATCAAAAATGCTTCTGGCCTCATAGACATCATTTCTCGTAATTGGTTCGCTCACGATGATGATTAAGGGGTAAGCCCACTTGACATTGGTTTTGATGGAACTCGACAGTAATTTCTTACCAAGTGATATGTCTACCACATAAGACACCAAGAGATCTCAAGAGTTAGGAATGCGGGTTTCTTGAATAATTTGAAGGATGGTTTTCTTTTTCTCTTGGTGTAGCTCACGCCAACTTGAAATCAGTCTGGTCGGGGTTTTTGAACTACAGTGTACATGTCACCACTTGTCATCACAACCGGGTTCAAAGCTTCAAATGTTTTCTCAATGTGTTATTGTCATTGATTCAATATCTTGAGGATATTTCTAGCCAGATATCTTTGATCTCAGCTCTGTTCGTAGTGCCGTGATGCAACTCATAGCACAATACATGATCCATAGTACCGTGCTCTCAGTGTCTCCGTGTGCCCATCACTTAGTTCGTATCCTCATCTCCGTCTTCAGACTTGACGTTCTTGGCCTCAGGCTTGACCTCGTCCTTGACATTCTCGTCATCATCCTCGCCGTCTTCTTCCTCAACCTTCTTGGAGGGCTTCTTGGCAGCAGGCTTACGGGGAGTGCGAGGCTTCTTGGCGACCTTGTCCCCAGAGGCGGCGGAAGAACCCTTTCGAGGGCTAGCAGAAGCGGCGGAGGCATCACCACGCCAGCCGTGCCGAACAGACATCTGGCGGAAACGTTCCTTGGCGCATTTGGCGTCCTTGAGGCTGAGGGTCTCAGCGACGGCAGTCCAGTCGGCGTCGGGCTTCTGGGTCATGTTGTCGAAGATGGCCTTGATGAATCGAAGCTCACCATCTGTGAGGCCTATAGGAGAACCATCCTCGCCAGAGCTCTTCTTGGGGGCCATGATGGTTGATAGGCTGTGGTTGTGTCAGTGTTTGATAACGAGGGCTAGATGTTTATACAAGAAACATACTAGCTGATGAGTGTTTGAGAGGTGCCAATAGTACTTAGTGATAAGTCCTTTGGATAAACACGACTATCTGTTGTGTGTTGGCAGAAAAGTGTGTGAGAGGATGGAAAGGTTGGGAGGGAGGATGATGGGAGGGGTTTTATGGCTGGGCCCAGGCAAGAGGAGTGCCAGAGCTAGAGGGTGAATTCAGAGCTAGCCTGCTGCATTAACAATACAGAAGACAATGGACGAGAACCACTATTGTTAAGTGTAGTCGCGGGGAAAATAGGTAGTGTGCATAGGTTGCTTGTCACTGGCAAACAGCTGCACACGGAACGAAGGCCGAGAAGAACCCAAGAGCGTCTGAGCAAACATGCCTCCATCGGCTATTTTCCCTCTACTGGAATTATTTACTAGCGGAATGAGTGGTTAATTTGGACGACCAGACAAGATGATCATGTGTCGGCCTCGTGGTCACCAAAAGTCTAGGATCAAGTGAGAGGACACTCCTCAACCACCGCTCATGATCAACACTTTCTACAAGATAGATTGCTTGCATCATATCGAAACTGCACAAAGGTACGAGTACCTTTGTATACTTTTGATTCATCATCGTGATTGTTGTGTGGTATTATGTCACTATCCCTAGCTGTCGCATCCTGATATGACATACCATCTTGTTCCATCGACCCCAGAGTTTCAACCACCCTTATAGATCGTAGTCTTCAGCTCGAAGCTGCATGTCTCCTAAAATTGACTCAAGATTACTGGAAGAAAGGGTAATCCACCTCGAGATCATCGATGCCGACGGAAATAGTCTCCTTCTCAGGCGTCTTCTCCGAATCGTGATCCTCATCCTTGACAGGAGGCTTGGGCATGTCCTCGTCTTCGTCATCAAAGATGTCGAAGGACTCCTCTTCTTTCTTGACCTTGCTGCTCTTGCCCTTTCTCTTGACACTGCGAGGTGTGGTGGTCTTGGAGACGCGACCGCCAGCTGGCTTTTTGGGGGTGACGGGAGCACGAGCAGGAGTGGAAGTCTCAGTAGAAATGCCCAACTTGCGCTTTACTTGGCCGAAGCGGACCTGAAGACGTTTGGGTTAGTACAGATTCGGGATGATAGATGAGGTGGGATGATAAGGTGCAATGTTATGGTACATAGACATGGGAAAGAAAGGCATATAGGATGAAACTCACTTTGGCGACATCGGCATTCTTGAATCCAGCCTCGATCGCAACAGCGTTCCAATCAACGTCGGCCTTGTTTCGAGTATGCTTGACGATGCTGAAGAACAGCATAGCCTCAGCGGCGGTGGGCTCTCGCTTGTTGTCAGCCATGGTAACGCTGTTCTGGAAAGTGTCAGCTTGGGATAAAGGGTCAAGCGTTCAGGAGGGAGTGTCCAGTCTTATTACATTTGTCTTGTGGAGTGAAAGTTTGTATGTGTTCCTGATGTGGTTGTTGTGAGAGTAGAAAGAAAGGAAATGCTTGGGGTGAAAGGGATGATTAAATATGCCAAAGGATAGAGAGATTTGATCCCAAATATTAGGAGAGAAACAGGCCACAAATGCAATAGAACTATTAGAGCTTGGTTAATTGTAGAGCCATTGTTTGGTCGAGGGGCAACCTATGCTAGAGAAGGCGGACGATTCACTGCACATCAGTGCAGGCAGACTTGCAATAGTGACGGCTCGCTTGTAAAGTGAAGGGTGCTCGCTTTACTCCCTATAGTTGCATTGGTGGTGTTATTGTTTCCCCTTTTTGCCAGTATTCTGAGGCACTATGGCACCGCCAGCGACTAAGTATTATTCACATCTCTGCTGCACCACAAAAGACATACAAGCCATCGAGATCGCTAGTCCCTTGGTGCTTCGTTTAGACGCAATATTTATAAGGCACGATATAGCATGGAGATCCCTCATGAGATGGCATTTAAAAACGCTAGGTAAAACTCTCAGAGCGACATATGAGTTCCAAGAAGGTAGATTCCAGTGACCAACAACCATTTTTGTCACCTGCCCTTGTTAAACCATGATAATTGATCCAGGGCAGACCTTGAGTAGAAATCAGAGTTGAGTAACACCACAACAGTAGGAGATATAACAAGTAAAGCCACATAAGAAAAGTCATTGTCATTAAGTCATATAAGGAAACGCAATCTACCAGAGCACCAGTTTTGTACAGCAATCCTCTATTTGTTTCGTCTCGTTTCGTTCTTCCTTTTTACGTCAAAAGGATGTGTCGTCGAGGTGTTCCAGCCATTCATTATATTCTGGAAGAGACGGAGCACTGTTGAAATCAAGGGCAACAGGACTCTGAGCGCCACCCATGTCGGATTTGTAGGAAGTCAAATCGTAAGGGGGATCAAACGTATTGAAGGTGGGCTGCCCCACGGCGATGGGATCGTGGAGAGGTTGTGCCATAAAGTCGGGAGCAGTGTCCATGGAAGGACCGAAACCGTTGCGCAATCTCAAGTCCTCAAGGGATGCCGAGTTGATAGCATGAATTTGAGGCATGTCATCGCTGCAAGGAGTGAGAAAACGATTGTTGAAATCGTCACGATTGTCGGTCAGGTAAGGAGATGAGGTTGATGCGGGGGAGAACTGCGCGAGATAACCGTGTTGGTTCTGTTCCTGCTTGATAAGAGGACTTTGGCGAATTTGGGCATAAGTTGCAAGGCTTGCCGTCGATTCAGACTTGGTAAGGATGTCTTTCTTAGGCTGCTGAGTCTTCTTCGACTTTGTTACCCGACACTTGTCTACAGGACGAGTTCTCTTTTGTGGCTCGTGACCATTAACAGTAGCGCGGAAACGAGCAAAACGCATCCTTGCAGCATGGCCATTTGTAATGGGTTGTAGGAGTACGGGGTCTGAGGCGACTGCGTTCCAGTCAATCTGAGAATAATGTTAGGGGTGTGTCCAAGACGGCGTTGATGGTTGAATCAACTCACGTCCTTGAGGTTCTTCTGATTCAAGATGGCAAGAAGAAACCGAGCCATGGCGTTCTCACTGTTGGGAGTCATTATGAATGATGTGTATAATAGAAAAGGAAGAGAAAAAAGTGATTATAAAACAAAGACAGAAGTAGTGTGTCGTGTTGTGGTAAACCGAAGCTCAGATGCAGGCAAGAAACGTCGGAGAGATGTATGGATTAGAACATGTGATAACAGTATGAATAACTGCTAGGCAGGAGCTTATGGATGCCTTAAGAAGGGTGACGAAGATATGGATCGAAGCGGCCCGGGTATAAGGTTGCCGAGTCGCAGATGAGTAGACAGTTGACTCGGCTCTGAGTCACTGTCACGGTGAAACTTGACTCGGTGAACTCAAAGAAATAATTCAACAAGACTGAAGCACGCCCAAGGATAAATCGGGCGGATGAAAACAATTGAATTTGAGTCGTTGTTTTTTCTTTCTTTCAAGGAATCTTGCAGAAGTTGAGGGTTTCTCCAAGCCAACAAGATAAACGAGGCGAATGGGCCGAGAGCAGTCGTTTCGGGAGGGAACCCGTCTTTGGAAGGGAGCCCGGGTCAGCAGAGCCAACGTAGTCGATTTATATGTGCATGTGAGTGCTCCGGATTGTTACGAATGAATATGAGGAGTTTGAAGCCTGATGAAGAGCATGAACGAGACGAGAGGCGGAGGAGGCAAAAAGAAGAGAAGAGATGGAAAAGGGAGACAGCACTAAGAAGAAGGAAAAGAAGAGTAAGAGAGGAGATATGTGTTATATGTACGAATCCGCCGTGCAGTAGTTGTTTGCTAAGACCTAACCTAAAAGTGATGCCACACACACCTCTCCAGTATATCTACACCCATCCATCCCAAACCAGGCAGATATCAATACAGGGGAAGGATCTATCCCAGTCCAGGCACAGCATGGGTCTTGTAGCGCATTGCTGCACTGCTAAGAGCCCTGAGAAAAAAAAATGTCTGAGAATAGGTATCCATGAATGAAGGAAAGGTCAATGATGGCGACGATGCTCCATAGTTGCCTGAATTGAAATCTCCTCCTGTCGGATTCAAAGACGATCCCTCCCGTTGCTGGAAAATGGGGCACGACGAGGGGCTGCGGTCAGCGCGAACACCGCGTAAAGTGGTTGCTCGCATCCCCGCTAAGCCCACTAATTCTAAGTCTAAGACAGCGACCCATGGCCCCCGCGGCCCCTTGTCGCCGGAGCTATGGGGCGCTGCAGCCATTACCTACGCTCCAGCGGGTGCCGCCCGGGCAGTTTCCATTAATCAATTAATGGATGGAATAGGGCCAACCTGTCCATTGAGACAGATCAGTCTTGTTCACGATATCGATTGACATGGATTTTATGTGGAATGATGGAGAGAATTTAATGCGACTCATGTTTCATCCATTTAAACTCTCAATAGTCCCTTCAAAAAGTGAACAAATACATCTCGTAAGCTCAAAGCCAGCCGAGAACACTTCAATTAACCAAAGACAAGATTTCTAAATCAATTCATTGGGACAACATTAAGCTAAAGCAAGCTTCGGACAGGGGTGTCGAGCCGAGGAATGGAGTGAAACCACAACGTATGACTCATTTCGCTGGTCACTGACGAATTATCAACGGCACTTGAGGCATACGACATGCGACGACGCAGGGGGATAAAACTTGAAGCGAACCTGGTTGGGTAACTTTGCGATCCATAGTAACAACGATGGTTGTTTACATGACCTCGTGGCATTTTTCTTAGATGCATCTTGAATTGGTTGAATGATTGAATTGAGCTTAAAAACTTGATGTTGGTGTGTGGGAAACTTCACAATGATGCGAGATGTAATTGAGACGAGACAAGAGGGATTGACTGGACTGTGTTCGGATCCAACCCAAAAATGGCCACTTTACGCCCTGACACTCAAAGAATGAAAGAAATTGCAGCATGCAGCCGATCCGCCGAGGTTTGGTTTGCCTTTTTGGCCATCGACGCTCAGCTGAGGGGTGTAGCCTAAAAAATGTTGATGGATGCAAGCCGAGACGACGAGGACGAAAAGCAGCAATTCAACAACCAGAACAGCTGAGGAAGTCTGGAAAGTTCATGTGTATGTTATTTTTGGGATAACAATGCATTTATTCTATCACGAATTGCTTCTACGGTCGCGTACAGCTTTCTATTCAATTGTTGGTCGTTATGGAGGGCATGAGATGAAGTGGGTGGGAGACGCGACGGGCGCGAAGCTGGTGGGACCTTGTTCGTCAGGAAATGGGAACGAAAGCACGTGAGACTGTGCTCCACTTCATGTCCTCTTTTCTTGTCCCCTTTCTCTTTTCTCATCCAGGGAACCAACCCCCTTGCTTCAGAGTGTGGCGCAACTCAAATCCTTTGCCACTCCGTTAGCTCCAGTTTTGGCTACCGTTTTGATCACGAAGCTGCACCGTTTTGAGAATCTGATTTGCTACCTGCGCAACTCAAAGACCAGACTGTTGAGTTTTGTTGTTTGGTTGTCATACTACACTAGGTCAAGCCACTTATCATCAGCAAAAATTCTATATCTAATACTTCCGCACCTTTCCTCAATGATCCTTCTTGCATCCTCAATAAGATTAAGCTCAAGTAAAAACGCCAAGTCAAGATGCTGCCTAATATTCAATGACTTCTCCGTGTTTACAGTCACCTTCCTCAACAATCATCATCAAACAAAATGACATGACCCGGCAGAGGAAAAAGTAAAAGGCCCAAAAAGCAATCACAAATGATATCCTACCCAATTACTTATCCAATATGGCACATCTCGATCGGCTGATGTATCGGAGCCATCGTTCATCCGAATCCGATACCTGCCTTCCCCATGCCAAGAAGGTGCAAAGGACGGGACGAGGAGCTTGGACCAATCTGTTCCGTCCAGTCAGTCCTTCCAGACTCTCCCTACCTTATTACTACCTACATTACCTTAACAATTTCTCACCCGACTACACTATCAATTTTCCCATTGATCCAGACGTTGCCTTAACAGCTTCTAACCATCAAACGTCGCGTTACCGCCTCAATACCAATCAATTTCTGTCAAGTCGCCGTTGACATTAACTACTGTTGTCCAATATGAATAATAAAAACTGGAATGATAGGGCAGACAAAGACTTGTTCTTTACTATTCTCTCTGTTAAAAACATTGGCGTCATAAGCGGCTCTGAATGGACCACTATTGGTAACCATATGAGAAGTCTGGGCTATGGCTTCACCAATGAAGGCTGTCGGTAAGTTCTTTATAATTTTACTCTCGTTTCCTTCTTCCTTAATCAAGTTACGATGCGATCCTTCTCAATCGGAATTATAACCTGCCTATCACGTCTTAACAATTGGTGTTGGCGCATCATTTTACGCGTCAATGTTGACTTATACCCGCTGGTTATATCACATATATTTCTTTACTATCATGACACATACAACTTATTATAAACATAAACGCTGTTCTTAAATCATGCCTCTCGGGCTTTCATCAAGCAAAAAAACTAACAACATGCCAGTCAACATTTTCAAGGTCTGCGACGGGCTCAGAATAAGACAGAAACCACTGGCCCTAATGGAGACACAGTACGACGGAATGATCCGACTATGAATCCCATCACACGTCGTCCTGGGCCTGGCAGAGGTCGACCAAGAAAACAGCCTCCTGCCCCAGCAGAGGGTGCTCCCCATCCACCCCTAGCACCTGGCATCGTTCCTGGACCACCACCCAACTCTGCGCCCCCTTACTCCCAGGATGCCCAGCCTTATGGTCCTACTCCTGCTGATCGCCAACCTGCGCATCTTCAACCAGCACATGCTGTCATGAGACCAGACGGCATTTCTTCTGCACAGCCTGCATCACAAGCACCGCCTCCTGGCAATATGGCTCATGGCCCTGGCGCCGTTACATACCCAAGCCCTCCTTCTGCGTCTGCGCTCCCTCATAACTCTCCTCACCTCCACCCTCTTCAACATGGACCCTCTGTCCAGCCTGAGCAGCAATCGCAATCTGGTCAACAACCTCAACCAGATCAAGCTCAGTCGGCTCAACAATCTCAACCCGACCAACAACCACAGCCAACCACACAGCCTCAACTTGAACAAGAGGCGCAATCCAGTTACCAATCTCAGGAACTTCAACAGGAACCTCCACAGGGGACTCAGGAAGCTACTGATACAAGTGTCGCTTCTCAGCCCCAACTTCAACCTCAGCCCGAAGCAGCAGATCACGGTCATGAGCCTCATGCTCTCTTGTCTCAAGAACAATTGCAGTCGCAAAACGAAGACATAGACGCCGATGGCGATGCGGATGGTGAAGCAGATGTGGACAATGGCGAACCTAGCGCTAAACGACAACGTATGAATTCATCGGAACCTCCCAAGGGTGACGACATGGATGATGAAGCTGTGTTAGCCCTCGCAGCTCACAACGGTTCAACAGATTTTGCTTCCGAGTAAGTTTCAACAATCTACCTGACGTGAGGCACGCAGACTAACAGCTTCTAGTTTTGCTACTTATGGTGAAGCATAGTGGCTCCCTTACTAGACAAACTTGATACCACGGGCATGGGCGTTGGAAACCAGGAGTTGCGCAAATGGTTCTTGTTTTTTATTGGACAGAATAGATGTGGGCAAGCATGGCATGATGTGTTTTGCACAGTTTGTCATAATTAGGCGAAATGTTTGTTTTCGTCTGATGGGAATAAGGTCATATTTCTGCTATGATTATGCATGGAAGATGAATCATTGTCTACCAATATCAGCTGCTGGGACTATACAGATAAATAAGAAACAATCAGGTCTTAGTGGAAGAGTCGAGTGACTCGTTCTGTTTGGTCTCATTCAGAGGGCAGTTGTCTTGCACTGCAGCCGGTCCCCTTTACTACAATGCAACGAAGCAATGACCGGCACTAGTAATGCCTTCTTCTGTGAACCTATTATTATCAGCTATTGTTCCCTTCAACTCTTCTCTGCTCGCAGCCTTTCAGCGTCGCCTATTTATTCTCCGTCTCATGTTATCCACCTCCGCTTCTTCAACACAAGCACATCAACACCAACATCATTCCCTTTCCATTGCTCACTATCATCAACTCAACACCATCACCATGCCTGGAAAATCGAGCGACTGGGACAACACCGAGTTCCTCTTGGATCTCGTCGTTGGTCTCTACACTGGTGCTCAGACCAACAAGGGCTTGACTCCTGCGATCAAGGAATCTATCGAGGGGTACCTCAAGTCTCGCGGATACACGACTTCCTTTGACGCTGTTCGGTATGTGTTCACTTTTTCCCTTTATTCGAAAATGCAGGCTTCTGGCGCAAACATTGAAAAGCCTACGCCATTCCTCATCCTAAGGTTGGGGAGGATGTAGGTATAAATCTCCTAAGTCCCCTCGCATAGCATCTTCCCCTCCCTTCTCTCACCAACTTCTCATCTGCATCCACGCAAAGCACCAACACTGCCTTATCTGCCCTCCTCTACTCTACTCTACCCACTCTTCCTTTCCATATTTCCATCCTCGCAACCTGATTTCCCATCTACCCACCTATTCGATCAGCACCATGGCCAAGCGTCAAGTGATGGTTTGGGACGCCAATGTCCATGAGGATATCCTCATCAGCCTTTTTCAGCATGTCAAGCCCAGTTCTGAGGATTGGAGTAACGTCATGAAAGATCTCCAAGAAAAAGGATACTCCTTCACTGAGGGCGCTCTTCGGTACGAAGTTTCACTGCATTAGGTTGGCTGTTGCCTGCACAATGATTTCCAGTTTCTCTGCTTGTACCTTTCAACTCCTCACACTTCCCCACATTCTCTCATCCCTTCTCGATCCATATATCTTCATCCTTCTCCATCAACCTTCCAACACCACTCACCCGACATCATATACACCAAGTTCTATACTTTTGCTTTCTTGCCCTCACTTGCCTTACACATCATAATGTCTTCCAAGTCTGCCCGCGGTTGGAATGCCACCTCGCATGAGGATCTCCTCGCTCTCTTGGAGGAGATGAAGCCCAACAGGGCTATCCTCACCAACGTAGCCGACAAGATGCGCACCAAGGGCTACTCTTACTCCTTTGACGCGATCAAGTACTTTTGATCCTCTTGCATTTGATTTATCTTCTCAACTGACATCAAGCTAACTTTCTCTCCTCTCCAGCCAGCATGTTCAAAAGCTTCGAAAGAACCGTGACACCTCTGGAATCCAGAACTGTGGTTCTGAGACTGCCACTCCTCGCAAGCCTCGTGCCGCTGCTGCCCCCAAGGCTCCCAAGCGCACCCCCAAGCGAAAGGCCCCTACCAAGTCTGCTTCCATCGCTGAAGACGAAGACGACCTTGAGGACATGAAGTTGCAGCTCAAGATTGAGGAGGACATGGGGGATGATGATCTTCTGTCCCCCAAGGGTAACAAGCGAGCCCGAACTGCCACCCCTAAGTAAGTCGACCGCACAATATATCCGCTAGGTATTAATCTGACGATTCTCAGGGTTGAGCCTGAAGCCGACGACGAGGTTGACAGCTTCGAGATCTAAATCTCAATGCCCGTAGGTTGATACTCCTCTCCAATTCGCTCCTTTCTCATACTAACCTAGATTTTAAACAGTTTGCCTACATTTAACTTTTCCTTTAGCAAGCTCCCGACGTAACGAGGTAGATGATGAATGGATGGTGGATATACAGGCTTTGAAGCTCATCGCAGAGAAATAGGGGACGGAACTAGGCTATGATGGTTTGCATATGCCTGCATGTAACGATGGAATACGCCATTTGAGGGCGATATCATGAGCATGTCTCTGCGACGAATTGAAAACATCACCCACACTCGTACTCTTCACATTTAATTCCGTGATGCTTGATTGCTGTGCCAAAACCTGACACTTGACCACATCTTCAATTTCAAAGTTGGGATAGGACTCGTCGTTAGTTGTAGAATAATTGCAGATCGTAGTCTTCTGCTCTCTGCCACGTCGTGTTATCGAGGGGCTTTCCCAGCTGCAACATTGAGCACATATAGAAACGTTGTTCATCTGATTCACTATCTCCTCTAACCACACCTTTTTTCCCCCTTTCTAATTTCCCTATTCACTCTCTGAAATATTTCATCTTTTTCCCACTTCCATTCTATCATCCTTCTGATTCTACACTATTCACTCACCTTTCTCTTCCTTGCAGCCCCCAACCTTGATTATTCAGCCCCCTCACAGCATTTCTTCACCAATACCAAAGCACTCTTTCGATCATCACAATGCCTCCTACCGAGAAGAAATGGGATGCCAACGCCGAGCGCGATCTTTGCGTCGCCATCATTATGGGCGCCCAGGATGGTGAGCGTATGCGCTACAACTGGCCTAAGGTTCACAGCTCCATGGAAACTCTTGGGTATTCCTTTACCAAGGATGCCATCTCGTACGTATTTTACTCTCATCTCTTTTCTTCTCTCCTTGAGCGTTTCCCTTTCATCTCTTTTTAACACTCGACCCTTAAACGTAGCCAAAAATGCATATTTTCTCACCACCAAAACAGTCAGCACTTCAGCAAGACCATCATGCGCGAGTTCAAGGGTCGCCACGGAGAAGGTCCAGTCAACAGCTCTCCTGCTCCCGCTCCCAAGAAGACCCCTCGCAAGCGCGCAACTCCTGCCAAGAGAGGCAAGAAGAAGGCCGAGTCTGACGAGGACGATGAGGATACTGTCGAGTCTCCTCTCCCTAAGAAGATGAAACGCAAGAAGGAGGAAGTGGACGAGGACGTCAAGGTGGGCAAGATTGAGGAAGAGCGCGAACGCAGGTACGTTATGATTGGTTTTGGACCAGGAATTCCATACTAACTTACGTTCAGCGCTACACCTGAGAACGACCCGAGATTCGAGAAGTGGCTCGCAGGCACTGCTGTTGCCCAGCAGGAGATTTCTCACGACGTCTAGAGCTGTACAAAGGCTTGAGGAATGGCAATCGCAAAGGCGTAGCGCTATGGATTTTGATGGAAGATGGAACAGGAGATTTAAAACCCCTATGCACCGAAATGGTTGTCATCACAATAACATCGCTTTCTGATGCTTTCTCCCAACGACAGATCACACAACAATAATCAAGGAGATTTTACCTATCTGTGTACCCATATTTGGTTGCTGAGACGTAGTAACTCTTTTGGGGATGTTCTACATGGTATTCATGGCTCTTCCTTGACCTAATACTGGCTTCCCAATCACTGCTTAATCTGATTTTTACTTATGACAAAGTGATCACAGAGTGAGACGAGTCATTGCCACCTTGAGCAGGACTTATACATATAGGTCTCCTGATCTTCTTGGACTTTACCCCTTAAGCTTGTTATGGCTTTGTTTTCACCTAAAACGATTAGACAATAGATATCCATGGCAAGCAACATGTGGCCCCTTTCTCTAGCGACCAGTCTGGTTTTATTAGCTTCATATTTTGGCTGCCATCTCAGCTTCAATAACGGGCGGTTTCCCGTCAGCTTTCTACCGCTTCTTTGAGGCGGAGGCTGAACATTACAAACATACATTCACAATTCCATCTCCAGTCATCGTAAGAGTTCATAGTCCCCGTTCATTGTCCATAGAATTTATCATAAGCACCAGAAGCTACGAGATTGATATCATAGGTGGGCTATCATGTTAAGAAACAATAACGCAGAGCCAAATTAGTCGAGACAAGACTAGGACAAACAAAGCCAAGGCTAGGTCCCCAAATCTGGTTCAGAAATTTGTATGCAAGCTCAAGTACTAGGCTGATTCATTCATAAAGCAACAAGCACTGCTGTAAGCAACAGACACGAGACTACATAGTACGGTTTCAATCAAGTTCTAAGACATATGCATTGCCGCCCAAACGCCACTTCAAGTCATTAGAAACCCATCGGTTATCTCGGTCGTCGACCGTCCAGTCTGTTTCCTTCACTAGTCCCCTTCTTTTCAGGGGCCTTGGTCTTGTCATCTCCCTCTCCCTTTCTCTTAACCGCACCTCGGAGTGTCTGACCCTGACCAGCGAAGTGAGGCCTATTGGCATTCTCCTTTTCCTTTTCCTTGTCGGCGTCTGTCTTGACTGGCTTGATTTCGTAGCCGAAAAAAAGCTTGTTGGGGGCCAGACGCAGGGCTGCAGGGGCACCGTCACGCCTCTTAGGCATGCCTGGAATATCCACTGTAGGGACTGGGGTTGCTGGCTTGGGTGTTGAGGCCTTGCTGCCCTTCTTGGCGAGTTTCTGACCCTCTCCGAGAAAGTTGGTCACATTACTGGTTACTGAAGGCGCAATGGCGCTGTAGTTGATGGACTGGGCCATAGTTCCTTGGTTGTGCAACAGGCCTCCGGCAGGGGCACCGCCTCGCGTGCTTCTGGGGGTGCTTGTTCCACTCTTACGTTCAGGCTCAACGTATCCAACCGGTGGAGCGAACTCTACCGATACATCTGTTTCGATCATGCTGACTCCCATCTTGTCCGTCTCTGGCTTCACGTCGAGAACAGCCACGTCGTAGACTTCGTCGTTGTAAGCAAAGTTGAACACATCGCCCTTAGTCAGTGTGGCAAAGTTTCGGAATGCCTTTTCTAGGACAGCCTTGGGATCACTAATCTCAAGAAAGTTGACAGATTGAGGTTGCAGCTTGACCATCTTGGCCAATTCTAGTGATGTAGTACGAATCTGGATCATGTCGCCAACATCCATTCCAAGGGTTTCCATCATCTGCTTAACGTTAACAAGACTTTCCAGGGAGGAGATGCTGTGATATCATACCCATTGAGGAATGTATGCTCGTCCTTCCTCTGCGATAAACTCCAGTACACCAGCATGCGAGTGTCGCCCCTTCTCTCCGTTGATCAACTCCATGAGCAAGGGCCACTGTACGTGAAGCTTGGACACTTTGTCAAGGGCCGATGGTGGTAGGATGATCTTGGAGCCATAGTTGAGCTCTGGTCGTTCGGCACCAGGCGCCATGATAAGAGGATAGCATCGGTAATATTCGTCGAAGCGTTGCACGATGGGTCGTCGTCCATGGCGAGCCATGTTGTAGAGGTGCTCCGGATTAGCGGGATCATATCCGCCTCCAAAACCTGAGTACTGGGACAGGTCAGTAGTTGAATCAGAAGCTCCAGCGCTTGAATGGAATACGAACCATGGTCAAAGTGGTATGTTCGTATATGAAGTCTACTCAACGATTGTCGCAGGTTGTTGAAGATGTCGGGTTTTAAGATGCTCAGGCGGTCAGCAGTTGAGGCGGTTGTCTCGTCTGGAAATCGTGTTGCTCTGTCTTCTAGTGCTGAGGGCTAGTATCTGGGTTGTTCCGTAATGGATTTGCGGTCGCTATTGTAAGATCCGAAAGTTGAAAGATTAAGCTGGTCGATGCACGTTTGAAGGTTCGAAGCCACAAGTAACGTGGGGGCCTGTGGAGGCTACAGAGGCAGCTCTTGATGACGCAGTTACCGGGCTGACCTCCATAGTAGGACCGCCCGTGCTGTAGTAGCCCGCTCTAGGCTGGTACCTTAGTAGGCACCTATTTAAGGTGACACAAAACCACCCTAGAGTGACAAAGAATGAAAACATAGATCTAATTTATGTATTCGGCGGTACAGCATTCGACGAAGGAGGAAGAATGCATGCTTCATTATTATTTTTAAGCGATTGTCTCTTATTCTGATTTGATTTGGGTACATTCAGCAGCCTTATGGCCCTTGTGAATCTTTTCTACGCTTCTAGTGAAGGTTCATCGCCAATAGAAAAAAAGCAGACGGTTCAAGAAGGATAAGGATTAATAAACAGACCTGAGTTTTGACCACTCTCACGCTGACTATGTTACCTTCAAAGAGTTCTCATGGATGTCAAAGAGGTTGTTCGCACAATTTAGCCCTGGATCAGTGTCCAAGGTCTTGCTTCGTTTTTATACATGTTCGCTGGCCCAGTTTCGTTCTTGACCCCCAATCTTGCCCGCTCATGGTTCATGTACTTATTGATGGTAGCTGAGTTATCGATCAAGCTTGCCCAGACGACGAAGATCATTATCTAATCAAGCTTAGCGTATCTCTTATCCTAGAACTTTGACGTTCAAACGTCTAAGCTCCCTCAAAGCTTCCTTCATTTTCAATTAACCCTCCTCAGGGTACCAGAAGACTTGGCTGTCAAAACAAAGGAAAAATACTACTACGACAATTCATTTCAATTTAGACCAAAACCTGTTCGTTTATCTCTCATAATCCGATAGAAGTCATAGTCAAACAGCATGACGTCACGCCCTTCAGCCCGTCCCAAGCGCGACGGAGAGAACTTTGCGCGGACACATCATCACGATCATGACGAAACCGATTCTAAACAAGTCAAATTCGACTTGCGCAACCCATCGACACTTGCGCCAGACGCTCGCGAAGACGACGCCATCCTTGATGCAGATGTTATTGGCGGATCAGGGACCAAGCGCGGAGCTGTCAATCTCGATGGCTATGACAGTGATTCAGACAACGACAACTTCGACGTGCGCGCAGAGAAACGCAAAAAGGAAAAAGATGATGCAGCAAATTTTAAGGCCGAAGCCCCAGACGCTACAGCGAGCGACGACGACATGTTCGCTGCGGATGACGACGATGTAGCGGATGAAAATAAGGTTCCCGAAGAAGACGACATCGACGAGAGTGGCAGTAAGAAGAAAGAAGTTCGATTTCTTGATGCTGATCAAATTGATGGTGTTGAGAATACCAGCAGAAATAAGGAGGGCATTCGGCTCGATGACGCGGGAAGTAGCGACGATGAAGCTGACGTGGAGCTCGCCATACAAGAAGAGGGTGTCGACGAGGAGGTCGGTTTGGGAGGACTTAAGAAGAACGCACCCAAAGTTGAGGCATTCAACTTGAAGCAAGAAATGGAAGAGGGTCAGTTCGATCAAGATGGCAACTACGTTCGCAAAAGTGGCGACCCCGATGCTGTCCATGACAATTGGTTAGAAGGCCTCAGTAAAAAGGAGATGAAAAAGGCGGCAGCGGCGCATGAGAAGCGTGAGGCCGAGGCACGGAAGCAGCGCTTGGAAGATGACGAGATCCTCGTGTCAGAACTGCTGAAGACTCTGATCCTCAATCTCGAGCGCGCCGAGACGCCGCTCGAGGCTCTGGCCCGGCTAGGCAAAAAGCAAACAAAGCCCAAGAAGATCCCTAAGTGGAAGCTCAAGAAGATGAACAAGGGCGCTGAAGGCATGGACATCGACGGAGGGGATGATACCGAGGACCCGGAGCAAAAGAAAATAAAGGCATCGATTAACGCCATTACAGAAGCTGCAGACAAGCTTTTGAGCCGGGACTATGAGGAGATTTATGAACAAGAAAGGGAGCTGCTGGTCCGAGAATATCGCAAGGAGACAGGAGAAGATTGGGTGGAGCCAGCAAAGCAGGATGATGAGGAGCAAAGAGCGACGGTCAAGCCAGGAACGATGTGGGAGTTTAGATGGGCAGACGGACGTGACGGGGACTCCAAACAAGGACCTTACGATGGGGCTACAATGAAGGCGTGGAAGGATGCTGGATATTTTCCAGATGGCGCGGTCGAGTTCCGAGCCGTGGAAGAGGGACACTGGACTGCACATGTTGATGCCTTCGAGTAAGAAGAGGCTTCAATGACATGAAAGATCGCCTAAGCCTATGAGACAGAAGACAAATACCCAGAGAGCGGGCCCGATATGGCACAAATGACTGAATTGTTTTGTCCTTTCCACAGGAAGCGCCGAAGAAACCAAGGCAGGTGGGCTAAGGTGTGATCCAGCGTTCACGATAATCACAAGATAATTAGCGACAAACAAATCCCGACTTACAAGGGTATCACCATTTGTTACTATATTACGGAGATGGATATCCAGCGAGTCGTGTTGTGCATAAGGAATGAGAATACAGCGAGATGTAAGTGGATGTTTGAATCTCTAACAAACATGATAACGAGTGGATACCGTCTCACGTCGAGAACTCGGCAGACCGCACGAGCGTATGAATGCATGACACAGATGGCTTCGGCATTACGACTCCGGACCTGGAGACAAGGTTGAAGGCTAAGGACGCAGTTTAGATGACCACGTTCTCGGGCACCTTGAAGGGGTGCGATGATCATGCGGGTCTGGCTGGGCTGGGTTCCATGACGGCCAATGGTCGAGAAAGCATGATGGTACCGCGGTAACATGACGGCAGAAGAAGACTAGAGACCAAAGAGGACATACAAAGGGCTGGAAAATCTGGGATTAGATGGATATGATGGGTCCTAGTGTGGCATCTGGTTCCTGGGGATCCCGATGCATGCGCCGGGGACGGGTGAGGCCGGGCAAGTGGGATCTCGAAAAAGAGGCTGAGAAGCCGGGGCGGCGAGTCAAGTATGGAGTAAAGACGATGGAGAATTGGAGCCCGTCTGGGGTTGTATGGGGTTGTACGGGTGGACGGGAAAAGGTTGGCGTGTTGGTGTCTTGACAGGCGAGGCTTGAGCCGACCCAAGCCCGTGATCCCGTGATGCTCCGGTACGTGGAGCGGAAGCCGGGGCGGCAGCCGTAACCGAACGGTCAAGCACCGAGGGACAGAGAGGCAGCCTCGCAGCGACAAACGGGCTGGATCGGGCAACAGGGATTATTCGGGAACAATCCTGAACAAAAAGTATGTAAGTGAGTTGTAACGGTACGGAATTGATTCGACGACGACGAGTCTGTACGTAACAGCTGATGAAAGTTCATGTGGGCTCGTGCTGCCTTGGTTGAGTGTCGATCAAAGCGTTTCGGAACAGCAATTATCGCCAGCGACTATCGTGACTTGAGTAATGTTAATGCTAGAAGGATCGATATCATGAACTGATGTTGAAGGTCCAGATTTGACGTCGAGTTCGCCAAGGATCATGGTGGAGGATGATCGAGCTGCCACAGGAGCTAGGTTAGCAGGGGTTCTATCAGCCCAGTTCAGCCTGGACAGGTGGGCTCAGGCCATGATCTCAGGTGAGGACTCGGTGAGATGGAAGAATTCGACTGAGAAATAAGACCATAAGGGTCCGTGTATCTATTTGCATATAGGTAGGTATGTATGCGTGTATGTAGGCTGGTAGGTATGGGTTTTTGATTCAGGGTCCCCCATCTTTAACCATCCGATATTCGACAAATGCTGTACTCCAGCGCGCACGCCGAGGGGGTCCAGACAAAGGGCCGATATCAGATAAGCGGATTATAGAGCTGGCTTTTTTTTTACGATGGAATTGACAGATGGATGGACTGATCTGATCTGATATGATGAGAGGTTTAATAGTGAATCAAATAAACAAGCGAATACAGTCGGTCCGTCGAGGACCGTGGTCTATCGACGGGCCGACAGAGGTCCTGATTCTGGTGAGTTGAGTTAAGTCGACAACATGATGCCTCAACAGTTATCATTATTCTCTCACCGTAAAGGGAGAGACAGCAAGGTAGGTAGTGAAACAGAAAGAGTCTGGAGGCTGAGGACAACTACCCTATTGGTTTATCGACATGTATGTCTTGAATGTATTAGCAATGGTGTCCCAACTCTAATCAATCATGATTTATTTGTGTTTGATTGATGTCTGATCAGCATGTTACTGGTATAGTCGAGTCTATTTCTGGAGACGGGTTATCAACAGCTCGTTACTATTATGCCATATCTCGGAATAGAATATGTTATGAAATCGAGTCAACATTGGAAAATGATACCCCCCCGCAGCCCCGCCACATTGCGTAAAAAGACGCAACAGCAGATGTAAAAGCCCGCAGCTAAAGTCGAGCGAAGATCAGGTACTAAGCCTCTTCTAGTGTTACCGTCGTGATGGTGAAGCTTCTAGCTCAATTAAGGTGACTCCGAGATATAAAAGCAACATAAACGGGGAATTTCCTAGAGATTTTTTTTATTGTAACGAGATGATAGAAACACATCGAAAGACTTGAAAAGGAATGATTTGAACCGTACGACTCCTGGCGAAGAGAGTGAACCGAGCTCTGAAGGTAGGTAGGTAGGGACGTGCGTGATGGATGCCATTTTGTTGATAATACTAATATGGATGTTGGGTTGAGAGTAGAAAGAGGAGGCATGATATGGGTAATTTTGGCGGCAAAAGGGGACATAACAAACGGTGAGTCAGTCAGACAGGAATGGTCAATGGTCTAAATTCAGGTCTAAATGCATGCGGCGTATACAAGCAAGATCTCAATCGTCAAACCTACACAATACAGTAGATGTAATGCAATGATGATGATGATGAGGCTATTGATCGTCGATCAAGTCGACCTACCGGAGCTTCCGGAGAGGGAAAAGAACAGCTGATCTATAATTGAACTGAGTTGGTAATTATCACGGAGAGTTGCACGGTAGAACACGGTGTCTTATTCGGCGGCATATACAAGAAAATAGGAATCATCCTTTACTTTTCCTACCTAGGAGAAGGAGGCGGGAATGGAATCAACTGAGGTGGCATCCATCCATGACAGGACAGGACAGGACAGGACAGGACAAGACAAGACATGGGCGATGGAGGGGTAGAAAAGGTACCTGATAACAAAGTGAGGCGTGCATAACGAGGACAAGTATCTTTTTCAGGGCATCAATCATCACCCCACCACATAATGTAGCTCTCGTCAGTAGTGGGGACCTTACCTCACCGAGCTGTGAAAAGTGCCCGAGCATGATGGGTGACGATACAGAGATTAAATGCCTGGGAATGTTGGGAGTATGGTTTGTTATAGAGCTGTATGTGCCAATCTTGATTGATTGCAACGGAATACCGCAAGACCGACTATGACCAAGTCATGGCAACGGGCGGTATTGTATGTCCAGCAGGTTGACACAGAGATGGGCAAAAAAAAGTCTCCCACCCTCTCACCCGATATTTCATGTTCCATTGGCCCCCTGTTATGATACGCTACACTACGATCAGACGCCCCCTTGTCTCTGGCCTGGCCTGGCCTGGTCCGGTCTGGGGTGTGTACTATATGTTCGTGGGATGATGAATGATGTGGTGGGTGGGTTACTAACTGTTGTGATGTAGGTACCTCACTAAAACATGAGCTTGATGGGAGTGAATAATCCGATCCATGAATTTTGATTATTAGTACTTGTACTCCCGCTCTCGCTCCTCGACCTTTTCTTCCTCTTCTCTTCTCTTCTCATTCTCATCATCATCCTCAACAACAAAACAACAACTTCTTTCACTACAAGGTACGTACGTGCATCCATACCTTGGCTCCAAGACTGCCCCTCCATTCTTGCTTGCTCTGCTCTACCCCTCCATTCCATCCAAACTACATCATCACCTTGACCATCATAACATAACAGCATAACATGATTGTTGTTGCTTCTGTACTTGATAATGTCATATCATACCTGATTTGATCACCAATTTCGGCAACGACACGTCAAAGCATTGGCATTCATCCATCGAGGAGAGGCAAAGGAGGGGAAAAAAAAAGGGTTGGATGAGCTTCAGAGCTCATGCTCTCTTTAGTCTTCTCTGCCCCTCCTTTGCACCGACGTTGCTCCCCATCCCCTCCACTTTCCTTCTCTACTGTGGCAACCCGCCCTCAGCAGAAAAGCTCTCTACCCCCCGTCCGTCATACAGACGGCATATAAAAGACCCCACCCCCTCACCTCAACCTTTACCTCGCCTCTTCTTTGCTTTTTTTCTCCTCCATCACAATCATCCTAAAAGGATATACAATCATCTTATCTAACAATATCTTCTCCAACAGAACCTTCTCAAACCAAAATGGCTCCCATCAAGGTCGGCATCAACGGTTTCGGTCGTATCGGCCGTATCGTCTTCCGCAACGCCATCGAGCACCCCGATATCGAGGTTGTTGCTGTCAACGATCCTTTCATTGAGCCTCACTACGCCGTAAGTTGATCTCCCGACGATTCCGCTCGTTACTTCGCTCGATTCTACAACATCACCAAGTTGCTTGCTCGGTCATGCTATGCTTCTTGAGCAACTGCATCATGGTGAAGCCGGGACTGTTCCGTCATTGTGCCATTGTCGACGACAAAATTGTCAACAAGATGGCAGATGATGCTACATGTCATACCGGCTTCATCATTGTGGTATAGCACCAGAGAGCAGTCCTTGCAGTAGCTTCTTGATTCTCGCCAAGCTACCCCTCACTGCCCCACGTCCCTATCATCATCAACACCAAGCTAACCTCGACCCTCTTATAGGTCTACATGCTCAAGTACGACTCCTCCCACGGTATCTTCAAGGGTGAGGTCTCCAACGAGGGTAACGACCTCGTTGTCAACGGCAAGACCGTCAAGTTCTACTCTGAGCGTGACCCCGCCAACATCAAGTGGTCCGAGACCGGCGCCGACTACGTCGTTGAGTCCACCGGTGTCTTCACCACCACCGAGAAGGCCAAGGCCCATCTTCAGGGTGGTGCCAAGAAGGTCATCATCTCTGCCCCCTCCGCCGACGCTCCCATGTACGTCGTCGGTGTCAACGAGAACAAGTACGACGGCTCTGCCGACATCATCTCCAACGCTTCTTGCACTACCAACTGCCTGGCTCCCCTCGCCAAGGTCATCAACGACAAGTTCGGTATCGTTGAGGGTCTCATGACCACTGTCCACTCCTACACTGCCACCCAAAAGACCGTCGATGGTCCTTCCTCCAAGGAC